>JAWLRI010000903.1:1085075-1105689 GCA_034781795.1 Crypturellus tataupa | reverse complement strand
ATATAAATAGATATAAATAGAAAAAAATATAAAAATATTTTCTATAAATATATAGAAAATATAGAAAAATAGAAACATCCCTACTGGTTCATTAAAGATAAAAACAAATGTTTACACATAGGAGATCCTGACCTCAGCAGAGGTCCTAGATCCTAAGCACAGATGTGAGTATCTACAGTTGTCCCACCCCTCCTAAATCCTTGTCTGTTCTAGCCCCTTACCATTTTGCTTTCCTTTCTTCCTCTTGCATGAGCACACAACACAAGGAATCCAGCTACTGAATCTTTTCCACTCAGCTTCAGCTTGTTATATACATTTTTCTACATAATAATTTTCTACATAATAATGCTCTTTTTAATGCAGTAACTCACAGCTCTCTTGCTCCACAGACCTACACGCTAATAGTTAACTGCACACCCACTTTTAGAGATAGTATTTCCTAAGCAAGATTAGATCACAATTTGTATTATAATCATGCGGGAGGTGGCAGTGAAGCCCAAATCTACCTACAATAAGGCATAGATTAAAAAATGCTTTTTAACAGACAGCCTGAGGTAGCCCTTCCTCCTAACTTTGGAGCACTACTGGCTCTAGCAGAGGAGTATAAAAGACAAAGGCATAAAGAGAACCATGAGAGAACTCCACAAAATACACCCACTTTTGGTCTGTTTCTTTCTGCAGTTCTCTGTTGAGTTCATCAATTCTCTGCTGCAGTTTCTTGCGTCTTTGCTCTGGGGGCAGGTGACTGAAGTCTTCTGAAGCAGGGCCCTGCAAGTATAAATACTATATGCATCGACCTACACAGTTGCACTGACATATCCACAACGAACAGTGTTTACTGGAAGCAGGATGAGCCTTCTGAACAACTCTACTCGACACACAGATCTACAAAAGACCACAAAAGAATAAATATGTGTTCTTGCTGCCAGACTGCAGTCTTTCCATTCCCTTCCCACTTTGTTGGGGGGTACAGGGAGTGTGGCACAATTTTGTCTATGGTTAGAGGAGGAGATTTGAAGAAGGGTTGTCTATCTAAGTATCTGGATATAAGTCAACATAATCACAAGAAAAAATATTAACAAAATGTTTACAAGTCACTATGGCATAAAGTCCTTTCACCTACATGCTAGCCAGAATATATTTCAAATGACTTCAACTGAGCTAGAAGTTCTTTTGTTTCATGTAGCACAGACCGTAAAAATTTAGTCTGTCAGAACAGATCTGGTTATTTGCAATGCAGCAAGATACAAAACCCTGAAACATTCTTAGCAAAACATCTTTTTGTTTTTAATATGACAGTATTCACTTACTGAAACTCAATATTGTGAAAAAGTAATAAAAATCCATACAAAGCTGAAATTCCCTGTTCTGAGCAAAATTACATACGAGGCTGGACCAAGATTTTTATTTGCTTTAAATTACTTTGTAAATACAACTTCATCCCATAAGATACTCTTACTGTCTTCTGTCACAGTTAGCTCAGGTTTGCAAGGAAAAAAAATCATAGACCAAACAAAAATTAGCTTAAAAAACTGAGCCATTAACCTCCCTATCACCTCCAATGCACTTAAAGTAGACTCAGGAAGTACAGATTTGGATTTAGAATTACTCAACAATAATTCCAGGCAGGCCAGAAAACTAAGGAGGAATGTTTCTGATTGATTCTTTACCTGGCCTGGGTTTTGTATGACTATTTGGATACTAGCAAGAGAATAATGCTGTAATTTGGAGTAAAACTATTATCATAGTTTCCTTTCAGTTGTTCATCAGTCTTACTATAAAATGCATTAAAAGGATTTAAATTAGACTTAGAAAATTGTTATATTTTAATGAGAATGAACGAAAAGTTCACCATGTACAGAGAACGCCATCGACACCATCGAAACTCTGACCACACTTGTTACTCTAAATCAAAACTTACTTAGGAATTCCAAGTCACCTTTGTTATTGTAACAAAGAATGTTTCAGGGAGGAAAAAAATGCCACTGATTTTAAAACATTTATTTATTTTTACTTTTTTAACCTTGAGACCACCTCCTGTTAGGAGCCCTGATGAGGCTGACCTCTTGTCAACACAAGTACAAAACTGTATCCGCATAATAACCAGGCTGGATGGACTTGGGTGTTTAAAGCATGTGAAAAGATTTTTACATTATCTTTTGGGTTCCCTGTGAAAATTCCTCCTCTCGGGTGAACAGACACTTTCGGGGCTTTTTAAGGAAGAAGGAAATAAGGTACATATCAATAACAGAAAATGACATTATACTGCCTAATAGCTAAGTTCTAGTTGTCCTAAGCAAAAGAACGCTCTCACCGCCGCACCATTAGAGCAGCCCCCCACGGAGGCAAACCCACCGCAGAGCATTTCTTCTATCAACAGGAAACCTGACAGACACGGGACTGTTGGGATTGTGGCAGAAGCAGCCAAAGGCTCACACCTTAATCTTTACAGCTTTCAGCTTTTTAAGTAGCCCCTCATTAAGAAAATCTCTTTTCCCCTCCACTACCTGGTTCTTTCTTTTGCACTCATTAAATCTTAATCTTACTACTTTTTAGTCACGGTTTTCAAGAAAGGAAATCAAGATTTGATGTTTCCAATATAAAGCAGCAGTAGTTCTTTGGGGCTGGGGAGAATCCCTTCTTGCCTTTTATCCACTACAAATAAACAAGAGAAGACAAGAACGTCCTGTTTCATCATCGCTCCTTGCAGGTCAGTTAAAAACAGAGTATCCTACAGTAAAAATCAGAATAACTATGAATTTTACTGATTTACTCTGCAAAACAGATCAAGGTTTATTTTTCATCCAATATAACAGCTCTATAATATACTGGAACACGAAGGATCATTTTCCCTGCAATTTTTTTGTTGAATTCAAAGGATTGAATTTTACAGCATTCAGTATTTCTCCTTTACACAAGTATTATAATCTTTTCACACACCTATTTTATGCTGCTTTAACAATTTTCCTGACAAAGAGAAATTGTTACTTCTTTCATGACCAGCTTATGAATACTGGCCAGTCCCAAATTTCCAAAAATCACAGATTTAGCTGAAGTCAGATCACAAGTCTAATTATCTCACATTAAGCACAGACGGTTAAAAAGACGACTGTGATGAGGTGGAAAATCTGAGGATGTATTTCAGCACCTGGTTTAAAGCAGTTATGATATGGAAACACTGTCAAGAGATATTTTCATGCTATCTTAGCAGAAGTACAGCAGACAGATCAGCACACGGGCTTACCATCTTCACCGACCACTGCACAGTTCATTTGAAAACAGAAAGAAACGGGAAATTATTCACATGCAACCACTGGTTAATTAAGAATATGATTAATGCCTAAGAATGTATCTTTATTATTTAAGATATCAAAATTGCAATCTGTAAGAAATATATTTTACTATAAACACAAGAACAGCAAAATACAAGAATCTGAAATGCATTTTGCTTTTAGAATTACTGATTTTTAATTTGCAGTAAATGATAATGACTTGTACATACCAACACAATTTCATTAGACTACTTCTGAATTTAAGTATTTTGAATAAAATACGCAAGATCTTCTATTGCAAGAGAAGAAACAAACACACAGCCAACACTGCACAAAGAGCAGAATTTGATGACAATGAAAGACTGGCCATATGCAAAGACTTACTTAGAGCTAGCAACCCCCTAGCATCGCTTCTACAAATAGAGTTTAAAAGATGTATTTCTCTCATTATCTTGATTATCTCAAAAGAACAACAACAAAAATTTCCCTTTCAAGTGTAAAGCTTTTTTTTTTCATTATTATTATTATTTTTTTTAAGAACACTGTATTTTGGTCATTGCTCCTATCCTGAAAATACTTTGGTCTAGATAAAAACAAAAGGGTACAAAGTGTAAAAACTTTCTTTTAGAGAATGTAAATAAAGCACCTGAGGTGACAGGTGTCATAGCTTGGGTTTAACAAGTCACAGCGTTCTGGAGATCTTCCAGATTGTCAATGACTTTGGGTTGGCCCTGCCAGCAAAACTCGAAGTAAGCGAGACCAAAGCTCCTATTCCTGGAGCGCTGCCGTGGGCCCAGCTCGCCATCCAGCCCCGGCAGCAGCTCCTACGACTGCTGATTGGGGCACACACACAATTTCTAGCCACAGAAAGGCAACAACATGAGGGAAGAACAGCACATTCACTAACAACAGCTTGGTAGAAACCTCAATATAAGTCCAAGGACATAAAATATCTATAAACAGATTTTCCTTTTGAAGGGAATCTTCTAAGAAAACACAGGGAAATCTTACATGTTGTTCCTGATATATCCAGTGAAGTATCAAATGGCATCAAGCCAAGTGCTAAGTTCTAACACTATCTGGAAATGTTATAATTCAGAGAATAATAAAATAGTATTATTAATAAAAAGGATAGCTACATTCAGACTTTTAAAAAATAAACTATTGCTTTCTTTGCATGCACTGGTAACTAAGGCTACTGTCTGCTGCTTTGTCTGTAGAGGCAGAGGGGGAAGACCCGATGCAGGAGGCATAGACGGTGGGAGTTTAGTTTGGTGATCTTAACTGGACTGAAATGCTGAATGAGGCAAGCAAAACCAAACAGCCAGTGGGCACCTGACCTCAGTAGAAAGCAAAGCTAATTAAAATGCCCGTCAATGCCACTTGGACAGAGTTTGTAAGGACAAATCACTGGATGATGTAAGACACACAAAATCTACCAGAATTACAATATATAGGGAAGTTGAAAAGGCACTTAGTATACGATAATGCAGTACACGTTAAAATGCTATCAGGGTTAATTACAATTTTTTTTTTTTAAAGTTCACCCTGCAGATTTACAGAGATTAAATCTGTAAAGTATTTGATACTATAGGATACTTGAGTTAATTTGTAGGATACTAATGATCTGTGTTAATATTACAAAATACCACTCTATGTATTATGTTCAACAATATAATCACTGAATTGTAAAAATACAAAACTAAAGTGTATTTTCATTTTCCAGTGGCATTCAGTAGCCATAAATGTTCTTTTACTTCAGTAAGAAACTCCAGAACTAGTAAAGTTATGATTTATAAGCCACTTAACAATCAATTGAAAGGGGGCATAGTCAAGACCTGAGTTATTTCAACATCTCCCTTAACCGGTTCCTCACTGAGCGCTAAATACCATTATCTTCACCATTAAAGCCAATTCTGATAGAAGTGATTCAGAAGGAGAAAGCAGAATTTGTCTCCCATAAATACTTAAAAGGAGCACAAAGATCTAAAAATGGTGGTGGTAGAAAAGGTGGGACCCAAAATACCTGGGTGCCTAAAATAACATGTCTCCATGTGTGTAAGGAATAAACTGATTGTGTGTGTAACCAATTGCAACTCAGAATGACAGTGAGGACGCCTCTAAAACATTATTTTTACTGCAATACTGTATTTTGATCTCCCCATTTCAGCAGCAGCAGCCAGCCACAGTTGCTGCACAACTGAGACAGCAAGTCAGTTTTGTTTTCAAATATCAGTAAGTCATGAATTATATACAATCAAATGCATCTAATTATCCCATTAGATGGATCAATAAATATCATAAAACTTAAATAAACAGGCCAGCCTCTGTTTCATTGACATAACAAGAAGCTGCCAGGATATTTATCACTAGTACTACATATGTTGCTAGGAAACCACTTAACGTTTCATTCTTACCGTCTTTGGAACAAATTCTATTTTCAGAATATACCATTATAAATTAGTAAGTGAATTACTAAGTTTCAGAAAAGAATAAGTGATTTTGTGCAAAAGAACTTTGAGCAAACAAGAACAATTTACCTATTAAGCATAAAATGCATTAAAATAGTATTTCAAAATCTGCAAACACTGCACACTACAGCATTTGATGTATACAAAATAGAAATGAATTTCTCCCTTCTTAGTTTAATGTCTCATAAACCAACTACTATTATCTCAATTAAAAGTCAGCGAATAAGACATCTGACATGTCAGATTTTGTTGTCAAGACTATACACCCAATGATAAATTACTGCAGAAATGTGTTACATGATGGGAGGAAAACATTTGTGAATGTGAACAACAATGAGAAAGGTATCATACAAATGCTGAGCACCCTCTTTATAAAACCTTTCTTTGGGCATAAGCAGTTGGAATGTTATGAAGAGTAGCTTTTTATTTTTTAACCTATTCAAAGCATCTGTATAATGTGAAACAAAGTATCCTAAAAGTGACCTTATAACAGAGTGTTTTTAATAGAATAAGCTTCATAATGAGGATGAAGAGCATTAGAAAAGCCACATCACAAACACACTGCTCATAGCCCATCATGCATTTCAACTTGTCATCAAACTTACCCCTCTTTTGAGGCTTCTGAAAGAAGGAATTCTGGGCTTCCCTGTTTTTATGTCACTCATGCAATAATGCACTGGTTCAATGGAGAATATGGGATACTGGGACCCATTAGGAGTACTGGATGTATATAAACTAGTAGGGGTTAGGGGTGGGGACTGTGGCTAATATGGAAATAAAGAAAGCAATAAATAAGCCAAATGTTCAGAGTGATTTCAAAATGAAAATTGTCTTACAAAAACAAAATTTCCATCCAACACTGAAATAGTTTGTAACATGGCCCACAAACACTTTTATACCAGAATTGTATTGGTTTTAACAGGTTTCTGTCATGAATTAATTTCAAGAGTCACAAGTTGGTGCAGAGAATTAAGTAATATCCAAGAAAGCTTTAGACCCCACTTCTGCAAAATCCTAAAAATACTAAAGCTGCCTGTCTTGTCTCTTTGCGTAAAGCAGGAAATTCAGCTTTTTCCAACTTTAGTTACAGTCACTCTGGTAGCCTCTGCACTCCTGCTTGCATTTCTTCCTACGTATCTGTCAGCCTTTTTTCAGTGCATCTGGACAGCTAAGCTACAGACAGAAACACTAGGTGCACCTATGCAGAGTGACTAAAATTAAGAGCAGATTCAATTTCAATAGTCAAACAAGACTCTTAGGGCAGCTGCTTGGCTTTCACAAACATCGCCTCCAGAAGTTCCTCCACTTGTTTTAAATTGCTTCCCTCTTTTTTTCCTCTCTCATAGCTCTACCGAGTTTCCATATGAATGTTTCTTCTCTACTCTTTTTCTGCTGCATGACTCATTCCCCTTCCAAAATACTTTTCTGTCTTTAAAAACATATCTCGAAGTCAAGCACACTCAGAGCTTCGGATAAATCAAGGCACAAAGGCCACCATGAACACTCCAGCTATAATAAACCAGCTATAATAAATATATTACCTAAAATAAGAATATCCACTTTTCTTATCTATCAAGTTATTATGAGATTTGAAATTAAAAACAGATATATCTCATGAAAAGGGTTCTGCTCCCAGCTGCTGATTTGTAATTTTTTTTTTCATTTCTCCCAAGGAAGTGAGAAAAAGGACATAAGCTTCCATTTCACCTAGGTACTTAGAGACACATGTATGTATATACATACATAGGTGTAGCTGTGATTCCATACAGGAAACAGTAAGCAACATATAATGTGAACAAATTGGGGAGAAAAAAAGAGTGGACCAGTGAAAACCCTTCCAGCTTTCTTAAGCAGTCATCACACTAAGGATTCAGTAAGTGCCAAGATCCGGTCTGTAAACTGATGTGGATTTTCATAGCTTCACTGTCCAGAGAGGGAGACCAAAATTGTCACAAAATCTTATTTTCAAACCGGTAGTAACCTTCTCATTTAGGTACTCCTATATGTAAAAAGATGACCTTTAAAGAATTTATTTTTATTAATATATGAGAGATCTGAAGTTTGCTTGATTCTAAAGCATAATCCCCCAATCTTTTCTGCTTATACTACTATCTAGATTATTACTTTTCCTATAATATGGCAGAAAGTCTTTACAGCAATTTCGAAATGTTATAAAAATGGAAAGCTATTTTTATTTGCACTATTTAAAATTATATAGAATATCAAATAAGTATTAAAAAATCCAGGACGCAAATCAACAGAAGAAACATTGCAAAAATTCCCCAATGAAAACTTCCATAAAAGTAAAATTTGCCTTCTTGATATTTTCTGCACATACCCAACCCCACTCAAACCTTTAGATCTCACTGTACATCTTTAAAAACAAAGTGAAGGGCAAGAAGAAATTGCCACTTCCACACACTCCGAATCTTCACATTTTCGTTTTGTGAACAGTAATTTTGTAATTGTTACCTTCGGCTTCTTTCCAAACAGCCACAGCTTTCCTTTAGCTTTGCCCACTGTAGTTTTTGAATCAATTCTCATTCCTTCCTGCTTTGGTGTACTGATCGTTCCATCAGAGATAGTTCTGTAAATATTCTGACTATAATCTTCAAATGGAAAATCTCCAGGAGGTTCAAAACCAGATTTGAAGCAATCTATCACTATTTGGGAGTCCTAAAGATAGAACATTAAGGAATTTAAAAACAAGCAAAGACATCCAGATATAAAGACAAAATAAGAATTTATGTCTCTGTTTCTAAGTGCTGAGATGGGAAGCTGAGAGAGAACATGAAAGGTACACTTTTGAATAAATCGATTTATTTTTTTTTCTCAGCAGTGTTATCAAGAGTGTAAATCAAAGCATATCCTGATATTCAGAACCAACAGACACCTCCCACAGCTCATCACAGATTTAAAATAGGATACCCTTTAGGGCCAAACTATTACTACACCTTATGATCCTTCAGAATTAGTTGAAAATAACACCAACAAAATAGATTTAATAAGATATAACAGGAAACAACCCTTATTAGGTGAACAGGAAAATAGTAAATGTGCTCACCAGAGAATAACTGCAATCAAAGAGTAGGATACAGAATGATACTTTGTCAACTGCCCACCCTCAAATGATTCAATGCTATATGCTGCAGAAGGTAAGAACCATCTTGGTATTGAGAATGTTTCAGGAAAACCAAAACAAAGAGCTCAAAATCATACAAAGTAAGAAGGCAAGATCACAAGAGATCTTGAGATCGCAAGAAAGTAAAGAAATAAAGGAAAGAAATGTAAAGAGAACTGACACCGAAATGCAAGTGACTATTTAGGCTATGTACTGCAATGACAACACCTTTAAGGCAGGTAAATATTCAGATACAAAAAAAAATTAGTTTGTTCACATACACCTAAAAAAGTAGCTCAACCTTACTTACCCTATGTTCATCAACTGATTTTGCTGCAAGAATCATTCCTTCTAAGCATTTAGAGATGATTGGAATAACCTTGCGCTCAGAGTCAGCAAAACCTTTGTAACATTCACTAAGTTTGATGGTCCTTCTTTCATCCATTTCTTGAAGTTGCTGCAAGCATAAAGTAAAAGTTTTCAATTCTACTCTCATAGTGATAATGGATTTTAAACCTAGACAAAGTCAATAAAATAAATTACTACTTCAAAGATGAGTGAACAGTTTCTCTTGGGAGACGGTTGCTATTCCTTCTTTAGCCTGCTAATGTCAGAACTACTGAAGCACTGCTTGCCAGTTAAAATATATCAAGAGTCTTTAACAAGGCAGGACATTTTCTTCCTGTAATTCTGCACCATCAAATAAATGTTTAAAAAAGGGATATGCCCTGTAGTTCTGGAAAATATCAAACATTCTCTACTTGAAACACTTTTAATAAAGTCAACACTCACTTCCACACATCTTCCATTTCCTCACTGATTCTCAGAATCAAATTGTACAGTCACAGTGTTCTTCCCAGATGCTTCAACATAGATTCTGCTACATTTCTGAAGACTCCCCCTCTACTAATGTTCCTCAATTACTTTGCTTTAAACTAGTCTTGCAAGATCTCCTGTTTATGAAAGTATTTCTTCCTTAGTAGACATACAAATCACCTTGAGAAGTTTCCTTTTCAGGAAAAGCCTTGCAAAATCTTTTTACTTTTATATTATATTCAAGAATTCCGTGGCCTATGATAATATAATGGCATACTGCATCAGATTATGTTGATTTTCTAAAAAAATTATCTACTAGCATTCTAAAAACAAAGCTTGAAGCCTTAAAATCTATTTCTTCTTCCAAAGAAAATAAGATATGCTTGTTAAATATTATTTTACCTTATAAATTTGAGGAATAACTATGTAGTAGTGTTTGTGTTGTTCCCCGTTAAAATTCTGTAGCTGTGCAGCATATTCATTTTTGTTTTCATCAGCCATGTGTGTGCGCAGGTTGAGCTGCTGCTTCGCCTGGTAGGAAAGTGTTAAAAGATTCAAACGTGTCCTGTGCTTTTCAAAGATACATAGCTTTGTTTCAATCTATTTTACCACCAACCATGTGAAAAACACTAATTGCAGTAATCACTGAAGCCGATACATTTGTTATAATTGAACAAGAAAGTAAGCCTTAATTTATACTGATAGCCTATAGAGCTACTGTGTTATACACAGAGAAAGCATCACAGTTTTAGATCCTCTAGGCAAGTTTCTTAAATTCATATCCCCCACCCCCAAAAAAAAGATACAGAAGTGACTGAACTAAACTAAATATATCCCAGGATACAAGACACCAGTAAGCCTGCCTGCTGCAGGAAGATAACCCACGCAGTATCATCTTGAGAATAATGAGGAAGGATACTCCCCTTCTGCATCTTACATTTTACAGTAACTAATTTTGCATATTAGCAGCAGACATGCATATAATACACTATACGCTCAGAGAATGCTATCCCAGTACTGCTGACGATAAACAGGCAAATAAAATACATTTATAGCTAAGAGGAAGGAAAGAAAGAGATGGTACCACTCTTACCTTCTCAACATCAGCCTTTGTGGCATTAGTGTCATTGTCCAGTCTTTCATAGCTTTGCTGGGCCTTCTCCGCCTCTCGGCATTCTCTTTCAAATTTTTTTTTGCTCTATAAGAAACACAGACTTATTGCATCAGCAGCCATTATGCTATTTTCACTTGGTAACTTGGAATTCTAATAATCAAGCTCCTCTTTAAATAAAGATCTTAAAAGCGAACTTTTATTTAAGTACACTTCACTAAATACTTTTATTTAAGTAAATACACTGTTCTTGCAGGAGTGTGCCATTAGGTGTCCAAATTTTTCAATTTATTTATTTCATCTTCTTGTAAATGAAAAGTGACTACTAATTATTCTCCGAGCAAAAAACAGTCTACTGATAAACAACAAAAAGCCAGGTTAAAAAATGGTTCCTCCACACTAGATAAAAGTGAGAGGTTCACTCGAACACACAATAGTAATTTACAGTGATTTTTTTAATACAATGAAATTCATATATATTTGACTGTATTTTGGATATCAGTAAGTCTGATTTAGCCATTCAATAATATATCTAAATACTAAGTAAATAAAATCACAGTAGTTCTGTTTACAGATGAAATATTGTTAAGTTTGATACAAAAACAAAACAAAACAAAAAACAACAACAAAAACCCTTACATTATCCATCTGTTTCCAGCACATGTCCAGATACTGTTGGGCTTTTCGTCCTTCCTGAAGATGCTGGAAACATCACAAAAAAGATTAATTTACATATATTTTGAATGCTGTTAGCTTTAGCAAACTTCTGCTCTAATCCACCCACATTATGATGTGCTACATCTCCAGGAAGTCATCAATACTCTTTTTTGAAAGATAATTACTCATCGGGCAATAACAGTACTAGAGATGAAAAATTACAATGAAAAACAAGTAGACACTCATAATCACCGCCTACCAAGATCTTAATTTTCAGATTTTAATAACTGTAGCAAACCAACACATAAAAATATACGTACAAAACTCACTTATTACCAAGTTCATGAAGTTGGGCAAAAATATGAATTCTTTCATAGATAAATCCATTTTGATACCCTATTATCAAAATAAAATCTAGAAATTACCATTTTTCTCTCAGTTTTTAGATCATGAGAATATCTCATCAATTCTCCATACACTCGGTGCCCCATTTCTTCTGCAACTACTTCTCGTTGTCCTGCATAGTCATTCAGCTCATTAAGGATGTTAAAAAAAGCTATACATGAAGTAAACCTGACAGAAAGCACAAACACACAAAACACACACATACAAAAAGTGAGAAAGTTTTTACAATAGACTCTCTTTTAAATGAAGTATATACACAATGGTGAAGTCAGATATATTTTACAATAAACCTTATCCTAGTGCTGATTTGAGTACTGAATTACAGTAGAAATGCAAGTTGGGAAGGCCTACATTGAGCCTAGCACGTAATATATGTTCAATGTCTCTTCAAATACATTTTATAAGAATATGGATTTTTGTGGATGGAAAAGAAAGAAGAAGAATACTACCTGGAGAGCCCTGTAGTATAGTGGTATCTCCTAAGCTGCCAACTGAGAGGCCTGAGCTTGGGAACGGATACATACGTTCCTAGGCTCGGAGGCTCAACTTGTTGCAGAGATGATGTGCTTGGTGGTCTTGAGGGTGGAACATGCCAATCATACCACTCCTATGCATCCCGATGGATGATCTACAGAACAAGTTTGCTATCAGCTCTGAAGACAGCTGCCTGTTTGCCTGCCCACCTCTTGGCTGGAAGTAAGGTGCCACTATGGCTGGCACTAAAAAGGGGGAAGAGGAGGGGCAAAGGGTGGAACAGTGTGTGTGGAAGGGAAGAAAGAAAAAAAAAGAACATGCACCATATTACAATATGCATATTTCTCTCTTTAAACTGTGGAATACAGCCATCTCGACAGGCTTGCCTCTCTGGAATTCAAATGCCATCCTAGAACTAGAAATTCTGTTTCCTGAGGCCCAGGATTTTGAACAGAATAAGAAAAAAACTAGCAGAAGTCCTAGCATGGATTCCCAGGCACTCTGTGCACAGCATGCACTCTGGTTGCAACCTGGAGTCCAGTTCACATGCTTTTACTCTCAAGCATTTTATTTATGCCTAAAAGAAAAGTGTTTTTCTAAATAAATAAAAAATGACAATGGACATGGATATCAAAATAAGCACTTCTCTCTTATCTCTGAAATCAAAGTGTGTCAAAAGTTTAAGAGGTCCGAGTTCTTCTAGCCAAAAATGTGACAATATTGCATACACTTAAGTTCCAGGTCTGCATATATTCATACTATATTCATACTGCAATATAAACACTCGAAAAAATCCTAATGCACTAAATAAAAGCTAGAACCTCAGCACAAATCATTGCTTTCCTACTTAAAAAAAAATACTAGAACATACAGAGCATACAAATATGTCTTACAAATATTCTTATGTCTAAGAATTACTTCATGCTTTTGTTGTCTTAAAAGTTTTCTGGAATAAACAAATAATTAAAAATAAACAAACAAAACACTCCAGAATACCACACCTAAAAGCATACTGCAGTACTGTATGTAGCCTCTGCTTTGTATACACAGAACTTGAAATGCACATTTTTACCTGGGCTCCTCATCTTTGGATGAACGTTTAGGACAGTACTTCTTAACCAGATTTCTATTAAGGAAGAAGAAAAAACAGGGTTTAGAATCTCCTCTGAGAAAACAAACAGCAAACTGCATTCACAGTTTATCTTTAATGACTTCAAGGAGCAAATCTATTCACTTTATCAACTTACAAGGGTCCCGAAGTTAACACAAGACAGAACTAGGGCATTTCAACAGTTGTAACACTTAAAAGCAATAATATACTTGTAAATATTTTTAAATCTCTACTGCACAGTGACTAAACATAAAATAATCAGTTATTTCATTTTAAATTCCTCCTCAAGCATGCAAAATAGACTAGCAATCAAGAAAAAAAGCAAACCTATGATTGCTTTGTGACACAGACACATAACACCCATGCTGTACCCATGAGCACAAAACTACATGCCCTGTTTAAGCTTTGAGTACACAGTCATATAAATGCTTTTAACCACAACATATCCAAATCTTCAGTAAGCAGCTTCCTGACTAGAGGAGACAGCACCTCTTTAAATAAAAGGAAAGTGTTAATTCGGGTACTGCAGCCAGTGTTACAAGCCCGACGCTGAGGCCTTCATGAACTAAGCAAATCAGAGCAAGAGGAGCCCAAATTTATTTTGAGAATGCAGACGGGAATACAATACAGAAGCAACACTTATGAAACATATAAATAACATAACCTACTTGACCCTAGAGTACAGCTAATAGAGGTGTATTTTGCTCACAAAAGAACGGCAAAACATGTGCACTTGCATATATCCTGCTACAAACATCGCTCTCTATTACACTGGCAATCATATGGCTAAGATCCTGTAGTGAAAATGAAACAAAGTCACACAATTTTTAGTTGCTTTTCACATTCAAACCTTTGCTTGCAGAAGTATTTCTGAGTACACATCTCTTCCTGTGAACCATTCTGCCCTTACAATAAACATTTTCCAGATAATAATAAATTAGTGTATTTAAATTTTTGGTATCTGAGAAGATGCATGCTGTCAGTCTTGAAAAAAAAAAATCCACAATTCTCCTCACATTTTTAGTATAGGGAGATCATAACTTCACTTGCTGGAGAGAAGGATTATTCTAGCAATTTTCAAAATTGACAGTTTCTTCCGTGAAGTAGAAAGATTGAATTAAAGCCCCACTTGTGCTCCTTTCCCTTCCCTGAGAGAATACATTATTTCATAGCACATAACAGAGCATTTTCTCATATGAAAGAAAAAAAAAAAAAAGGTAAGATGTATGATTTTTACTCAACCCTCAACACTGATGTTGATCTGGATGGATCAACAACTCCTTGGGATTGAAGATGTAGTGTATTTTTTAAAACCATAAGCATTATTTGAAAAGAGGTCTTTTACTACTCAAATTAATAAATCAGTTATTTAAAGAATAAACCTCCTATTCTCACAAAAAAGCACTTACTTTTCAAGCATTACAACCACTTAATCAAAACTCACTAGGAAGGTTCACACTGTGTAACCACATCCTCCTGTGTGATCGGATGGATGGATACCCAAATGATAGGTATCCACCATTTAAGCTATCAAAGTAGTATTTAAAGTGTGTCTTGGCATACTCAGTAGAAAATAAGGCATGCCAATTACTTACTTTATAAAGCTCAAATTTAAGAGAATGCTGGCAATTAGGAATCTTTCCACACATCTCTAAATAACGATATCTACCATTTTGGGGGGGGAAAAAAAAGTGTGCCCAATTGACACATTCTGTTCAAGAAACAAACACATATTTGTCTCCAGCTTGCCAGAGAACGTTACTCAAAGTGCATTTCTGAGAGATGGATCCCAATGATGCAAAGAACGGTTTGTTGTTTTAACTGCTCTGCAATATACTTCATTCTACCTTGTGTATTTTGTGAGGGGAGAGTATTTTGTTAAGGAACAGTATTTTACACTTCCGCCCAGGTAAGAAACTAAGTACAAAGCAACACAAGAGCTTTGCATGCCCAAGAGTGAGCAGCTTCAGCAAACTTATGATTGCTGCTCTAACAGTAATCTTCTAATTGGCCTCAGGACTTCCAAGAGTCTCAACTGTCTCTCCAACAATAATTGAGACCATCATCCTTTATTTCCTCAAATAATTATTAATATAGCTGAAAATATCTTCCCTTAGACAGCTTGTAACTGCATTAGAAAAAGTAGTCTGCAGTCACAGTGGTATGGAGGCAGGGGAAGGAAGAGGAAGAGGGTAAGACCATATGAGACAAAATCTTAAATGTACTTTTTTAAATGACATTTCCTCTGGCTGCATGGAATTTGCAACAGAATGACCCATTTTATCGCTAGCAACAGGGGTGCTAGTCATGCTTTCATCTAAAACAACCTTGTACAATTTCTCAAACTCATGTAAGCTGGAAGTTGGAGATTATCTCTAAGAGATAAGTGGTGAGACCATGTTCAGTCATTAGGCATACACCAAAACATAAGTAGGGAGTTGCCGCCAAAGTAGCAAGGTTGGACTCTTTGTCTCTCTACATTCACAGACTAAAATCAGAAAAAAACTTATTTGTTGAAATCAAAACAAGAATTTCTCTTCAGTATCACCAGAATCCTCTGCATGTTCTAAAATTTTATCCGGTAGAAATGAACAGGTATCTTGATTGGAAAAAATGCATAAACTCAACTCAAAAAAATCCCCCAGCCTTCTCAGCCAAGTGATTTCTCCGTATTTGACTTTGCTTTACACTTCTGCATTGCTCCTTGGAGCTTATTAACAAATGGGAAACTCCTAAAATTCACCTGATTATTATTCAGAATATGAAATACATAACAAGTTCACAATACTGTAACTAAGCAACCAAGCAAGGGCCTTTTCAAGAGGAGACTTTTGGAGATTTACAAATAAGAAGTCACTTATATAAAATATACAATTTAGAGTGACAGGGGAGCTGGGTCACAAGCACAGTAATTTAATAGACTGCTGATTTCTGTTCTAGTTTTACTCTCTAATGTGACTATTTACAAACATAAGAAGAAAAAAAAAATTATACAATCCTTCCTCCTAATAAAAGTCAAGATATGTTAATCACGATGCCATTTACATTAATTAGTCATTACTCAATCTTGGCTGTATTGAGGATCATAGGAAAATACAATTTCAAGGTATTGATCAGGCCTGTGTGATCAGGCCATAAGAGTAAAACAACAATACACGCTATTACCTTCAAAGTTATTAAATATGAAATTACAAACAAATGCAGAATTTATGCAAACCGCACAGAAACGAAAAGAGAAAATAGGAAGGCCTGAACAATAAGTGAAGCATAAATGCCTTTTTAAAGCAGTGAGAACCAACACAAAAGAACACAGCTAAGAAATTAAATTTAAATCTTTGAAAAAAATTGCTGACTAGAATGAGGGTGCATCGGAAGATATGACTAAAGCAGCATTTCAAAGAGGAGTCAGTTGACATCTGGTGTGTGTGTGTGTGGGGGGGGGGGGTTCATCACCATTTTCATCTAAACCTGTCTGTAATTTCTTGGATCCAAATACAGAACTGGACTAGTCTGCCTAGAACACTCCAACCTTATGGTATGTCTACAGCAGTAACTAGAATGTTCAGCAGGTTTAGGTCTTTACAGCAAGGTCTTTACAGCCAAGGAATGATGCTAGGAGTCAAAATGTTCACACTACAGGAATTTCAGGAGGTTTGATTTTGGAGTAGCACTACCCTGGTTCCATGAGCAAACAATCCGCCAACAAGTGCACTCCCCACAACTCAATTTCTGTGGAAAGAAATCCAGCTTGAGCATCTTCAGACCCACAAGGGAGCCATAGAGTAAGCGGGAACAAGCCAGCAGATTCATATGTAACAAGCATTCCTGACGCGGACCAGAACACTTGTGTAAACACAAGCTCATACAACATCTGGAGTGACCCTTCTTCAACTGTAGTTAATTTAGAAGGAGCCCTTGTCTGTGCTTAGCTGGAGCAGGGGGCCCCCACTCTGCTCCCCAGCCATCTGCAGAGGTCTCCCTACAGTGCAGATTTTATGTATGTATGTATATATGTGCATAGGTATATACTTTAGGACTTAAGGCAGAGCTTAAAAATAGGAATCTAAAATAATTAAGTCCTTACTTCAAGTTACTCTTGTCACACTCTTAAGTCCCCCCTGTACTTTTAGCGAGAGTTTAACCTTCTGCCCTGATTGAAAGGAGAGAAAACAAAAGCCTGGCAATGGAATACAGATACTTTGTTTCCCACTGATGGGATACTTTGTTTCCCTACCGATGCTAGCAGCGATCAGAAACGAGCCAATCAGATCAATTTTTGTCACAGATAACTCAGAGAAGTCCTTCAAGAGGCAGGACTGCAATCTCACACTGCCACTTCGTGTG
This sequence comes from Crypturellus tataupa, assembly GCA_034781795.1. NCBI lineage: Eukaryota > Metazoa > Chordata > Aves > Tinamiformes > Tinamidae > Crypturellus > Crypturellus tataupa. Next base: position 1,087,907 of record JAWLRI010000903.1, on the reverse strand, counting down.
ACATTCTCTAAGGACAAATGAATGATCTCACATATAATAAGCCAATCAGCATCACAAGGATGTTGCGATTAAATTAAAAATAAATGCAGATTCTTCCTTACACTTCCTTTTTGATTTTTATTCCAAGAAAATAAAAGCACAAAAATGCAAGTGACAGACCTAAGCAGCAGTGCCACTGTATAAGTAATAAAAGCAAATGCAGAACATCAGAACTGAACTTAATCAAAAGGACAAATTGTGCTACATTTTCCTTTTAAAAGCAGAGATTGACGAAACTTTAAGCTTCTCTAGAAACACAATCTAGACGTCTACTACATTCTGTTTTACAGCCATCTGGAAGCAGATTTCATACAGGACTAATCACATCCAACTTGTGCTGCTACTTTAGTCTTGTCAGCTACTCTCCTCTGCATAAGTCAGTCTCAAATGAACAGTAGTGAGACAGCAATCTAGACTATGTTACTATTTTTAAAGAGAACAAGAACCTGAGTCATGTACCTGCAGGCTTTAGAAGGCACCCTACTTAATCATTACAGTAACTTAGGCAACTATGTACAGATATCATCTGTGTAAATTGTAGTCATCTGTCATCAGATTTATAGACATTTGTACAAAAATTGGGTCAATGAACTCAAAAACCAATTTTTATTCAGTCACTCAAGGTAGAAATGGAAGTAATATCAATAATATTGTAGAATAGGTGTAAAGGTAACTGTTCAAGTATTGTTGTATCTATTTACACTAAGCTTTTACAGGCTCCACATCATGCTACAGAAGGGTCTGGAAACATATCTGTCTTCACAAATTATAGAACAATGCAATTAGAGCTGTAAGGCACTTCAAATTTATATGGAAAGTAGTATTTGCAAGAGGGTTTTGATGAATTCATTGACTGCCTTTCAGCATGCAGACTGGGTGAAAACAGAAAATAACAATTAACTGCATTTAAGAATACTACCTTATCAGAAAAGGTTGAAGAGATGAATCTTTAAAAAAAAATATAATTTGAGTTTACGAAACTGAATATCCTTGGAACAGTTAAGAACTTACATGTTTTGGTATGCAGAAACATTGCTAAAAGAAACTGCCACATAAATAACTTTTCTGAGTTTCTGCATAGAACAGCTTAGATGGGTAGGTGTATATTTGATTAGATATATGCATACATTATTTTTGGATTATTTTGCGCAGAAGGAAATACTAAAAACATTACAATTAAGTTTGCTCAGAACACCTTGATACGTCCAGAGATCATGATGTACAATTTTAAAAAGAAAACACTCTGTTCGAGAACAAGTCCTATCATTTCCTTGCACTGCCAATAAAGAGAACCTGACCAAATTCAGAAATCTTATATCCAAAGGAGTTTAGACTGTAACTACATGTGTAACTTGTTACTACTGACTAACATCACAGAAAGAGCAACTTCTTCAAAAGTGCCACAATGCTTCGGACAGAACAAGAAGGAAATCAATCTCCAGAATTACTGTGTGTGTCAGGAACAGGAAGCAACAAAACAGACCTTTACCCCTCCCCAAGAACAATAACTGCCTGGATACAAACAACATCTGAGAATTCAATTACAAAATTTTGCAAGAGTCCAGTAACTTGACACATGCTGCAATTCTATTTATTTTCCAATTTTAAAACAAGAAGAAATTGAACAGTCAGCTAACTAACCTGAACCCTACTAATATACAATGTACACCGCAATGCGTCTGTCCCGATTCAGGCCCCTGTAACTCAGCAACAGCCAATAATTTTCATATCGGATATCACAATGTGATATTTGAGACCAAAGCCACACAAATCTTAAGATTTTTCTTTAAGCGTACTCAAATGAGAATATATTTGCATTTGTGAAAACAAAGTGTCTTGCAAACGGAGATAAGACAAGGTTTCTAAATATTTTTTCCTCTGCATAAACATCCTGAGTTTCTTGAATGGTTTCACTTAAGCACTTTTTATCAGTATCAACAAAAAATTGATTGTCCTCAAAAGAGGAGCAAGGCACTTGTCACCTAAAAGCACTGGGACTGGATTCTCATTAGCATTTCTGGAATTACTCAACAACCATAAACTATCAATATCAGTAACTTCATACAATAATAACATAGTAAGTGCATTCAAATAGCTCCTTATAAGCTTATATGCATCACTTGCTTTCCATCTCCCAGAAGGCTTGGAACAGCTGTTGCACCCAGAAAAGTCTCATCACTAAGTTATAACAGCATGGAAAGATATCTCATCAAAATGCACATAAAGTGATTATGAATTTCTGCCAGGACACAGACTCTAATTTATGAAAATTTTTATTAAAATGTCTACTTACATAGTCATCAATAAAATACTCTATAATAGTCTACAACACTCAGATCTGCTGAGAAATAAAAATTTTCACAGCAAGTTGGTGGCCCACACTGAAACCAAGGCAGAAGAAAAATGCCACTACGTAGCTTACCAGTTTCATCTCTCCAAGTCATTTTCTTTTTTTCTTGGTCTCCCATCTAAGTACTAATACAGAGCTAGGACTACCAGGAGATTGCTACAGACCATATTAAATAAGGACACAGCAAATTTCAGTTCTAGAGCTCACTGTGAAGAGATTCTCAATACTATTTGATTACAAAAGGAAAAAATACCTACTAGAGATACTAAAAATCCAACTCACAGGCTATATGCTGTAAGCATTCAAATTCACCAGAACCACAGCCCGTTCTGAGATGGGCTCATCTCAGAGCTTCTCTCTCAGAGTTTCTCAGAAGCATATCGCAGGATGGCTAACTTTTCTGGATGTGAAAGCTCCACTTGATCTCATTTTCTCCCCCTTAC
>JAWLRI010000903.1:1061771-1084975 GCA_034781795.1 Crypturellus tataupa | reverse complement strand
TTCTCAGAAGCATATCGCAGGATGGCTAACTTTTCTGGATGTGAAAGCTCCACTTGATCTCATTTTCTCCCCCTTACGCTGTTAACAACAGTGAGCATTCCACAGAAGAAATGACAGCTGAAATGAGCATGATATCATAAGACAGTTCACTAGAAATACCTATGAAATAATAACCAAGAGTTACATGAACTGGTCTACTGGCAGAAACTCTTTCTTGTGTGCTGTCCAGACCCTGGTTGGCAGCAAGCAGGAGGTGCACACATGCACTGTACAACACATGCGCAGCAACATGAGTGCCTCCCACAACTGCCATACCAATTGCACATATACAGCAAGTCCAGTCACCTGACAAAAGGTGTGTTCTACCTTACACTTTTGCTGTTGAAAGACTTTGAAAAAAAAATCAGTATTTTACCCAAATGTAAAACGTTGCACAGAAAAGACTTCCCATTTTTAATCAAATCTGAAAGTAATAATGTGGCCTCTCATCTTGCTAGCTGTGGGAGATGAACCTTCAAATATAATTAAGCAAAATGGCACTTGTTCATACTTTTTAAGGAAAAGATCTGGATGTGCAAATAAAACAAGTTTCCATTTTAAAATAGAAAACAGGAAACAAAGCAACACTGGGATGTGAACTGGTGCTGTGCATGCTTCAAGCTGTCTTTTACCTCCTGAAGTTCTTGTAGGCCAGCTTTGGAAAAGTGAGAAGTATTTATTTCATTCCTTTTAAGAAAAAAAACAATCCTTCAGTAAAGTAGTGCGATATAATCTTACAAACTGGATCAAAAGAACTTGATAAAGACATCAAGAAGGAAAAATAAACGAGCAGCCTAGACAGAATATCCACTCCCTCAACTATAAATTTCACGTCGGTGTTTATGAGAAAGGATTCCTCAGCTCTCTGAGGACAACTTAGGGTACCAATGATGACAAAGCGGAGGACACCAAAGCACAGAAGCTGATATCAGTTAAATCTGACGGGCTTCACAGCAGTTTCAACTGGGTCCTCAAGGTAATGCAAGACAGCAAGGATTATTGTAAATGCAAATTTCTTAGAACTCATATATGCTAAATCATGTTCTCCAGGCACTGTGACTTATGGTAGAAACCAATCCTATTTCCTTCTGAAGAATGTGTTTCTGTGCCAGTTCATTGCTGCTACTTATTTGATCCCAAGGAGAAACTCCTATTGGATCTAAAAGATATTTAACTTGGCAGCAATAGAAAGTATACTGGAGATAAGACAAAGGGTGGCTGGGCTACAAAGTCTCACCCAGATGAGCAGGACTAGCTATGGGAAAGCTGCACTTTAAAGGACAGGAAGATCTGCTGCTTTCTGCAGTTCTATTCAATGATTTTAATCAGATTTTTCATACACAATGTAGCATAGCCCTTGCCAGTTCAACATGAGAAATTAATTAGTAGCAGGGACTTCAAACTGGTTGAACACACATAGACGAAAGTAGATTTTGGATAATGTAAGAACTTTGCTACCGAAGAGTTGATAGTCAGCAGAAAAACATTAGTAGAGCTTTCTTGTTTAGTTTTTAATCTTAAAATTGCACTGAACATATCTTTCTTGTTCAAAGATTTGAAGGAGGGGGAAGGGAAGGGAGAGAAGAAAACAAACAAGCAAGCAAACACCCAAACATAATATCCTCTGCTTTGGAACAGAAGAGAAAAAGTTGTCTGAAATGAAAAGATGAATTCATTCTGTAAATGAAAAATGGTCTTTAAGCATGAAATTGCATATCTGCCTATAATATGATGCAGTGCTTTTAAGTAACTGCTAAGATTCTTTTAAAAGGAAAACAAACAAAGGCTACACTTACCTCAGTTGTTTTGCATAGTTTTGTTCAATCTCTATCCTTTCTTTTACAAATTTTGCGTACTTCTCCAAGAAGTCAATGCCCCACTGCGTATGCTTGTCTAGGTTATCGAACTGATCCTTAAAAACAAAACAAAACAAAAATACTCGGAATTAGCTAAGAGTAAAACCATCATCAGAAACAGCTTATGAGCTGTGTTTTGAGAGGCTACTTGCTACTTGGATAGAAGTTAAGTCACTCATGCAGTAAATTGTATGTGCAGATCGATTGTATGTACATCTAGGTCTGCATTTCATGTGTAGTTCTTGTCTGATCACTTTCATGACAAAAATATTATACCTTTTTCCCCTTAAAAATCCCTTCACTCACAAATGGATGTTTTCCAAGATAATAAAAATATAATCAAAGATATAATCAGAGATAACAAAGAGACTGTTCCACACACAAGATACATTCAGCGGTTTTAAAACACAAAACAATTTTACTGGATGCAAACGTCAACTCTTAAGTGTAAGAAAAATTATGTAAATTATAACTGCATGACTAATTTGGGTGTAGTCTACATTTAAAACCTTTATTAAAATAAATCTATGTATAAAATCAGTTAATGATTAAGTCTAGAAAGATGGACCAAAGAGAGCAAAGTCAAAAGTAAATCAGCCTTCAAAACAAAGGCTGTAGGATTTTTAATACATTTCTAAACTTCATTTTCACTGTACAAACCAACAAGTGGAGAATACATGGAATCGGGACAAGCTGAAAATTCCAAAAGCAAGTAGTAATATGAGAGTTTGGGAATTAGGCAGGAATTACTAACAGTACAATAAATGAGCACATTACAAACCAATAACATTTTTAGTTTAGCGAGGAAGTGTTCACATTTTTACACTAAAAAAACATGCCACAGTGAAAAAAAATGCAGGATTTTCAGTTTAAAACATTTACCATAATATCTCCTTGAAACCTACTTGGCAATCCAAAGAACACAAGCAATTGCAACATGAAATGAAACAACAAAGTCCTGTATATGCTGGATCCAAATATATTTCACAGTAAATACAAGCTAAAAAAATTTAAAACTCGATCAATGAAGGAAAAAAACCCACAGAATCAGTGTGAAGTCAAAACTTACTTAATTTACTTAAGAAGGAGTTTTGGGTGAGGAGTTTTTGAGGCTGCATACTGCAGATTCAGTAACATACCTGGACCTAATATAGTATGTCAACCATTAGTATTAATAACTCAAGTATTCCCATGAAGATAAATCAAAGAAAAACAGCGCTGCAGGCTCAAGACTCAAGAAAAATGTAAAAGAAATGCTGGGAAGACAAAAATATATGCTGCCAATGAAAAAAAAAAGTCACTTTAAAAAAAATATATACAAGGAATAAATCAGAATTAAGGTTTCTCTCAGATCTTGTCTGGCCTGCTGCTCTTAGCATTCTGTACAATGGAAGAACTCTTGCTGTTAGTGCCTTGAATCCAGCGGCAGCCACCAAAAGGATCTGTCTTGTCCCAACACTAGCCTCTGTATCACTCTCTTTACCACAGAAACAGAGGAGAGACAAGATTTTAATGTGCTTGGGAAACAACAACCTGTATTGCACACAGTTTTGGCACACCCAATTTACACAAACTCAAGATTTCTACTCTGAATTCCTCTTGTCAGATAAAGTGAGATTCCTGTCATTGTTTTCAAAAGAGTTGGTGCTGATTGCCTGTGGGAAGGGAAAGGTGATCCTCTCGCTTTTAGCACTAAACAACTCTTGCATATACGCATAAAAACACAGTATTTTCAAGAAGCCTTGTTTTTTTATATACACACACACACATATATATCTATATTTATCTCTTCTGCTCTTGGTTTTGTAATTTCTTCAACAGTATTAGCCTGATAGCCAAAAGCACCAGAAAAAGATGCTTCTGGAATGCAGCCACCAGCAATGCCATTCAAAAGTAAGTCTTCCTTTGGTGAACACAGATGTTACTGTCCTGCTTAGGCTCCTTACACCACAGTGCACAGATTTGCTGCTAAGGTTTTACTAGCATTATAGAACACCAAACTAGTGATGTTTCAGAATGTATAGACAGAGAGGATGGCTTTCCAAGTGTTATTTTTTTTCAAAAATCCATAAAAAGGACTCTGCTGCTCAAAATTAATTCTCTGCTACCAACATTAAACTAGAATGGAAAGAAGTGGAAACAATTGACATGTTACTCTCCCTCCTGCCGTTCATCGAGGTATTTCATCACTGACCAGCTCCTGAAAGTTTTCCTTTCCTTAAGTTCTCTTCCTTCATCTGATTAGAGAAACTGTAGACTCTGGGCAAAGATAATTTTGTAGGACTATACCAAATCCCTCAAGGAAAGAAAAAAATGGTTCCTTCCCTAGATGAAGAACATGCACAGAATACAGACAGAATCATGTGAACAGAGTAAAACAAAAAGCTCCTGCAAGGTCCTGCAAAAATTCAGACCCATCTAGCTAACCCCACCACTCTGTGGCTATGAGCTCCCCATTTTACAACAGAAGAAAGACTTCAAAGCATCTGGCTATCTACTACCTTGAGAGCAAAGCATTTTATCAACAACCTTCCAAGGTAAATATACACTGTTGTTTGTCCAGTAAATCCCGAACTTTAAAAGGCAGCTGAGTAGGCAAGTTTTGCACAAAGCTTAATTAAAATGCATCTGTCACTATTACTACTGATTACTACGCTACTGCTTACTGAGGGTCAACTAAGGGAGGGAGGCTCTAGTGGAAACTGCCCACTCAAAAGAACGTATGCAGTACGCTGTCTCTGCATCATAAACAACTCTGACACTTCACAAAAAGTTTATAATAAGTAAGTATAGACTGTTCCATAATGAGAGCTACCTCCCTAAATTGTACCTGAAGACTATTTACTGGAAACATTCAGAATACTTCAGTCGTGGTTCTAAACTTAACTACCTTTTGGGGGATACCAGGAAGCCTTACAGCAATGGGGGCTGAAGCATCAAAACAAGGAGCTAAGTTGAACCAAATATTTAAAGATAAAACAGCATTTTCCTGGTTAAAATCAAAATTTGTTCTCCCCTCCTTAGCAAGAACTGTTTATTTCCCCCATTCCAGGCAGGCAAGAGCCAGCAAAGAAGAAAATCTAGGGAATCTATTCAAAGTGATGAGCATGGAAGGAACACTATAGCATAATTAGCAAACTTTCCTTCTTTATAAAATTATCTTGTAGCCAGGCCAACCATTTTGTGCGTGCATGCGTGTGAGAGTCTAGGCGGATCAAGATTTTTAAACACTTATTTTGCTCCTCAGTCTTCATGGACTTTGGAAAGTATTTTTACTCCTATTAGAAACTAGAAATATAAGGTAGTGGTACCAAATTATGGGGGAAAAAAAAAAGTCTGATTAACTAAATGTTTTCCTTACATGAAGCTCTAGTTTACTGCATAACTATCACAATGTCATAAATATCAAATTCTGATGATTCTTTTCTATTCTACTGACCTCCACTCTGAGGTCAGTAAATATTATTGCCTGCAAAAGCTACCAGTAACTTGATTACTTATTTGATTAGAAAAAAAAAAAAAAAAAAAAAAAACCACATCCACATGCCTGCTAGATTTTACACTGAAAATCTTACAATACAGCAATTTCCAACTTACATTTCTATTAACTAGCTTTTACGTATCAGCTATAGCAAATTAGAAAAAATAAATCATCCTATCGTAGTCATTTATTATTTATGCTAAACTTGCAACATTTAAAACAGGTTATCTAACCCAACATTTTATTTGAAAATATGACAAGTGGCACTAATTCCATTACTATCATTCTGTTCTCTTTTTACTGAACTGGACATCAATATTTCCACAATTTTATCTGACCAGTTAGTCTACAGCTACCCAAGCGATCTTATTTGCCATATGAAGCATTGGCATGAAATTCATTTTTCCCCTGTTTTTTCTTCTCCAGGCTGCCTAGCTTGCCAGTCTAAACTTCCAGCTCAGTGAGTATCAGATTAAAAGCTGAACTCCACATGTTGCTCTCCAGATTCCTAACACTACACAGTTCAGTTTAAGAGATATTCGCTTCCACATTCTAATGGCATTCATGGAAGAAAGTGCTTCAGAAAAAGGAGTAACTTCAATTAGTGTTTCTCAGGAGAAAAAGGGATGAAAAATAATTAACTAATTAAAAACATGCAAAAAAGCCCAATACATTTCCTGACAGAAATGCTGTATTTTACATCATCTTCAACAATGCAACAAATTATTTAGCCAAATAAATGCAAGTCCACAGAAATCCAACTGAGAAAATGGGGCAGATTATGTAACTCAATACTGACTATGATAGGGCTTGTTTACTCACTCCAAGCCTGTAAGGGTTTCTCAAATGAATTTGATTTATGCATAAATTTAAACTGTAGGTTACATAACATCCTTCCTCCCTTCACCTGCTATATTCAAGTAGCAAAATAAAAATTTTAAGTTACAAGAGATTACAAAACTACTATTTACATATTAGCTTATGATTTTATTAAACTTCTCCTGAAATATCTGTTTTTTTTAAATTTATTTATTAACAGTTAACAGCAAAGCCACTTACGATCATAATTCAACACATTTAGGTCAAATATGATGACTTAAGGTCTTTTTTTATAACTTGCATTTTTTGTGCAAAAGATGGCTTAGTGTGTTACTTTAACAAATAGATTTTAAAATGGAAGCCATGACTGGACATAAATATATCAATGACAAGTTATCAATACTGTAGGATGTAGTTTTGCGCAGTTCTGGTCAGAACAAAATAATTAGGATTGTATTTTCGTTACAATATTTTTCACTAATTACTTCTAATAAGATGCTTCAGTTTTCCTGATCTTTGAAACTTCTTTGATGTCTAAGTTTTTTTTCTCCTCAATCTCTATCTATATGCATTCTTGCTTCCTTTTCTATCCCCGCATAATAGCTCTTCTGTTAGACTGTCTGAACTGATTATCACTTTCCTCTCTTCCTGCCTGCTTTTCTTACAATTACTCACTTGGTCTTCTGGTCTTGCTTTTTTTCTTGCAACAGCAGCCTGCTACTCCGTAAGAGGCAGACAACAGCTTCTTCCAGCTAAACAGTAGTTTATTTTTTAAAACATCCTGTTAGTTTTAAATGTAAAAACAACAAAGAGTTGTTCCTATACAGAGAACAAACCAGAGAATGGCTTTTCTGCTTTTTAAAGTTCTGGACTGTAGCTTCCAAACAAATTAATTCACAAATTATACCTCAAAGAGGCTCTGTATTAAGAGTTTAAGGAAGATATATGGCTGTGAACAAATTTAGAGATTTAAAAAATTCATAGACAAGATTAACATCAATGAGAAACACAGAATAGCAAATGGTACAGCTACACCAGAAAAAAAAAGATGAACAAAAGTTACATGTATATAGGCATAAATGTTCTATTCTAATACAGAATATGACATGATATACTGTTTAGTTTAATATAGACTATACAAGAGTAAAGAAAACACAACAGTTTGCTTGTTTACAAATGAATTTCTAAAAAAAAAAAAAAAAAAAAAAAAAAAAACAGAGTTTGTGCTGACTTCCAGAACAGAGCTGCTTTGCCTAATAAAACTAAGGCATTGTATTAATATTAATCCTTACACTGCAGTTTCAAAATATCTAAGTGAGAAGCCGCATTATAAATGCGGATCTCAAGGGTTGAATACACCAAAGGAAAACAATGACTGTGAAAAATGACTTTCTTTTAAGGCATTAGAAAAGGAAATAGTTCATACCATGGACATGATATAAAATACACCTGTCCACTGGACTTTTGGATATATTCTGAGAAAGTAACCCCAATATTAGCTTGATTTTTAAAAATCCATTTCTATATTTGATGGTTATAAAATTGTCTGCATGAAAATGTGCACAAATAACTTGAAGTTGTCATAAATTGCTGGAGATCTAACTACCCCATTGGAAACTTTCTATGGAAAAATCGGGTCCAGCATGAAGGGCTTTTTTGGCAGCCAACGACTTAACAGGTGTGACAGATGCATTTACTTTCCCGGAAGGGAGAATAACACACCACAGAGAAAACAGAGGTAGAAAAATACACATTGTGGTCGCTTTTGGAATGAGAATGAGAAACTTAATTTTGAAACAATAGTTCACCACATACTTCTACTTTGAGCTTAATTCTCATATAAACAGTGCTGGTCCAGAAAATAGCTATTCACAAATCAAATAAATATGCTTTTACCCATTATTGGATTAAAATAGCTCTCACTAACAGAGACTATACATGCCCTGTATAGAGGCCAAAACCAGGTCCACTTTCCTAAAGATTGAGGAATTGCACTAACACCAGCCTGAACACAAATATTTTTGAGACTCCGGAGAGCTGCTCAAAAGAGCAGCTGGTTATGTCACTTGCAAGAGGAGTCAACCATAAATGAGTTAGATGATTTGATGCAACCCAGTAAGACTATATTACTGTTTGTACAATGTTTAGAGATGGTTTTGCTCATTGCAAGAGATAATGGCCCTGAGAAAATCTTGTCTTTACAGCAGGATTGCTAAAATAATGAAGCAGGACAATACGGAATTTGCTACAAGATCAGTATCCACACTAAGTCTTATGTGAAGCAAGGTTCCTACAGAAAAGCAGCACATTACTGTATGATGAAAGTGATCCTCCAGAAAATTTGCAATAAAAATATCTAGCTTGGAAAGTACTGCTGCAAAAATTTTGTTTTTGAAAAAAAAAAAAATGTGTAAAACATAATTGTGTTCTCCAACTGGAAAAGATTATTACTACATGGTTTGCAAGGTTCAACATTATTACCATATGGTTTACAAATGTTCACAATTTACAAGGTGAACATTTCTGCATAAAACTAAGCAATCCAGTGGTAAAGCTATTCAAAAAATAAACCTAAAAATTTTGAAATGCACCTCTACAAAAATTATCAACTTTTCCAGAATGTAATTAAAAATACATCCATACAAGGAGACTCGGCAAGCAAGTAGCCCTAACACTTTACAATTCTTGCACATTCGATTTTGCAATCTAAAGGATCTATTTTCTAAAAACATGTAGAGATCTCACCCACTGCTGACTTTTACAGAGAAGGGTTAACTACGAAGCTCCTACTGTGGCCTATTTGGCACAGTATCCAACCAGCAGAGCATGCACTGCTTTTTTTCTTCTCCATTAATTAAAGGAGTGAATTTAAAACAGTGTCCTCAAGAAAAGGAGGAAGTGGTACAGATGTTATAGATGACACAAAGTACAGATGATACAAAGGCAAAGGGTTTTCAAAGAGGAGAAGACAGTAATTACTTTGGAGGTAAAATGATACGGAAGAGACAAGAGGAGCAAGGTAAAGGTTCTGCAAAGGGGTTATTACTGTGGAATGTCTAGGCATCCTAAGGAACAAATTCAGATGAGAACAAGTTCCACCAGCTTTGCTGCTCATTCTGTAGCTACAAACCTGCACCCACTGTTCTGCAGGATACAGTCATTATATTTCAAGTTTCTGGCCTCCCTTCCTTACACGCACACACAGAGCTTCTCACAGGCTGTATCACAATTTGTCCAATTGCACTACCAAGAAATTCAGCTTACACTTAATATTAAGTGAAAGTTACCAAGTTAAAATGAGACACAGGTAAAAAAAACTACTAGATTACATGTAACTTAATTAGAGACATAGTTCTGTATTCACCCAAAAGCCAAGATGACTCAAACTTTCAAAGAACAGTAAAACACTCTGTCATGTAAAAACTTTAAGTTCAGTAAGAAAAAAGAAAAATGAGGACAAGAAGGATTTATGAGGTTATCAATGGGAACAAACACAAGAGGACTCTTCAAAAAGGTAACAGACTAATATATCACTAAAAGAAATAACCCTCAGAAGACAGATCAAAATTGCTTTTTGAGTTGAGAAAAAAATAAACAATTAGAGAGAACACCATGAAGTACCAGGTACTGTTTTCAAACAGATTAAATAAAATTTATTACTGAGGCACTTTGATCACCTCTTGGCCAGAAGTCCAAAAATCTGGTCAGATGAGATTGCAGTGAGCAAACACTGGAGTGTGTTTCTTAAGTTAACATGGACAAAATTGCTAAAAAAATTAAAAATCAATTTTCACATATTTCACTGTGCTTAATGTTCTTCACGGTCTGTATGCTACTGCAGAGATGCCTATCTTCACACAAAGCTCTAGACTCAATAATTTAGAAAGTTCTTGAAAAATAAATCTAAAACATATGCCTTCTAAGACAATAAATCAGGTAATAATTTTTCTTTTTTTTTGAATTTCCCTAGCACTCATTATTTTCACAAAGAGTATTAACAAATGATACAAGTTAAAAACTGGTACTTTAAGCTAGCTGGGGCAGAGGCGACAGTGAAGAAGGAAGGGTATGGAGCACAGAGTTTCAACTTTCTTGTCATCCAAGTATCACTTTATTTACTTACCAGGTGCATATGAGTCAGGGATGATTCTGGAGCTACTACCTTCATCCTATGTAAAAAAACCCCAAGGTGTTTAACCAAGTGTTCACCAATCCCACTCAGAAGACTCACTTTTGAGCGTTTCTCATTTAAAGATATTTAATCTGTATCTCAGTGGATAAGTAGACAGAAATGAATTGTTTGGTCTGGATTGTATCATATTGTCTATTTTTTTGACAGTTAGGACAAACCTAATACAAAAGTAACTACACAGAATTCCACTACCATCAGTAGTCAAACCGCCTTCACAGTTCCAACAGGTATAGACCAAGTGTATCCCTTATAACCCTGACTTTCCTTACTGATCTTTACTAAGGGTACAGGTTTTTAAGAATATTGAGCTCAAGTGAGTAATTCTTTAAGCAAAGTAACTTTCAAGGTACTTTATAAACAGTGATTTGAGTGAAATCTATAGCACAGGAATAAACACCTTCTGGTGCTAACTTTAACATATTAAATGACTACTCAGTACATAGTACAACAAAGCATTCTAGAGTATTTTCCACAGCAAACGCAATTAAAATATTCAGTTAACATGCAGAAATTACTACCAAAATAATAAATACTTAACATAAACACAAATTCTTTAAACAGATGCACAAAGAATATCCTTACTGATCATAGCTCTCCCAAGTTGTTTCAATTATTCCCAGAGTTGCCAATGCATTTACATTGTAATACACTGAACTGAAATGTAAGCTATTTCCTAGTACTATTATTAGCTCCTATCAGATAGACTTAGGCACATACCTTACTGTTCCTTTGGAAGGTATGCCCCTGGTATTCAAAAGGAGAACTGTACTATGAAGTCTGTCAACAAATATTTGGACTTCTAAATAACTTGACAAAATAGGATATATATATGCAAGTATTCTGATCAACTGCTCAATTTTATTGAGCTGAATCATTTGTCTTCTATTTATGAAAGGCAGGCCTAAAGCATTAACAGAATGAATACCTGCGGACTCACTTCCAAGCACACTCACTTTCCCTCAAATCTCTGCTGTTGTCAAGACACTAGGTTAGTGGTCTTGCCTGAACAGAGTTCTATTCTAAACTGTGGAAAATTCCAGTTCACTATTTCCTGTGAATATTTTACTGTTCTAGTTGATATTGTCTAAACAGGGTTAAGTATTTTTTTTAAATGAGATTTTAAAACTAGATTTATATATACCAAAAGAGTAAAAATGGAAGTAAATTAGGGGCTTCCAACCCTTCAGATAACACCTTGCAACAACAAAGATCCTATATTCACAACAAACTCCACCACACACACAGCTTTCTAGTAACACGTAATGCAACTGACTAAAGAATTTAAATTCAAACCAAATGTCAGTACTGGCATATTCAAAGTCATGGAATTTTTGTGATTCTGATAATTAATATTAAAATGCAACACGATCCTACTGTGTGAATTATCTCAGAGTTTTAAAAATATGAGTCTAGAACAAAATCCTCTTACAATTCATTAGGACAGACTTCAGGATCACAATCTGTACTATAAAAAAAATATTAAAATTATTCATTAAAATTGTATCCAATAGAAAAATACTTTCTTTGTAAACTCAAATAATAAATATTCAGAGTGTTCTCCTTCCAGGTTAACAAGATACTTTTCCTTCCCAAAAATCTAGCGTCAAGTGAAATGATCAATGATGTAATTTAACTATTAGTATATGCAGTTCCATTACAGAAGTTGTGCCTTTAGAAAGGAAAAAGAAACCTGCCAAGGCCTAATTTAGATATTTAAGTTGCATATCAATAATGCATATGAAGATACAAAAGCTATGTACAAACTTTAGGACACCCCAAAAACTGCACTTCTAAACTGTCGTAACTACATTAGCCATTTTCTTTCTAAAAGCTCAAATCCAAAACAGCTTAGTTTCATGTCATTTCCATAATCCAAGCAGCAGCTGCAGTGGGTTCCACAAACTATTCCACATCAGAGTTTAATAGTGAAATCACGCAACTCTGGTATAATCAGTACAAATATTTCTGGAGCAACCACATGGTAAATAGCACTTCCTTTCAGGGCAGAATGATGACAGGATCACATGCAGCAATAATGCCACCGAACTGCATCTTTTTTTTTTTTTTTTTTTTAAGATTGAGAGCCAATCTATAAATTAAAACATAACTTCAACAGCAATGTACTCTCTGCTATTATCTCACTCCCCTTTAAACTAATATAAATACAAAGATATTCATACTGGACTACTGTGAAGATCAGAAAGTAAAGTTCAATCAAGCAGCAAATCTAAATACAGTATCTGTGAAAGTAATGTTTTTGCCATTTCTTTCCCTCTCCCAACTCACTCAGGATCAGTTTCCAATCTCATTCTAACCTAATTTTTGAATGTCCCATCCACCTATTACTTCCCTTACAATTCCTCCTTTACGCCTCTTTTACACAATTTACCCTAATGACAAGATTTACTTCTCTGAGAAATTCTTCTCTGTCATAATTAAGGAATATTTTAGGAAAGCAAAGCAACATTTTAAGGACTACTTTAAATCTCCATGCAAATTTATAATACTCCATGGAAAGCAGCTTGTTTCATTACCACAGAAAAAAAATATTACTGAAGTAAACAATTAATAGCTCTCCTCCCTGAAGATTTTTCATTTATTACTGAATATGGGAAAGATGGCAAAAAAAAAAAAAAAGGTCAAAACACAGTGGTCAACAACATACTGGACCTGTAGTTCAGAATTTAACTGCAAGCATATCCTCACTGCAAGCATTACATCACTACAAATCCTAAGATTTCCTTTTAAAATGCAGACCTACTTAGTTTAATTCTATCTGAAGAATCACATACAACTCTCACTCTACATATTCATCTATATGCAAAAGAAAGTGGCACAGTCTTATTTATATATACACACATATATTAATTTTAAAACATGATATCACCTCACAAATTTTTCATGTCCTATATAGAACACCTAATCTTGAGAAGCAAAGCAACTGCATTCTTCAATATGAAGTACTACTTATGTCTTTAGTATCTACTCATTTCACAAAACCCTCAGTGAATTAAAACAGAATATTAAACAGAGATTGAAAAAAAATCTCAGTAAATAATCCACATTCCAGGCACTGTCACAAAACAATAAGTTCTGAGGAAAAAGCTTCAAATATAGTCATCAGTTGCCACATATTAATACCTCATATCATCACACTTTTAACTATTAACTAGTCACATAAAAATCTATCAAAAATTACTAACAAATTTGAGGTTGTATTACATTGAAAAAGAGGCTGTAACAATTTAAGAAAAAAATAGAAAGAAATAACACTATGAAAAGCAGTGCTGTTTTCTTAATGGAATATATGGTACAAGCCATGAAAGTACTACCAACAACATCCGAACAACTGTCAGATTTACGTGTAGATATAGGAACATGATCCTCTTCCTACAAATGAACAAAAGTCAGCAAAAAATAAACCCTCTTTTCCAATGACCTAATGAAGAAAAACAGTCATGAAAGCCATAGGCTTCAGGTTAGACTTGCAGTCTGATTATGTTTGCATGATAAAAGTTTGAAATACTAAGCATACAAACCTACAAATACTCTGTGAGAACTTTAACAATCACTTTTACATATGGCCTTTGTTGGAAATTCACTGTTCTCAGGTTCCTGGTATTCAGTGAAAATAAATGAAAAGCTTTACTCTCAACTGGTCTGTATACATTTAGAGAAAGAAAGCTCTCCTTTCAGAGTTAAAACTAAAGACTGAAACTTGTCTTTGAAACACTGATAATTCATTATATACTCAATACCTGAACATGAATGAGAACCAGGCTTGGAAAACACAAAGCCTCCAAGAACTCAAACCTCTATTCTTTAGTCTCAATCAGACCATCACAGCTACTACTGCTACAGGAATAAATATTTGAGTATCACATCACAGAGAACTAGGATAGTGCTCAAAATTACTTGGCTTGTCTCACATTTTGAAGTAGAATTTCCAGTCAACATTCCCCTCACATTATCTGCAAGTACAAAATTCCTAGACATTCAGATTTTCCCAATAAGTTACTATATCTCTTAAGAAAGAACCTAAGCTGGAATTCTAGTCCACTGCTTCTCTTCCAGTTATATTTTAACATGCTGGAGAACTATTAAAAAGAAAGTCTCAATTTTCTCCCTCTCCTCCAAGCAAATTTGTGACATCATCAGGATGATAGTGCATGGAGCTATTAAGATAAATTACACTTTTTATTAACAAGGTTAATTACTTTCAAAGGATTTAAAAAATTGTCACCATAAGTAAATTCAATCTATAACCAAACTATAACCACGTTCTACTAAAAGTCTGCTTCTAACAGTCAAAGCTTAGAAAACTGAAAAACAAATTTCTCACCCAAAATAATCAGCTAAAACAACAAATCATCGCTAATTTTTGCAGATTAATAAAAACAAATACAGCAACTACAATCGAAAGGTAAAGCCAAGAAGCTTAGATGTGAAGCTGTCACCCAGGATTCTATCACAGAAACACATTTTGAGAGTCAGGCAGGGGGGAAAAATAAAGATGCTTTCAGATCTTTCTATAAGATAACCTAGAAGAATACATTATTACTGCAATACCATGACAGTATCTTCAGATTTCATTAACTTTTCCTTTCTCAGAAAACAGGCTCTAGGAAGTTCCTTGTGCATAACACAACCTCAGGCACATTAATAAGTTGCAATGATTCTACAAGACTTTTGTTCATAGTTGGCATAATTAAATACTTAGGCAAGTATTTCTAAGATCAGGACCTAAATAAAAAAACAGATTTAAGGGGAAAAAGGAACTCCTAAAAGCACTTGACTCTCCCCATAACTGAATTTTTGTTATCAGTCCTCATTAATGAGTCTTCATTGTTTTCAGTTTAACGATCATTAATTTGATTTAATTTTTAGTGAAAAATTAAGGGTCACAATGCTTCATTAAAATCTGGGTAATGTACATTATCTTTCTTTCAGCCACTACATTTTGTTGTTTCATATTCTTTATAAATGTGTCCTAATCTTCACATTTTATTTCATTTGAGCATTTGATCTTGTCCTTGAATCTCAAGTTCATGCTCTATCCTAAAACTTGTTAACAATTTCCACAGTGTTATCTCTACTTGTCTCTGCTTCCTTTTCTATCACATCAAACATAAGCTTCCTCACTTTCAAGGGCCTTCCTGGCTGATTCCAGCTCTATTACTTTACTACACCAAAGCATCAACACTTGCTTTTCATGAGACTCCAACACTGCCTTCAGTACATATCCAATGCTTCAAATTCAAATCAAGAAATGGGTATCATTTCACTGCACAACTCTGAAAAAAATATCGTTTGCTTAACACAGAACTACAAAGAAAAGGCACGTTGAAGTATATTTTGCAGTGATTTGCATAGTACCTTCCTTCTAAACAAACTCTTAATAAGCATAAGCAGTATTACTTGAGTAAATACCACGATAAAATAATAGATTTTACCTATTCAATTGCTATTTGATGTAATGCTGAAAACAAACTTCTTTTGAAATAGCTTGAAAACTATTTAAATGTATTTATATGATGAAACTTTCCATACCGAAGTCATCCAGGTATGCTTTACAATGAAGACTTTCAAATAGTTCTTTCCAGTAGACAACCTGATCAAATAAAATTAGGTAGAAGTCTTACAATTCGCTGCTTTTTTGGTTTAGTTTATTTAAAAACATATTACTTTGCACTTGCATGTTAAAGAATCTTAAAGTATTCTGCAAATGAAGGTATCGTTACAATCTTAATTTGATGCAAAGGAACTTTACTCCAATTTGAAAAGCTCATTAATAGAGGAAAAAAAAGGTTTACTTAACCAAGACAACACAAGAGGTCCACAGGGGTAAAAAGGATGGGGGGGAGGGGCAGGGGAGTTGGTGAGGGGGGTAAAAGAAAAATACAGGGCTCACAATATTAGCTTTTTATCCCACTACAAGACTACATTTCTCTGAAAAATGTAAAAAGGGACAGAACTACAGATAAACACATAATCTACAGCAACAGCAGGCAGTTTCAGCAGTTGGATGTCCTTCTTACTTTAAGTCACAAAGCAGAGTTCTAATTACAGGAGGAGAAAAAAAAAAAGGAAAATGAATTGCTGAATCTCACATACAAATTTCAAATTATTACGATATAAATAGAAAAATAAGCAGATTTAAAATGAAGTCTTTTTTGTTATTGCCACTCAGCATAAAGTGCAACATTGTTACCATACCCTCTCAGATCAGAACTTGAGGAAAGGAAAAAATAATTTATTGCAGATAATTCCATAAAACATAAAGTCAGTGTAGAAGGTCAGCATTTTAATGAAAGCCTTCTGGGTTTCATTATTATAATATTCCTTTTTTTTTTCCTCTTCCCATCCAGCTGAAACTGTCATGTATCAGAGCTGAATTTATAAACTTTCTGCCAAGAAAACACTGGAACTGGGGCATGTAAACTCACTGGGGGCAAAATGAAGCAAGCTCATTGGAATTTCAGCTTTTACTGAACAATTTGTTCACCAGCTCAAGGAAAAAGCTGGACATATCTGGACTTTGGGGGATTCTTTTTCTACCAACAAAAAAATCAAGTTACTGAAAGAGTATGTGTGACTCCTATTAACAATAAAAATCTCTTCAGTAATGTGTTAAAAACTTCCTCTCTAAAAAAAATACTGCTTTATTCAATCTCTGACTTCATCAAGCACGCTAAAAGGCAGTTCTGCAAATAGAGCAATGAGGATTTTTAACTACTGAATTAACACTCTCACTTAAATTAATCCAGGATAAGATTTAATTTAAATAAACAAGTGAACCTTTACATAATTTTCATGGGACTACTTTTTTTACTATCTTGATATCAACAGTGGCTACTCTACATAAAACAGTAATAGTTCCTGTTTTCAAGCATCTAATGGTCAAAAGCCCTTATCATACACACACACACACACACAGATGCTCTTCCCCAAGAACTGAAATCTAAACACATTGATAGCACACTTTTAGAGAAAAGCCATGTTTTTTTCCACTCCACAGTTCTGATGCCAAAATTTAAGTTACAAAGGATCAAATTCCATACTATTTTGATGGGTATGTGCTTTAAAGAGCATTTTGCTTAGCTGGGATTGTGTCATCTAAAGTTATCAACTGCTAGTCCTACTCAGAAAAATCAAACTGCAAACCGGAGTATGCAGACTTCTGATATAGTCAACTCTAAAGATATTTCATTTTGAATAATATTCTAAGTAAATAAATAACCAAGAAGAAGCCACTCTTCCAGTGTTCAGTAAGATTAGAAAATTCCTATGTATATTCACGCAAACTTCCTTGAAAAGCATTTACATTTCCAAACATATGCAAATGAGGCTATAAATTAAAAAAGAAAGAAAAATTAGATGCCATTAGATGCCATTCTTATAGCCATCAAGCGAGGTTTTCAAAACAGAAAAAAAAAAAACAACTTCCTAAACAGATACTCAAAGGAACAAACTTGTCTGCATTCTTAAAGTATGCTTAATACTAAAAACAAACTGATTAAAAAAAAAAAAAAAAAAAAAAGGCTCAAGACAATGACTCACTCCTTCCTGGAAAAAAAACAGTAAAAAGTTCAGATGTTTATGAACTAGACAATTGCTGGAAAAATACAGATAAATATTATTTCTAGCTAAGACTTGATATAATTGTTTTCATTCCTGAGCCAGAACATGTAATAATCAACTACTCGATCCTTACATAACTTTCTATTTGGAAATCTCAGAGGTCTCCACAAGAATGAGAAAAGGTTAAGCATCTCATCCAGCACCTTAACCAAGACACAGGAGATGTCAGAGACCATTTCATGTATCTGGAAATCTATGCAATTCCATCCTTTAGCCACAAGACACATTCCTTGAACACACTTGCAGACCACAACAGGGTCACTGAATTAAAAAACATACAAACAAACAAAGAGTACTGCTTGTACTCTTTTAAATTCAGAAGGGTTAACAAGTTTTCATTCCATAAGCATCCACATATTAAATAAAATATTCTCTTTCCCACCATACTAGCATACTCAAAAATGAGTTTACAAAACATTTAGATTCAAGACCACAGAAGAATTTCTGTATGTGATATGGCCTATAGAATTATTTTCAATATTTTTCAAAATGTCCAGAAATATGTAAACAATTCAATGACTATATAACCATGTCATCTTGCATTAATTGCACAGAAAGGTTTCTCAGTATCAAATTGCTTTGAAATCCTTTAGAAAAAAAATTACATTTGATCCAAAATATAATTTACTGAACATTAAAATAAAATACAGCATTACAGTGGAAACCTGCTACATACCAGTTAGCTTTTAAGGTCAGTATTTTTAAAAAATCATATTCTAAGGATATTTTCCATACAACTAAACTTTGTAATTTTTAATAACAGACGACATCAGTATACACATTCTATCCTCTTATATGTAAAGAAAATGCACCATTTAAAGGAGTTAACCTAATGCACTTGGACAGGCAACAATACCATGTGAAAAATTTCAAGAGCTTTTAAAAAACTACTAGTACCAGTGAAAATGATTTAGTCTTTCTGTAAATAAAAGTTGGGTTTAGGCATGAAATTAATTTTACTTAAGGGAAGATTAAAAAGAGCACATCACAGAGCATACTTTGATCTTTCTTTGGTCAACTTTAACTTATTGCTAAAACAGTATTGTAGAGTGCTAGTGGTTTCTTAATTATAAAAAAGGGTGTGCTTCTGGCCTCAAGGAGCTCAAGACAATAGTATCATAAAATCTTCTATGGCTTTTTTTTTTTCATATAAAATCTTAGCCCAAAAGCCTTCAGCATAACTTTTGCTTTAAATATGTATCAAGAGGTGAGAAACAGATGGCTAGACTGGTTTTACAGTCTGAAAATTTTGTGGCATGGTAGTTCAGCCTCTTTTTCTACCAACTACCACTAAGAGGTTTATAGAGTTTAAAAAAAAAAAAAAAAAAAAAAAAAAAAAAAAAAGAGAGAGAAAAAAATTGAATCAAAAGGAAAAAAAGGGGAAAAAAAGAAAATCATTCCTACAAACATGTCTTTCCTCTGGAAATGCTTCAAGTGATTCTTGAAGAGACAACACTAACCTCTATAATTTAAGGAAGCTACTTCAATAACAAAAGTGCCACTCATGATGAGTTTCACTTGACTCCATTCACTAAGCCAACAATTTCACTACAATCCTCCAGTCTCCAAAGTTCAGTGAGCCATTAATCTCAAAGCAACGTTAAATTATTTGTATGTTTTACATCCACTGAAAAAAGTACAAGGACATATATGCTAAAAAAAAAGACTCATGCCTAAAGAATAATGATTCCTGATTTTTTAACAACACTTTTATTTCCACATATTTCAAGTTATTACAAACCAATTTTACTATCACTTTTTTTGCCTTCAATGTCACAGTACAGCTTGAGAGAGATCAGACCGGGTCATTTTATTAAGCAAGTATGCAAGTCTGTTGAGGACTGAACTGTGAAAATCCTCTTATTGCCTGTTGAACATAAGCATACTGCATAGGAAAAAAAAACAGCATGTTAAAAAGTTAATGCTCAAAAAAGGTTTTTTTTTTCAATAAACAGTAGCAGTTTCTCTTTACAAATGAGGCACAGCAGCTGTACTTTGCTATTACATATCCTCTTTTATCAGATGATTTTTGAAAGAGCTACATATTACATATAGGAAAATGAAGAACAGAGTAGTCTAATTCACAAAAAAAGAGCTTCGGTTGGATTACAAAGGACTGGGATCCAGGCTCCTCATTCCTCACTAATCTGTTCTAACCATTAAGAAAATAATATTATGAAAGGCAGCTCCCTATTCTCCCTTTTGTCCAGACCTATCACAAAGAATATACTGCAGAGTAACCACGGAAACAAATGCACTAACAAGAATAAAACTATTTGTGGAATACACTTTCACAATTGAAAAAAAAAATGGATGTAACAACAACAAAAAAGTATGAAAGGGGAACACATTCCACATAGTGCAGAAAAAGCTATAAAACAAACATATCTAAGGATATGATAGCTTATACAAATCAACATTTATTTTACTATTATTAATTCACATTGCTTTATAAAATGCTTTTTATAAATGCCTTTATAAAATGAAACATATTCACTACTGGAAGCAGTAAGACAACAGGGAACACACAGTTTGGCCAATATACATACTCAAAGTGCATCTAACCACTTCAGCCAATCAAGAGGTATATCCAACACACACACACTCTTCAGAGACTGGGGGTGTCCTTGTAAAATGTTTGATTGAAAAAGAGAGAAAGCCCCGGAAACTTCAAAAAGGAAAGGCAGCTACAGCATTTAAATAAATAGAAAATATTGACTTATCAAAGAAAACCTTTCTACTGTCGTGTTCCCAATAAAAACATTAAAAAAAAATAAATGAAAGAAGCATATGCAGTATTTTAGAGTTAGAAGAACTACAAATAATAAGCACCACATAAATATCAGACTGAAGTTGATTTCCTAATTCCCTAAATTTCCCTTATCTCTCCTTATCTCTCTCTACAGATGCACATTTCTTTATCAGAATTAACAAAAAGACTCTATCTAAAAAATATACATAATGAAATATGCTGACTGGCAGTACTTAATTAAAGTATCATGAAGTGATGCAATTGGAGAAGACTGGGTTAAGATTTTAAACACCATATACAAAATCATCAAATTTGCCTCAGTGTATCAGAGAAATCTCATGCATATGTGCAAAAAGTGTATTAAATAACATTTAGAAATATTATCAACACTCTTTAAAAAATCACACTGTATCATTGTAGGTGCAAAGGCTTATGAGGGGAGAGCTCCAGGCTCAAGCTCTCCAGTGGACCTGTGCAGAAGAGCTCTCTAAGAACACCCCAAGCTGCAGGTGTCCTGCTGCCACCAGCATCCCCAGCATGGTTTCAGTTGCCTTCTGAAGTGTAACAATGTTAGCAGCAGTGAAAGATTAAAGGAAAGGTAGAGCATAATACAAACACATCCAACCTTTTATCCACACAGTGTTCACAACCCTGTCTTTGAAACCCCTCTAAAAATAGTTCTTTTTCCATGATTTTAACCTAGATTTATGCTGATTTTTTTCCATAAATAAGTCTTATGTCTGACATCAAAATATCTTTATTTTCCCATCTAAAGATACCAAAACAATTTTAAAATTTGACATTCCTTTCAATCAACAAGAGAAACACTAAATATTTTTTCTGATATAAGAAAGGAAATGGCTTGCTTTACAATGCTCGATGACAGATAATATTTAAGAAACATTCAACAGAAAAAAGTAACCATTTAAAAGGACATAGGAATATAAAACCTGTATAATAAGAAACTGGTTGTACAGTTACAGACTGTTTTATGCATTAAGTTACGACATTATAGAGCTGTCGGTATCTCTACTGAATCTACCTCAAACTACATTAATTTTGAGAGACATTAAAGTGTCATAGTAAAATGTTTAACTTAGAATTTCTGACATGGTATCATCAAACTATCTTAAGTTAGAATTGGCAACTCTTATGGGAAAAAAAAAACCCAGTACGTCCAGATGAAATATCTGACATTCAAAGAAAGTGTGCAGTCAAGATCCACCTTTCTGTAAATGCTTCCTTTAATACAGACAGAAGATAAAAAGACTTTCTTAAAAAAAAAACAAACACAAGACAGAACACAACAACTTAAGCTAAAGGAACAAAACAAAACTAAGCGGTTGCTAAAATGAACAGAGATGAGTAAGCTAAAACTGTCTTTTCTGAAGTGATACAGGCTTGTTCAAGAGCATATCTTCTAAAACATAACCTCACTCCTCTAAAATGTTGAACCATAATCTCTCACATGAAGCATTCACAGCATATCTACAAGGACATACTTATGTTACCCATACAAGTAATGTATGTCATTTACTGTTTTTAAAATTACAATAGCTTTTTTTAGGTTTTTTGTTTGTTTGTTTTATTAGCAGGGCTGTCAGTACTTCATAAGCCAAGTTTACCTGGATTCTCACAGTGGCTATGGTTTCCAGTTGAGTACTGAGCACTGCACAAAACACTAACACAAAAGCAATCCTAAGTATCTTTCAGGCAGACCTCTCCATACAGTAGCTGTGCTGCACACCTATAACATCTCTGTTTCACATAGTGTCACAATTTACTTGATTGCCTTCAGGAGTTTTGCTGGCCTGAGACTCCCGTATCTCACAGCAAAGCTGCAGCCCCCCTTCCACTCCCAAACCTGGTGTAGGGAAGCTCAAGTTCTGCTCTTGGGCAGATGTCTGCTCCTCTGCAGATCCACAGCCCTGTGCTAGAAACCCAGCTACCACCACACAACATTAAAGGGCATCAGGCTTCTTCCATAAAAGATCGGATCCAGCTCAAAAAACGGAAAGGTACAATACTAGGGCCCAAGTAAGGGTTCTGGAATGGATTTCAAGCTAAAATGTTGAGCTTTCTCTGTGGATTTTTGTTTTGCTTTCCTGAGAGAGCGAGTCTGTGTGCTTCACAATCTTTCAGCTTCACTTGTAGTAGCAGCAGTAGGAGATATAGTAGAAAAAAAAAATAAAGTCATTCCACACCCCCATTTGTGGGCAGACAACAGTGCTTCGTTCCGGAAGATTCCCCAACGGAGACACCCCCTCCCCTTCTGTATTAATTTCAGCAAAGTCAAAAGCGCCAGAGCAACAGTGTAAGATGTACGAGAAGCAGAGATGCGGCGCGGCCAGTTTTGGTCTCCTGGCTGTAAATTCTTCGTATTATTATTAAAAAAAAAAAAAAAAAAAAAAAAAAAAAAAAACA
>JAWLRI010000903.1:1027306-1061671 GCA_034781795.1 Crypturellus tataupa | reverse complement strand
GGGCGGAGCCTGAAGGGGGGCGGTGTGTGCGGCTGCGCAGCGCAGGCGGAGCGGGCTGTTAGGGACCTTCCGCGGAGCCGTCGCTGTGCTGAGGGCGGGCAGCGCCCAGGGCTCTACAGCGACACTCATACTGGAGCAGCATATTAAAAGACTCTGGATGCAGCGTTTTAAAGGAACAATGAGTTTTTTTTTTCCCGTTTAGCAACAGATGATGCTACTGTGACCAGGGAACAGTCTGCTACTAAGTAAAGTGATGAAAAAGATTCTCAAGACTAACTTACATACAGTACACAGCTGAGGCTATGTTATATGCTAGTAAGTGAAGAAGGTTCATATTAAATACGTAAGTGTCGGTTAATGGTCACATTTCCATGAAAGCACATGTTGATCTCTAAAACACAAGAGCTAAACTAACCGAAACTGTTGTTAGAGGATTTTACTTCCAAGGCTCTGGAAAACGTAAAGTTCAAAATGAATTAATTGAGCTGAATACCTTAGCTAAGCTTAAACAACATCTTGAATGCCTTTTTAACAACTGATATTTTAGTAACAGCATACTGTATGAAGCAGCATTTATTGGGAAGGTTTTCCCAAGTCAAAGCTCTTTCTACTTCTCCACCTTAGCAGTTTGATGAAGTTGAGACTTGCACTGAAGACTTTGTCATGATGAAAAACCATTTTGTAGAATATATCGATGGGTAGATCTCCATTGGGATCTGCATACTTCAGAGTTGTCATCGGAGTATACAAGGTGTTGGTCTGATGGCGAAAAGGTGGATTTTCTGCAAGAATTATCTTTACTGTATGCTGCCAAGAAGGAGAAAATAATTTTTTAAAGAACTTTATCAAAATAATAATGTAATTTAGGCAGTGGAAGAGTGGAAGAATACATTTTAGAGTTGTGCAAAACTTCATGTGAAATTTTACTACTACTTACTACTTCCAAGTCCTGTTTCTGTACCAATGGTGATGGCACCTTCCACAAATATCCTGAATACTCCTTCAAACTTACCCCTGTGTGCCCACAACAGCCAATGTCCTCTCCCTGCAACCTGCCTGAACTGTTGAGGGCTTCCTGCAGAAAGCCCTAAACACCAGAAAACCTCTCCCTTTTGGGACTTGCTGGTCTGGGGTACTGAGCAAACCTCACACTGACGGAGGGACAGCTCTAGTGAGACAGAGAGGAGCCTTAAATAACGTCGGGAAGCCCGTGTTGTATCTGGTGACACTGCGGAATGTCCAGCCTTCGTCAGGTAATGGCCAAGTACATCTGTGCCCTCAATGCCATTTAAACCACAATACACAGTTGTCTTTCAAACTCTTCAGTATTACTTAAATTATTATAAATAAATAAATAAATAAATAAATAAATAAAATTGTTGGTGAATTACCTCTGCAACATCCTCAGCACTTTGTCCCAGACTCTGGAAAATTTGTTTGTAATTTTTAAGGTAAATATTAGTAAACATCTCAGCTGTTTCCTTGTCTGCAGCTGAAAGATCCATTTTCATTCCATCTTCAAAAACTTTTCGTTCAAACTCTGTGACCACTGGGCCTGGTTCAATCAGACTTAACCTGTTCAAAGACATGCTTGTTATTGATTCTGTTCATACTCCTAGCTATCCTTACAGAAAGATACTGAATAGTGACAGTTTGGAGTACATGTTAGCAAGCAGTATGAAATGGTAAATTCTGATTAGCATCTAATGCTAATGGTAACTATCATCTAAACTTTAACAATATATTTTGTGTGAAGGATGTGAACATTTTTGTGCCTTTTCTGATGTGCAGTTTATATGCAGTATTGTTTCTCCTAGTTAGTAGGAAGCTTTAGACATTTATTCTAAATATATTTTAAAATTGTGTAAAATATATCAGTGATTCAGTACTTACTGCAGTTTAAATTTGAGTGCCTGTATAGCTAAACTTTCACAGAATCCTTCCACAGCAAACTTAGATGCAGCATAAACGTCATTAAACAGGATACCTGATGGTACAAACAAAACATCCTGAGAATGTGATTGTATGCAACATACTAATATTTTAGTTATTTTGTTAATATTTAAGGTTTAAGAATCTTGCATTTTCCCCAGATTTGTACAATCAAAAGAAAACTAGGAGCGCAGCTACTTGTTCCAGATATTACACACTATAAAGTTTTCAGAGAGGAGAATTTTTTAAAATGTGATAGAGACATTTAAGACGTGATTAGATTTCATCACATAAAGTTGTGCAGAGTGTAAAAATTGTACTTGCCTTTCTCCATAATTATTGCCATCCAAAAAATAGTAATATTAAATCCTATTTTCTAGAGAATCTCTAACAATTGTGTTTGGGTTAAAAACTGATAGCCTTACCCCCACTAAAAAAGACAATCCACTCGGCAAGTTTTGCTGTTAAAATGTCTTGAGAGTAGTTTCATAGTAAAATGCTACTAAAAAAATACATATTTATATATAAAGGAGATCTAAGTGCTATACTACTCATTGTTGGAAGCTGAGCCTTACAGAGTGCAATAGTTTGCTCTGCTAGTTATGATTTTTTTTCATCTGAAAAGAAGCAAATTTTAGCTTTTGAATACTGAACTCTTAAAGAAAGAAACAAAACATCTTTGCCTTGTATTCCCATAACACTGCTTATTATTACTATATGGCCACTCTTTCTCTTCTTCATGTCAGGTAAAATCTCCTTCAGGAGCCGAACAAGTCCAAAGAAGTTGGTATCCATCACAGTTTTCATTTCTTCTATGCTCTGACATTCAATAGGTCCAATGAGTCCCATTCCAGCATTACTAACTGTACAAAATGGAAGGCACGAGAGTAAGCAAAAACTCCATAAACATTAATTTGTGATTTTTAACAGAAAGCATTTAAGAGCAAAATGAGAGAGCAAAATAAATGATAAAGACAAAAAGAGTGCTCATACTGTTAGTAAAGCTTTGCGAATACACCTGTCATTGCCATTTTTTTCATTTTAATTTTAAATTGTGGTGTTAATACAATTATTTACTATTTTAATTTTTATCTTATTTATCTCTGATTAGTCCTTTTTATTTAAATAACAAAAGGATTACAGGCAAATGAGCAAAGAGTGATCTGTATTTGTTTACTGTTCAGTACTAAGAAGCTACAATCAATTCCCAGAGAAATGTACAGAAGTCTTCAGTTTGTTACACATAGCCATGTTCTATTCTACTTTCTGTTATTTTTTTATATTCTCATCTTCAAGGAGAGAGAAGGAAAAAAAATCTTAAATCAGTTAAGCTACCAAAGCTTTATTTGCATCATAATTTTTTATAATCAGAGAATATTGATTAAAAAAGGCCTTATGCACTGAAAGTAGTGTGTCAGATTGGAGTATAATCCAGTTTGCTAGCAAACCCCCAAAAGAACCTTGTTAATCACTGCTTTAGTAATTTATCAAAATTAGGGTGGATCCATGATTCTCTTTGATGAGATCTAGTCACTGATGGTGTAAGCAACTTCCATCTTCCTAAGATATTAGCATTTATTTTTACCAAAATAGTATGAAAACACTTCTTACTAAATGATATGTAAAATAAAACTATAACCATCAATACAAAATCAGAATACTTTCATTTGCATTGTTTCTTTTAATTGTTATCTCCCAAGTGCTACTACTTTCTTTCTATGGGAATCTATTGTTTTTTTTTTTTTAGTAAATAAGGCCATGCTTCATCTAAAGGGCAGAAACAGTCTTGTATGTGAAGATGGGGATTTAGAATTAGTAAAAACTATCATCTTACCACAAATACTCCTTTTCTGCAACCACCTTTCTCCTTGGTAAAACAGGGAAAACCCCCTACCTCACAAAAGCCTGGTGAGATTTAATCCACCTGGGTCTGTAGAAGCTTTAAGGATCCTGAATAGAATACGCGATATAAATATCATTACTTTGATCATTCAAAATTGCACTAATGCAATTTCCTCCGAGTATACAAAAGAATATCAAACAGAAAAGTGATGCCAATTCATAACATGCACATCGAATACTTGCCTAAAACATCAATCCTCCTGTCGGGGATACTACTCACACACGTTCGAATGGACTCTTCATCACAGACATCCAGTTGTTTAATCTCCAGGGTTTTGCCCAGCCTGGCACCTGCAGCCTCCTCGAGCGGCGCGCTCTTGGCCAGGTTCCGCATGGTGGCATACACTGCAACACGCCAGCAGCAACAGCCGTCAGACATGGCCGCAGAAAAGGTCTCTTTTCTATATAGCATCAAAGAATGTCGCTTTCACAGATGTATCTTAAACACCAGCAATAAACACAAATAAAAACTTGAAGTAGAAAGGCTGCTGAGGGATTTTTTTTTGGTATGTAAACATGGCTTTCAGGTTCTGTATGCATTTTTTTTAATCACAGCCAAGATGTTTAGCAGAGCATCTGTAATTTTATGAAAAATTGTAAGACAGCTGCTTCCTCTGGATGTTAAAGTGTTTTTATAAGGTATTTATCAAAATAGAAGTTACTTTCATCATTATTCTGACCTCATTACCCTAACAACTATGAAGCTGGATCCAATCTCTTAGCTGTAAAACGCATGGGAATAAGTCTAAGGAACTGATTTTCCACACATGCTTTATTTGCCATGTCCTCCATGTTCAGTCATAACAAATGACTGGGGCAAAATTTTGAGGTAGACAAATAATTTCCAACTCTTTTGTTGCCCCTGCAGCATTAGAATAATGAAGTGTGCTTTAAGGAAAAAAAATGCAGGTTTATAAATCTAAATCCATCTTTACACTCAGAAACTGGCACATACATTTTGTTCAACAAAAGTTTTAGTAGCACCAAGCAAAGCTAGGTAGAGCTGTTAATGTACATCCAGGCAGCATACTGCAGACATTTACAATTATTTGCTTTTTATACTACTGTCCCTTTTTTGTAATCAATTCACTTCAAGTAGGCATTCAGCTTCAATGCAGTTACAGAAATAACACTGCTTTCTGTAAGCATATGTTATCTTCATTGCATTTTATTTTCTTGGGAAAAGGGAACTAATAAGAAAGGTGTCACAAGACCAAGATCCATCACTTCTGTTAAATCACAGGGAAAAAAGGAAAAAAAAAGTTACTATCTCAAATACCTTTTTATAAAAACAAATAACAGAAAATATCTTTACCTTTAAATCTTTTTTGTTCATCTCTTGCCATTTTTACAGCTAAGGCCAGTCCAATTCCTGAGGAACAACCTGTAATGAGGACATTTCTTCTTGCCATTCTCTTCACTGAGAGGAACAAGCAGGAGTTCTTCCAACTCAGAGGCGCAACAGCCTAAATGCAGCTACAGCGTAATGTAATCAGCCTTTAATGCTATCACCAGCTTTCCTGAGTCAACAAATCTGAAAATGCACACCTTGACACTGCAAGATTAAGGGGATAATCTCCACCTAGGCAAAAACAGAGGCAGATGCTCCTGCATGAGTTTATAATCCTTATTATCACCATGGAATAGATTTAATTCAGCTTTGTATTAAACTTTGAAATGAGACATTCATAAACTACGTAGATATTGTCTAAATGTCCATATTTCCAGCAGAAAAATGTTTGGCAAGCTACTGGCAGGGAAAGGCTTGCCAGAGTTACAATCAGTCTGTAGTGTTGAGTTCTCCAGACAAACAAAGGGGAAGTAAACTGCACCCAAAACCTGATCCCCTCGGTAAATACGTTCAGGCTTCCTATGCTTGGAGCACCCTCTCCATTTTTTCCTGTAACAGAATAGTGAATGGATTTATTCTCTGCTGTCTTACTGACTCTTATAAAAAGTGCTTGCAGCTAGATGTCTTGAAAGGCTTGAGAGAAAAGGTAAATTGAAAATACAATTTTTAGACAGATTACTCACTCTTTTTTTTTTTTTTTTTTTGGTCCTTATGCCCATCGAAGACCTCAAACAGGCCAACTCCACACATCCTCAGAGGCACTGAAATCTTTGAACGCCTTCTATTCACCGACAGGCTGCAAAAATAGAAAGGACCACCCCTCCCCCTCTCTCCCCACCTCGAACTGGAGTAATATTTGGCTGTTTCAGTTTTGCAGAAAATATTCTACAAGCTTTGGATACAAAGCCCAAATTAAGTAATGGGACAGCTGGACTGGCACTTTGGTGCCATTCACCTTTGATATGCAACAGCCATAGACATGTTACAACGCAGAAAGAAAAATCAGTCTCTTGTGAAACTTAATTCTTTTTCTGTCACTCAAGATGTCTTTATAGGCAATTAGACTTTTCCACATCCCTCAGCTAACGGCAGTGCAATCTACACTGAGAAGAATATGTTCCAAGAGTGAGTGACCCCATGCTAATGCAAGAGTTCAGAGGAATGAATTTAGCATTTCAAGATTCCTGTAAATACAAATTGGGTAGCAATTCAAGAAAAGTAGGACTCCATGGAAATGTTTCACTGAAGGGACGATGTTAGGAAGAAGATTCCTGTTTCCCATGCACAGACATATACACTTGGACAGTGTAACAAGTGGAATCATTAACTCCTCAGGTAAGCAGCAGAATAACCAGACAGCATCTCTAATAAGAAATGTAACTATGATTCCACCGACTTATCAGGTTTGACAAACAGCTTTACTCGAGAAAGCAATGCCCACTATTTAGCTGATTCAGTTATTAGGCAAAAATGGTTCTGCTGCTCCTGCACATTTATATTTAGTGCGCTCAGGAGGGGCAAGCGAGGCTTTATGCAACAACATTAGTGGAATTCTGCTAGTGTTATGATGTAATTGTAGTTAAGGATGAAATCCTAGTTTGAAAGGAATAAATATTCTTTTGCTTTAAAAGATGAAGCTGAAATTTGGTGCTCAGATTTCTAGCATGAAGGCAAACTGCTTTGTGTAAACATGGAGGGGGCGAAGAGGGGAGAATACTTTAAGATATTTGTTGTTGTTTGTTTCGATTATTGCACTGGCCAACTTAATTCTGAAGTTTTCACTTTACTATTATATAGAGAAATAAATGGTTGATTTGAAACATACACCAAGTAAACCAAGTAGACCTTTTTTTTGCTACATCATAGTTTTCATAATGGCAAAATAAATAGTATAAAGCTTCAGAAGCACATAAATTAGATATGTGTATCCTTCTCTTTCAGAAGTAGCAAAATGTGTGTCTGGCGCTGTGTAACTATCCAAAGCAGTGCAGCTACAATTGTGAGCATATTTTTCTAAGCAGTGAACAGGACCTACCACTTGCTACGGAGGGTGGCACACCTGCGGCTGTACAGTTACTGAAATACAAGAGCCCGTTTTGCTGCGCCAAATACCCTTTAAATACACAAAGCATTATTTGGGCTTAATCTTTAAAATGTAGTACCTTCATTTTTGTTCCTGCTGCTCTATGACAAGGAGTTTTATTAATACACTCTTATGAATTATGTATAGCGTGGTTTAATGCATAGAAGCCAGGTGTGCATTACTTGCACTCAATTCAGGCAGTCAGATTTCTCTCTTTCATAAATACAAACATTAAGGACAGCCAAAATATTTATGTATGTGTAATACATTTGGAATGTGTAATACATTTGGAAAGCTAGCAATAAACATCTTTTGGAATGCATAGTTATGATGCTACTTTATTCAGAAGTAGCTTTTATATGTGCTCTTCTGAAAACGTAACAATTCAAAAAAACACAAAACAGCAGCTTCAGCCTTCATATCCCTGTTTTATACCTTTTTTACATCTGAAAGAAATCAGCCAGAGTAAAGCAATCAGATTTTCCCAGTGTCTATTTATGGTCTTGATCAAATCAGTCTCCTAGAATATCTTACAAACTTGTCTATTTTAATAAGATATTGTTTCTGCACATTGGATATCTACAAAAAGAAATATTCCAGATCAAAAGCTATAAATAAGGTAACACCATTGCACTCTCAGAAATCAGATAGGGAACCCAAGTACATGGATTAAAATCCTAGTAAAAACACAATAGCTGAAATTCATCTCTACAATTCAAGATACTTAAAAATAAAAGTTTATTTCCCAAAAACAAAATAATAATTTTATCAAAGTAGAAATATCAAAAACACTTGAAAAAATAAAAAAGTTGGCACTTGTATCAATACACATACACTCATTATTTACAACTCTTCTATATTAAAATTTCCTCTTTGAATGCAGTGCTGCATGCAGTGCTGCCTGAATGCAGGCAGCAAGAGCTTATGTGGGCTACTGTGTGTCCAATGGGAGACATCCTTCCTTCACAACTCTTGCCCCTGGAACAAAATATCTGTGATCAGAATCTGCCTTTAAACCTCCTGCTGAGTTTACCAAATCTAAATATATTTTTTTTCAAAATATTACTTTTCACAATAAAGATTTCTCTTATAAAATCAAGCAAAGTAACTGCAGAAGTTTCAAGTCTATGAATTCTTTTTAAAATTGTTATCCAGACAAAAAGTATTATCATATTTTGATTACTCCTCTTATGATTGAAGTTAATTTATTTTAAAAATCAGAGTCACTCAGAAATTTTAATATAAATTTACCTTTAGTACATAAGTAGGAAAACATAATGCAGAACAAATTGATTAGAAGTAAAAATACATAATACAAATCCCTTAAAAATGTACATTTTGAAGCATCATTGTTCTGTACAACATAGAAAGTTCCAATAAAATTTGACTGCATTATTGTGTTTACATTCCTAACAAATTAAGTCTCTAAAAATTTTCAATAGTATCAAAGTATTTAAGTCAGGAGAGAAGGGGAAAAGTATGATTTATAGTGGTACAATTTGGTAAAAGTTTCATTAATATTAATATAATTATTCTGATTTTACAACAATACACAAAAAAAAAAAAAACAACAGAGAAGCACCTTACTAGTTTTTATTTGTAATTTCTAATGACTTAGGGACACTTAGGGGAAAAAACACCCACAACACAAGTTGTACTAAGTTGTTTGATGCTTCACTTCTATAAATTAAAAAAAAAAGTGCCCCAATATAATAGCAGTTTTTGCAGATCAACAAAAAAAACTCTATAAAATATGATCCATATCAACTACGATTACATTAGCCAGTACTATGGCACAACAGAAAGATCCATGAAGCAGATGAGAACCATGTTGGTGAGGAGAACCCCTTGCCCGGCCCAGGTGTGTTGCAAGGGTTTTCCTTCACAGTAACATCTCTGCTCCTGCAGACTGAGCATGCACTCCTTCTTGCACTCCTGCAGTACCACTTCCAGTTTGTTCTCATCAGAAAACTATCCAGTTCTAAATGCTTAGATAGGAATCCTCTAATATCTGGCAACAGGACCCATGGTTGCTGTTAATTTTAGGTACAATAACCATTATGTTATTTGTACCTGTTCAGTCTTAGCTAGGTGATTATTCTTTAATGAGAATGCTATTTATAGAGTACCCAGACATCTATAGGTAGTACATAATGAGCTTATTGCTCATTGAACAAAAGACTTATTATACCAGCTTCTGTTTATTTTTATACTATGATTAGATGCATCATCCTCATATTGTTTTGGGTATTAAAATACCACTAATACATAACAAAAATGTATATATTTTTGCACAAATTTTTAAAAGCGATGAACTGTAATGCATGGCTATATGTATATTATAATTATATAATTTGGATTGAATTACAGCAAAATAACCAACTCTTGCATGACATGTTCCTACTGTCTAATCCTTTCACAGGGTGGAAAAAAAAGAACAGACCTGTGGTCCTGTAATATACAGGAAGATAGATAGGATTAATGTTTTAGGCCTCCTTTACTTTTTTAAAGTAAAAGAGAGTATTGAAAAAAAAAGAGAGTATTGAAAAAAAAAAGAAGAGCAATTAATTTCCCTTTCTTCATTGCTGACGGTAAAAAATCCTCTGAATACAAAAGACGGTTCTATGTACAGAATTAGCCTTCAATATTTTATGCATACATAATTAAATCAACTTACCCTGTCAGGCAACTGTTCACTTGCAGCATGAACCATTTCATCTCTGATCTGAAGCTGTTGCTGCAGATTACTGACAGCATCTTGAGCCTCTTCTAACTCTCTCTTCATCTGTTTCAACTGTCCACCGAGATGGCAAGAACCAGATTTTTGGTATTCTGTTGATAATTGCCACTTTGCTTGATCTTTCTGATGAGTCATCTTCTTAAATTTAGAAATATGACAAAAACATTGTAAGATTTACTTCACATTAATCTTTGTCAATCAAAGTACTTAAAATTATGTTAATTGAAAATTGATTTACCAAGTAAGAGAGGGTAAGTACTTTTATTATTTCTTATTTCAGGAAAAAAATGTGTCCATTAATTTGCCATAAGGAGGAGTCCTCTACCATTGTTATTTATTTATTTTTTTTAATTGGGAAAGGACTCTAAATTCCCACAAAAAGAAAAATGAAAGCCCATTCTGAATGTTCAGTAAGATTTGTCCACTTCCTCTGTTGGGAATACTGAGAACTTCCAAGGGTAGTATAGTACTATTTTGTAACAAGTTCTTTATCACAGATCAAAGCAAATAAAGAACGATTCCGCTGAAAAAATCTGGAACCTGGTTATTTTCTGAGTTGCTGGAAGGGCAGGAGAGGAGGAGAAAAGTAAACCTCTGTGCAGAAACAGATATCCTGTACTAATATGTTTGTTGTAAAAAGCAGGTAAGAAGACATATAAAGGGGAAAAAGAGCAAAACAAGGCCACACACACCTCTACACACAGCTCCTTTCAGCAAATACTTTGAGTGCATATAGGCAAGCAATAGAGCATTTAGAAATCCTTATCTACAATTAGAACAGAAAGTTTCTGTGGAAGATTGGTCAGTCTACAGTAAACAAGTATGTTACTAATGGAGATTTTTTTTATCTTAAAAGGTGCTCATATGTATAACTTCTAAGCAAAGAAGCAGCCATATAGTATTCTCAATGAAGCCATAGTCCCTCTGTGACATATTCCACTTCTATACAGAATGCTACTGAAGTCTGGTTTTAACTACTTAACTATGCTGAAAATAATTTTTAAATTCCTTTTCATTCATCGCAAGTCCTTCAAGGCAGATGACTGGAATAGGTATAGTTTCATTATCTTGTATATACCATTTCCAGGATAAATGGTAAATGGCAGAGGATCTGATTAGAGTTGTGAACTTATTAGGCAGCATATTTATAAAGGTACCTCACGGGATTTTAATTTTTAACTTTTTATTTATGGAACCTTTTTTTCTGGCTACGTTTTTCATCCATCAGTATTTATTTGATCAGAAAGACAAGACATTTAACAGGAAAATACCCTTAAGTGAACTCACATCACACTCTAATACAACATAAGCAAAATTGCAGGAGCCATTTCAGTCGTGGTATTTACCTCTAGTTGGCAAGCATCTTTTAACAAATACAGTTCTGCGGAAAGTTTTTTTATCTCAGATTGCATGCGTGCTTCTAACTGAGTTTCACGAGCCTGAGCAGCACCAAGTTCTTCTGCCAAACGTTTTGCACGAGATTCCTGAAAAACAGTGATACTATGAATCATGCCTGTAAGTAACAAATGCTGTAAATGCAAACTATTATTTGAACTTGCTCAGTCATGGGATGTGATGGAATCTAAGTTTGTGTTTTATGCAAGAAAGCACAGAGGTCAGCCATTTCCCTATTTGCTCAAGGACTAAAACACAGCAGTGAACAAGCTGTGAACTACTTGTTTAGCTTCTAGAACTAAGCCTAGCGAATAAAACCAGTATATAGTCACACTCCCTTGACTAGATGTTTGCTTGCAGTAGATGTAGTACATTATATAGTCAAGCAAGATGCCTTAGAATTTCAAATAGTTCCCAGAGATTACACACAGACAGGAAAGAATTACCTCAGGCAGGTGGCTATGAAGTTGCTTTTACAAAATATTATTAATATCTTCAAGCTCTTTGCTTGAGAACACTCTTCCAAAACTTGGTTAGGATTATATAGCTATGGCACTAGAGGTTTCTAGAGATTGTTAACTGGCAAATCATGAAGACAAAATAACCATGTTTTTGCAAATGAATGTACTCTTCTGTCTTATAATGCTCCCTCATGCTTCTTAATTCTACATCTGCATTCTATCCATATGTCTTTACAATTAGCAACTACACCCATTTGATAAGAAGGGAGAGAGAAAAACAGAGATTAACTCAAGTCAAAACAGGCAGCCTGTATATAAATGCAGGAGCAGAACTTACTCTCCTATATTTAGGGCTATATCTTAAGAAGCAGAAATCTGTTTTTATTTATGTCTTGCAAGAAAGCTATGAAAACTGCTCTTTTATACACTCATAACTATTAGGCAAAAGTAGTTATCATGCTCCAATGAACCTCACAGTTCGTCAGTGAAAAACACGGAGATATGCACATCCTTTCTTTCCATTTTCTCTGCACTGGCTACTAACCCGTAGTATCATAAAAGAGAGGAGTAGCTATGTTCAAGAGAGAACAGGAACTGCAGCTGGGTCTGACCTGTGTACGGGAAAGAGGAAAGACAGTGGGCAGACAGCTATTGCATGAGGTTCTGACTCAGTTCAGTTCCTTGCATTAACTTAGTTATGGAAACAGTTCAGTTATTTCCTATTTCTGTTCCATGCAGCAGAGGAAACAACACTTTTTGCTGGGCAGTTTAGTAAACTTGATGAGTTATTTTATAATTTGCTTGCTGGTCAAGCATTTTTAAATTTGTTCATAATTACAAGAAAAGACCTTTGCAATTTTCTCTTTCAGAACCAAAACAAAGCTGCCATTTATGATAAAAGTCAAAGGGAAAAGAAATCCAAGCCCCAAACAAAACCACAATATGCTTTACTCTTACAAACTTTAAACTGCAAAGTAAACACCATTTCCAGAAACAAACATATTTTTCAATAGCTAGTTCTCTATTACCAAAAAGATATTTGGAAAAGCAGAGTCACCTTTTCTTGGGACAGATGATTTACTTCTTCCAATTCATGTGAGAGCCGGTCCGCTTCCCTTTGAGCCTGAACTAGCATTCGACGAGTCTCCAGCAGCTCCGAGCACGTTTGCTGCAGTTGTTCTCGTTCCAGCCTCAGTTGCTGCCCCAAATCTAATGCTTCCTTGTACTGGTCTCCAATGCAATTCTCCTGATCTTTCACTGTCTACGATAGGTAAGTAACACCAGATCTCAAAGAATGCATACACAGAACAACTTCCACTCATCTTTCCTCACAGGGAAAACAAAACAAGCCCCAAACACACCAAACTCAAAAAATGTAACATTCCTTTTAATATTTATAGAGTATTAAAGGTTTCAAAGACATACCATACCTCATCTATGGCCCATTTAAGCCCAGGGCCCTACCTCTCACAACAAGCCAATATGGATAAAAGGAAGATGCAATAACACCTTTTAATGAAATTTTGCACAGTAACACATTCATAAAAATAGTGTTTTTTTTAACTCATATTAACTAGTTGTTAATTCAGGTCTGAAAACAAGTATTTGTATCATTCTTTAAGTAAAATTTAGCTGCCTCCTTTATGTGGATGCTCCTATTCGCTATACAAAATTATCTTTTCTAGTTCCCATAAGCACCCTCAATCTCAGTGTTGTTTTTGATGCAAAAGCTAGACAGTTAAGGCATAAGATGCTCTCATCATAGAGTGCCTTGTTTCAATTCATTTCAGGAAAAACTTTCTCCATATCTAGTGCATCTCATTAGAAAATAAGATAATCAATTTTTTTTTCAAATTTCTCCACAAAACATTACTATTAAGTAAGTGTACTAAGTGTACTATTACATTTGTTTATTGTTATACCTCTAAAATGTTTTAATTATAGTAAAGATTCATCAAATATGGGGATAACAATTACTTGGGGAGAAGTAATGACACTTATTTTGAGAGAGACACTATACAGTCCTTTTTAGGCATTATGGTAAATAATAAAAACTGGTATGTTTAAAATAAACTTAAAGAATTTCTGTAGATAAATTCACAGTATTTGCAAGTACCATGTTTAGGGAGAGGCTGTTTTCTTACCTTGTTTATTAAACTGCCAAACAAACAACAAAGAACATTCACTGAACTCTGATGAAAATATTCTGTGTATCCAAGTAACATTTTACCTTTTCAAAAGCTACTAGCCTTTGTTGATTTCTTTCAATTTTTTTCTTCAACTGATTTATTTCTTGATCTCTCTGGAGCAGTTCAAATTCTTTTTCACGAAGCTCATCTTTAGAATGCTGAAGTTTGCAATTTAAGCTCTCAATCTGAACACAAAATGCAATGAAATCAGAACAGATATTTCCCCGAAATCAGGATAGGGATAATAATAAATTAGAAGTGTTATCAGTATTACCTCTGACTTTGGGTATCCTTGCCAACTGTTGGTAAAATAAAATATAAAGTTTTCTTATTTTAAAGAAAATTTATGCAGTTTAGTAGCTATATTTTATTAAGTAAAAAGCCAGGCTTTGTTTACATGGGCATTTTTCTGTTATAGCTCAAATGATAAAAAAAAAAATGCCGGCACAATATTAAGGTACTGCCTCCTTCCTTCTCCTCACAATAAGAGCATTTGTCTTGCTTTTTATGGATTAAGCTTGCCTAACTATTGTGTCCCAGGAGGAGGTATTCCTGTACCATTAAGAGCCTTATTAGTATAACTGTGTTTTTGTTGTTGTTGGGTTTTTTTAAGGCAAAAATTACCTGTTTATTGCATTCCTTAATTTCTAACTCCGATTTCATTAGATTTCCTTCTAATTGAATTATTTGTTGCTCCATTTCTCCCCTATGTTCACGTACTGTCATATCCAACTGGGTAATCTAGAGGTAAAACAGAAAAAAAAAAGAGAAATATTTATTTTGCTCTACTATGTAGAATTTAAGAAATAATGTTACAAAAATGAAAGCATAAGAAATGAAACTAATCCCTTTCAGTCTCAAGAATATGTTCTTTCTCAAGCAGTCTACCCATGCATCTCTGGACTTATTTTCTCCTCTTCTCTTTGGATTTAGACTGTAACTGAATAAATTTGGCCCCCAGATACACAAAACACAGCCCAAGTTCTCAGTTTAAACTGAAGTTCCCGAGTATCGTATCATATTAATCCTTTATGTTAGGAAATGCCTAACTTTGGCAGGAAGCAGTTATTAGAAGGTCAGTTACAAGTGACAGTTATGAGGGGTATCGGGTCCTAAAGTCAGACCAAAAGACTGAAAAAATATGAAGTGAGCTAAAGAAATTTAATCACAGCAAATACACTATTTCATATTTAGAGGCCATTTTATATCTAATCAAATATGCTCCCACGCAAACATGTAAAAGAATCTGTCATGTCAGAACCACTTCAAAGCAGACCCTTCCTTCATTTTATCCCACATCAAGGAGACACTGCCTGTCCTGTAACTCAGAAATCATGGAATACGTTTACATGAGGTTTCTGTCTGTCAAAATAGTAATCTACCCATCACAATAGTGGTCTTTGACCACTTAATCATAATATAATTCAAGCTCTGAAAGGAATATAACCTAATCTGTCTTGTTGACACAAGGTTTTATGAACATTCAGTTGGTTTTGAGGTTGACCCCTGGCTATATTAACAATACAGTTTGGAACGACGTGTTAAAACTATGAAATGTAGTGGTCATTTTATAAATTATCTACTACATAATATGTACAATTGTCAGTAACATACAAAAAAGGATCAGACCTGAGCTGCTCTTTGTTTCAGTTCCCAATTCCTTTCTTTCAATGCTTGCTCCATGTCGAGGAGTTCTTGCTTTTTGTCTTCTACTTCTCCTTTGCAGTATCTGAAATTCCGAAACACTTATTTGCTTAACTGCACATTTAACTACTTTGCCTTGAGTACACAGTCTGAGAAGCATTAGATCTACTTTTATTCAAAATGAAATTACTTCAAAATGTAAATCAACTATTTGTGGAAAAAACAAACCTGAAAGGAATAGTACTGTAAGCTGTCTTCAAGATTTCCCAGTAACTTCGTTATTCAAGTTATTTAATTGGTTATAGGACACAGCAGTAAAGAAGTAAGGGTAATTAATTTATAATCATAGAAGAAAATGGAGAAATCATCCCTCTTACTATTATTTCACAACTTTGGGATTCAGAAAATACTTTTAACACATTTTAGAACTGAATTTCAAAACAAGAAGTACGCATAATTTTAATTTAGAAATTAAATCTAAACTGAGTTACAACTCAAGTTGTAACTAAACAAGTTATCCAATGGCCACAAGCCAGATAAATATTAAGGAGCTGCTTAGAAGGTAAAAACCATGAGCTACCAGCTCAGATACCAGCTTACCTGAGCTCAGCTGTTAGATCCGTGATAGTAACATGCTTCTCCTCCAGAGAGGACTGTGCCTTCTGTAATGCATCTCGCAATTCCTGAAGCTGTTTCAAAGTGATTTTTAATTCTCCATGGGCATTCTGTAATGAAGATTCTAGTTCTACTATTTTCTGTAAGGCTTCCCTATGGTAAGTCTCTCTTTGAAGCAGCTTATCTTCAAGCTCATTCACTGTTGTAATTTTAAAAATAAAATAAAATAAAAATGTGAGAAAGAAAACCAGAAAAGTTTAATCATCAGGAAGTCATGTTCTTAGGTGTTCTTTATGCGATATCACTGCGTATTAGCACTTGTAGTCCTAACCAATTATCACTATTGCTATTTTTATGAAAAATCTATAAATAACTGCTGGGGATGCACCAGCTTTTCATGAAACCAAAGACAACTAACTCTTCTATTCATTTCAGAATTTGCAATAGACTTAAAATATGAGGACACATCCAAGTCATTTGGCCAAGGGGAAAATGCAGAAAAAACATATTAACTGTGGTGCTACATAAAAGTGTCAACAGAATTGCTGGCAAGCACCTGGTTTAAAAGTAAAATCAAACGGAGAAGGTTGAGGAATGTGTTTGTTTTCACAGATTTTCTTGTGATTGTTTATAAGAGCTGAATTTTGTGAATAGAATATACCTTTGTTAAATCTATGCCTTATTTAGCTAACGCACTAAGAAACTATTTTACCAATTTACAGAAATAATCTGGCCAGACCTTTCATTTGCAGTAAAGGTACATCCCACACAAGTGAGAGTTTGCAGAGGCTATGCTAAAAATAAGTGTATATAGTAAAATACATGTAATTACTAGCAAAATAAAATTAAAAATACTGTTATAGTTTAGGTCTACGTGTGGTGCTTGATTATAAAACAGGGAAAGATTCTATTCTAATTAGAATTCTAATTAGAATTAGAATTCTATTCTAATACATATAAATTGCATTATGAATGAAAGCTTTAAAAACAATGTAGCTAACTTACCCTCATTTGCCTTTTTACTGAGTTCTGATCGTGTTTCTTCCAAAATAATATCTAATTGATTTATCTGCATTGTTTTGTCTTTACCATCTTGTTTTAATTGCACTACTTCATTTTCCACACTAGTAAGTTTAGCCTTGCACTGATCCATTTCCACTTTAATCTCCCTGATTAAAAGAAGCAAGCAGAGCAAAATGTAATTAATCTTGTAATATTAAAAGCAACATATATATAACTTTATACATTCTGAGAAGACAGATGCACTTGTGAATAGCTTAATACGGAAGAATCCATTGGGATTCTCTTCACAGATATACAACAGATTTACTAGGGATCCTGCTAATTTCAATTCAAGAAGTTAAAAGAAAGTTGTTCAGGGAAAGATTACAATACTTAAGTGTGATTGTTTTTACTTCCTCAGTTAGGCAAGTAAGGGAAACGATGGCAGGAATTAAAAAGTTGTGTTGGGTAACCCTTCTTGCAATCAGAAGCATGTTCTGTGAGAGTCCTAGAATTTAGCAGCCAATATTACAAGCACCTTCATAATACAATTCAATTCATAAATATATCAGGTATATCTTAAGACTAAGTTGTTTGGACATGCATTTACTCCATTTGAAGACTCTTCCAGAACTTCATGTTTAGGAGATTAGAAACTTTTCTTCTAACTCCCAGGTTGTGCTCATACAGAGAGTGTATGACTATGTAGTATGACATCCTAGCTGGTACCATTTCAACAACAGTCTACTAATGAACAATCTTTCTAATCAATATGTGCAACTGTAGAATATACCACTCATTCTAAACTTACCTGATTGTGCTACTAAGTTCAGCCACCTCTTGTCTTTTTAAATCTGTTTCCTGAGAAGCTAGGTGAAGTTTCCCTTCAGCCTTTCTCAATTCATCTTCTGCATATATTTTCTGTTTCTGAAGCTCTTGTTCCAAGTTAGATATCTATTTAAAATCGTATTAAAAGTGTTGGCACTTTTAAATTACATTCCAAAGAAATATCCAGCCTTGTCTTGCAACCCACACTGAGAATTTTAGGACTGTTCCTTAAAGTCTAAAGATGCAGTCTAAAGTCCTTTAAGTCTAAAGATTTAACACCAGAAATACGCATTCATATTTGAAAGACAAGTTGTCTCTAGTACAAACAGCTAGGCTCAACTTTCTCAATTTCAATACATCTCTAGCTAGTTGAAGTCTAGGGTTTGATTTTTTTCAAATATTCAGCCACTGTAGTGCTAGTTACACAGAATCTAGAATCTGGTAACAAAAAAAAAAAATTTATTAGATCTGAAATAACCACCATCATCTCTGTAAGTTATCAAATAAATATTCAGATTCTAAGATGCTACAAAACACACAAAAGCATTTAAATATCTGTCCTTAAATATGCTATTCTCACCATACTGTACCTGTTTTTCAAGTTTAACTTGATTATCTTCCAGCTCCCCATTTCGAATAGTTTCTTGTTGTAACATTTGCTGCTGATGATGCAAAGTTTGTTGGAGGAGAACATTTTGTTCACTAGTGTCCTGAAGATTTTGAC
Organism: Crypturellus tataupa; assembly: GCA_034781795.1. Lineage (NCBI taxonomy): Eukaryota > Metazoa > Chordata > Aves > Tinamiformes > Tinamidae > Crypturellus > Crypturellus tataupa. The sequence continues at coordinate 1,042,805 of JAWLRI010000903.1, read as the reverse complement.
TTTTCAGTTTTATTTCTTTTTGTAACAAACAAACCTGAAAATACATTCACTTTCTATTACAATAAAACATTTCCCTTTGTGCTAATTCATCATTTAGCTATGTTTTTAAACTATATAAAGAAGTCACCAGCCCTGGTCTTTTAATTCCTGCATTCCAATGAGATCTAAACTGGTCATATTTTAAAAACAAATATAAACAAGAATTTTCATTTATTATTCCTGTTATTATTCCTGTAAAAAGTTATTATTCCTGTAAAAAACTCAGGAGGTGAACAACCTTCCTTTCTGTTACTCTTCCTGCTTGATTTCTCAGAGTCCCTTTTTCTCCTTGAAATCTGTCCTCAGTCCTTCCCTAAAAAAAAAAAATCACTAACTGTTCACTCTAAGATAGAGGTAGTAATTCTTTTACTTATGCAAATATTGATCACTTCAGTTGCTACCCTTGAGTATAACAGAGTATCTAGTCTCTTCATATGCAGCATGACAGCAATTAAAAAAAAATATATTGGGTAACCCTTCTTGCAATCAAAAGTATTTAGCAGCTAATTACAAGCACTTTCATAATACAATTCAATTTAAAAATATTTCAGGTACTATCTTAAGTATGGAAAGTATGATAAAATTCAAAATGGAATTGGAAAAGTTGGAATTTGAAAAGTTTTCTCTTCCCAGATTCCTTCCCTAGTAGGACATTCAATACAAACAAATCAATCATATACACTTAACTTTATACAGCAATACCTGTCTGCCTCATTTTCTTTTTCCAAGACAGTGCTTCACTTAATCTTGATTGTTTTACTTCTTTCAGCACCTTTTTTTTCGCATGATATTTCTTAACCTTAAGCTTATTCAATATCCTCTAGTCATGGTTTTTATTCTTAGCTTCAAAAACATAGTCTTTTCTCAGCTTCCTTCCTGTGCACAGCTCCTGTAGATGCTTTGTCTCTCTCTTCAAAAACGAACTTCTATATTATAGCATTTATAAGAACAGTTTTCTCTGTAATATAGAAAAGCTATTAAAACAAGCTGTTACCTCTTCAGATTTCTTTTTAAGATGATTTTCAAATATCTCCTTATTTTCTTCTGACTGATTCAAATACAGTGCAAGTTCTTCCTTACATATGTCCAGTGCTGACTGAAGTTGTCTCACCTATTTATATGCAACAGACCACTTTTAATTAACAAATTTCTGATTAACAAGTTGGAAGTCTAAAAAAAAAAGAGTTAAAAACATCTTTATGTAAAATCTCTGAAAAAGTTACATTTTACTCTAAGTAGCATTAAAACAAGCCTGGAATATTACGATAAACTGCAAAGAATTGAAATAACATTAGAAATGAAAATTATTTAGGAAACTACAATATTTTAAGATTGTGTTCAAAATCACAGAAGACTACCGTATTGACAAGATATTTCAGTATGTGTCAATAGCTAGAATTTAAAAAACAGCATATGTACAATACCAAGTTACTTATATGCCATGTTTTATTACAGATTAAGTTTTAAATAGAGAATTTTATTTGTAAATTTGGAATGGTCACCATATGTGAAGTGTGACAAGTCATTTTCAAGAATGAGATTCAGATGTCAATGTTCTTTAAAAGGCTAAAGAGTATATATTTTTGTTTTATGGTGTGAAAGACAGTGCCTGACTCTCACCAGAAAGGAAAGCAACAGTTTTAATACAAAACATGCAACATAATTTCTTATGGTAACAATGTCAATACTAAACTATGTGGATTTTTTTTTTGCTGTTAATTTGGATTTCAGTAATCTCAAATAAATACTTTGTGATCTTGCATAGACATAAAAATTATAAAGATCTCCAAAGATCCTAAGCCACAGAATTAGAATTAATCTTTTGATTTGTGACTAAACTTTTCCTGCTGTTTGGTTTCAGTGCTAAGATGATGTTTTTCATCAATTCATTTCAACAGCAATTGTGTGGATAAGCCTTGGTGGATGGGCTAATGCTTTCAATGCTACCAATTTACTAAACCACAGTATACCACAATCTTCCTTAAAAATAAAGTAGTTGAAAGGTTTCCAAAATTTTTACATGAGACAAATTTCTGTAAAGCAGCCGTTAACATAACTTGTCTATAAAGGATAGAAAGAATGAACTTCCTTATTGCCATTTAAATAATATTAATTGAAAATTACAAGAACTTACTAACTTTGATTGTTTCTTCAGTTAACTGGCTTTGCAGCATCTTCAGTCCTTCATTGTTCTTTACATTTTGTTTTTCCATTTCCTGTTCGTACACGTTTTTTGAAAGAAACAAAACATTAGTACAGTTGCAGTAATAGAAGTTAATGTGATAAAAATTCATACTAGAAATCAGGAAAAATATCACTATATTTGAAACACAATTGCTTTTATATTGGATTTGTGTACACCATCCTTCTAAGGGATTTTGGCTCCTAGTAAGTATCCTTTATATTCAGCTGTGAATAGAAATTCTAAAAGGAGTGTATTTTGACATCTTCTTAGTTCCCTGCTTGGTGCAAATAGATACAACAGCTCTGCTACTGGACTTCTTTCCAGTGATGGCAGCAACAAACCCCAGGTACAAAGCAGAGCAATAAACAGAATGATGAGAGAGCAAACAACAGAGAGTAATTAAAATTGGTAGAATTTGGAGTAGCTTTGGGACTAGATTCCTTTGATGACTCAAAAAAATAAAAAGAATTGAGAAAGAGCAAAGAAAAAAAATCTTTTATCTTTCATCTCTCTACACTTTTTACCTGCCCTTAGGTATGCTTTTCATTCCTAAATATCACTCTCTTGATTTGGATTTTGAGGAAAACAAGAGCTTACCTCTCTGCTTTTTATCAACAGCTCATCCAATGATTCAATGTGATGTTGTTTACATATAACATCTTGTTGTAAAATAGACGTTTTTTTTTCTTGTTCAATAAATTGTTGATGTTTCTTATCCAGCTGTGTCTGAAGCTGTCCATAAACATTTATTCATTTTTTAATAAGCTTTTCCAGAGAACTATGCATTTAATTAAATCACTCAATTCCCTTCTCCCACTTGAAAATGAAAAGTGATCAAACTCATGTTATCAGTAGTATATTATAAGCATCAAGAAGCTATAAATACTAAATATTTAAAAACAATAGAAGTAAAAAAAAATCAGGGCAGACAGAGTAACTGTTTATATTGTTATCAGAAAAAAAGACATATACCTCATATAGTTCTTCTTTAGTAAAATGCCATGAGCTGCTTTAACAGCTAGCCAAAATTTTCAATCACATAAAATAGGAATTCTTAAATAAAAGACTAAAAAATCTTAGCAAGGATTGTTGCTGAAAAAGATGCTCCTAAGACTCAGCTTGACAAAGGTTCAGCAAAAAAAATGAATAGTGAGAGAAGCTATCATTTTCTCTGTTCTAGATGGTTTTCTTTAGACCTAAGGATTAGCACTCTTCCTAGGCCTGCTTTCTCTGCAGTTTCCCCTTGCACACCTTCCCTAGTGTGCAGGTGATGGTTTTATGGAGAATGATTTCCAAGGATTTCAGGGGATTAAGGAAAGATGTTCCTATGGAGCACATCTGGTGTCCTGTTTTGAATAGGAAAGAGGATGTTCGTATTTCAGGCAGGTACTGTGACACTGTTGTGTGTTAAGACAGAAAATAAACTAAAAACAGGAAATGCAGAGAATATTAATTGCCTTAGAATTGCTGAGCAAAAAAAAAAAGAAATTATTCAGTATGGTATTAAAGTTACCAAATATATCACCTATAAATATTAGAACAAACAGTCTTACTAGTTCAATCTGTTTCTCCATCTCTTTATGTTGCTCAAGGTGAATCAACTTTGCTTTTTCAAAAGCTGAAGCGATTTGCTTACGTTCTTCACTGACACTTCTTTCCAGCTTATGAATGTAGCTCTTCTTTTCCTATAAAATAGCAACAGAAATACCTTGATACAATTATTTAACATTGATACCAAATAGTATATTACCTTAGTAAAAATATGCAACAAAGGAAAAATTACCCACAAAAGTGAAGCAATTTGCCCAGTGTCATATTTAGCATTTGAAATCCATCTGTGCTCTTACCATAGCAATTTCATACAGAATACTGCTTGAGAATTTCAGGAAAGGAGACCAGCACAGCACCATACATCACTACTTTTTCCCTGCTCTTTTTTATTTGTCCTATGCTCCAAATCAATCATGTATGCATTACTTTAAGAGTAACTTTGCTCTAATAGAAAAGTTAAATTAGTATTACGTGTAGAGCTGAAAGGACAGGAAATACAGAGTTTTTAATAGTGAGGATAGAATTCTGGTCACACTGAAACAAATGGAAATGCTACCAAGGATTTTGACAGGACTAGGTTTTCATTTCACATGTAATTGAAAGAAAAGAAAAAGTAGTATATCCATTAATAAATAGTATTTGTGTTCAAAAGGTTAAAAGAAGTTTTATTTGAAGTGAAATCATTCAAGCATTTAAAACTGCATTGCCTAAAAACTTAATGGACTGCCTAGCAGATCTGAAGGTCTATTCATTTTGAGTATGTGTAATATCATTTTAACTTAAATTTTAATCTCCATTTATTTAATTTTACACAGATGAAGTTTCTCACAGAGAATATCCTACCATGAGTTCTTTTTCCAACTCGGTACTTCTTGCTGCAGCTGAAGAATAAGCAACAGTCTTCTCTTCCAATTGTTTCTCAAGTATAGAGAGCTGAGAAGATTTCTTTGCAATCTAAAAACAAATATGGCATAAAACACTGAAGAAAATTGTTATGGATTTATTCAAATATTTGTTATTTGTATATGTTTTCTTATAAACAATTCTGGTTTAGTTAGTATAGTTTTTTAATATTTTACTGCTTTATTTTTGTTTCATTTATTAATTATTATTATTTATAGAGAAGAATTCAAGACAATTTATTTCAAACACACAACTCACAATAACTATCAATGTCATTAAACTGAATTAGGATTTATTAAGGATTTATAATATTTCATGGCTATTGCAAGAAAATATTCTGCGATAAAGTATGCTGAAATTCTAAAAATACATTAGCACCAGAATGTAAGTATTAGCAGTAAGTATTAGTAGAACCGCTAATGAAGGCTGAATTTCTTTTGTAGTTCCCCAAGAACGATGTTGATCTTTGACAGTTATATTAACATTTAATGAGGAAAAATACTTAAAACTGTCAATTCAAAATGTAATATAAGCATATAATATTTGAAGCATACTAAAGCCACAAAAACATGCATACTTCCTACAAAACAATCCAAATAGCAGTAACAAAGCCCATCAATACTTCAGCTTTAAAGATAGACATTTCTGACAATAAAAAAATAAAATTGTTTCCTTTAAATCATCCAGCTCACTCAAAAGCTGCTCCTTAAGTCCTGCTTCTTAAACAAGCTTGACTTAAAAATTAATGACACTTACAGTTTTCTATAAAAATTAACTTAACTATAATCAATTACTAAACAAAGGAAATAGTGGCACATTTGTAGTGCCACTAACAACTTACTTCTCGCTCTAAGTTAGTAGCTTTTGAAACCTTCTCCAAGAGTTCTTCTTGTATGGTCTGAAACTGACTGGCTCTGTGGGCCATGCTGGTTTTCAAAGAAGAGTTCTCGTAATTCACTTTTGTAAGTTCAGTTGATAACTCTTCTATCTCTTTCTTGAATCTTTGCCTCTCCTTTTCAAATTGTTTGCTGATAAGCTCTAACTGTTGACATTTTCTACTCTCTCAAAATTAGACAAATATAAGATTCATTTACAGAAGAGCATCCAAATAAGCAATCAAGTTAAAATCACACACCCCATCAAAAAAGAATAACTATAGCATGTCAAATTAATAAATACGCTATTCAGAAACAAAACTAAATTTCTGCCCTCCAAGATAGCTGTATACTATGACTGAAGAAAAAAACCACTACCACAATAAAAAAATGAAGGCACCCCCCTGAAATCATTTTGTTTACAGTACTAACAGTGACTGCAGAAGCAACATTAATTCAGTGACAATAGAATACAGACAAAAGAATCGAAGAAAATATGTAGACCTTGACATAATTAGCTTAAATAAAAAAGACATATTTCCATTTTAAGTAGTTTGTGGCTAGATCATACATGAAGCTGAATGAGTAATTCAACTCACAAAAATAAAACAACAGTAAAATGTTGGAAAAGATCACAATTTCCAGAAGAAAATACTAGAAAAGTAATTTAAACCTCACATAAATTTGAACTCCTATTCTGTGGTTTAACGAGAAGGAATTGTGCAGCTAGTTCAGAAGGTTTACCTGCTTGATTTCCAGTAAATTTGACAGGCTCTGTTTTCAGGACGCATAGTCTGTTACTTTTTTGTCCTTCATTATCATTAGAAGGATGCTCAGCTATCTTGCATACAGTTAAATCTTTGCGAAGCTTTTGAATTTCTGCTTCTTTCACTGCCACTTTCAGTCTATTACAAAAAAAATAGAAGGTAAGAATTTAATATTCTCTGTATGCACTGGTTCTAATACCTAATTATCTGCCTATTCTTGACATAATTCAGTAATCAGAAAGTTATACCTCAGGTCTGCAATCAGAGATTTATTTGTTTCACCACAAGAGTCTGAGTGCGCTTCTTTTGTGGATGAACTGGGCAGCTGTTTTAAGTGGTGCCATTTGAACTAAAAAAAAGTTAAGGGAAAACCAAAATCAATGCAAAATTGACTTTTTTATTTCACAGCATGATTAATTTATGTATTCTACTTCCATATAATTTTAAGACAAACATGCCAAGACGTTAACCCGACCTTTAAAATTCTTCTCCTAAGTGAAGGGGAATTAGAGGTATCAAGTCCCTGAGGTCTCTCCTTTAGATCTATAGGCACTGAAGTGAAAGCATTTTTGCCATGGGAGATTACAGATACAAGAAATTTCACTTCTTAATCTTCTCACATCTTACTTTTTTTCAGATTTCCATGACTGCATTAAATATCATTTTTTTTATTCCTCCATGTTTCAGAGGGCTTTTGAATATTCCATTAAATTACTGAAATGATTCCTATTTTTTCTAGAAATAGTAAATAATTTATTTTCCAAAAAGGACCACAAAACAATTCTTTAAGCACTATGCAAATAAACCTCTATAGTTAAAAAAGACCAAAACATCATGCTTCATACAAAATTGCTATACTCTGTAGCAAAAGCCCAAAATCATAAGGAAATGTACTTTTGATTTTGTTTTCAATACAACTACTCACATTTATACTTTACAAATAAAGTGCTCTTGGTCTTGAATGTTCTTCTCCCTAGCTTTGCTGTCTACCTTGACTTCCCAAAGAGTTCCTCCAATACTCCAGTCACAACTCGGTGTTTCTCTACCTGGCTTTCCCAACCACAATCAGTTTAGTTATAAAGTTCACCAGTGCAAGTCTTAGGCTGATAAGCCAAAGTTCATTATGTTAAAACAAAAGTTAATTTTCAGTCAGAGAAAGGGCTTTTCAAGCAAAAAAAGAGACACGTACATACACACACACACATATATATGAGACTGCCATATTGTTCAGCTGAGAGAAACTTCAGTATCATATAGGAGGATATCATGTTTTGGAGAATACATCTTCATCTAAAGAATTTATACATAGGACAGAGGGACAGAAAGTACTATTTTAAATGCACTCATGAATCAACTCCAAAGCACCTATTCCTCATTCTTGAATGAAAGAGCAAACTTAACTTCTTAAACATAGCCAAATGTTTCATCCATGCATCTTGAAAGCAAAAGAAACTGTACTCAGATTATCCCTGCAGAACTTTACAGAATTTTCATGCAACACAAGTTAGAATTCTTCAAGATACACAATAACACTTACAGTGACATATATGGTACTGTACCTCTTCAGATGTACTTAGAGACAACTGGGAAATAATAGTTTCTAGTATGCTGAGCTCTTTCCTTGAATCCTCAATTTCTTGATGACATAATTTCAGGCGGTCATGTTGCTGTGCTGTAAGTGCTTTCAGCTCTGCATTTTCAGTTATTAAAGCATTTTTCTCTTTAAGTATTATTTCTTTGTCATCCAGGTCTCTCTCAAGCTTGAGGATCTTCTGATTGGACTGTGTCAGCAGAGATACTGTTTCCACATTCTTTGCCTCTAGATTCTTAATTTCTTCTTTTGTGCTATGATTTTCTTCCCTTGATTGCCTAAAAGAGTACATAAATATCCAAAAGGTATAGTTAAACAGAGAAGTAGACTAGGATTCTCATTATTAAAAGCCCTATTAGAAGAATGAGACATAAATATACTGCTTCTTCACTAGTTTCCTCACTCTCAAAATGTAGGATAAGCTCCATACAAAGGACAGAGGAGTTTTTACAGCTTTGCTAAGTTTTCACTCTTCCCAAGGACCAAGATTCAAACTGTTGCAGGATGCTCAAACTGCCCACCCTGGATGATATGACCTAGAAAGTAACAACTAGGAAGACAAGGTGAGTGAGGACAATGTGTGTGAATGAGATACCCAAAACTGTCTGAGATGGTGTTTGCACAAAACTGATAATGCCAGAGGAAAATCATCAGTAACATTACTAGTAATGAGGGAATTACAAAATAAACTGAAACAAAGGAGAAATCAACTTGAAAAGAATATACAGAAAGCATAATAACTTTTGACTATGTTGAAAGATTTTGGGGTGGGAAAAGAGCAGCAGTCAAAACCTGGTTTGACACTGTCAGAAGTTGTCCTGCCTGCATTACAGTCTCTGCTCAGATCTGAACATAGTCTCCCCAACAAATGCAAAGAGCAGCCTGCCCTACAACTAGTGGTATGGGATGCTGCTGTATGGGATACAACAAGTAGGGACCCACACCCAGGGATACATGTAAGCACATTTGCAGGGTGCTTTTTCACTGCCATATACACTGGCAGACTGTAGGGAGCAAAAGAGATATAAGGCCAGAGAACCCACACCTCTCACAGGAACTCTATACAAGCAGGGGAACCTATACTCCCAAAAAAGGAGTGGGGAGGGGAAATTGATCTGAAATGCTGGTCCTGATTTGGTTTAAACTGCATGAATTGGAAAGGAGTTGTTCAGAGACAGTTGTAACATGCAATTTCTTCTCAAATAACTGCACAGATTTCTAAAATATACTTGCCTTACCTTAGCTGCTCTTCTAGAATTTCTAAATCCTTTCTGTAGCTGACACACTTTTCATTCAGCTTCTCCTTTTCTTTTTCACAATTAATTAAATGTTTTTCCAAGACTTCTTCTTCAGCTTGAACCTTAAAAAGCAACATTTCTTTACTAATAATCTAACCTTCCATGGCCAACTGGCTTTTTAAAAACATACTACACACAGTATACTGCTGCTTCTTTTTTCATTCCTTGTAAGCAGTACATAATTCAATTGTTCACAACTTTGAAGGAGAGATTTTTTTATATATATTTAGGAAAACAGTATTATTTTAGCTTTGTATTTTTAAGACAAGTTATTTAGGCAAAGTCCTCTCACAAAGAAAGAGGTTTAATCAAATCAAAATTCTTCTGAAAAGGTAATTCCCTCAAGCATGAAGACTTTCTACCCTGCCAGGTGGGTGACAGCTTTGACCTCTGCAACTTTGGGATACAGCTTCACTTTCACCCAAGCTCTTCTCTAGTATATGTTTCAGTGGACGGTCTATGGGGAGTCAAAGGGACTCTTTAGAAGGGATCACACACTTTTAAACTTAAAATTCCTAACTGACAAGCAAGAAAGGGAAAAGAAACAGAAGCTGTGTTAGGCAAGCTCAGAGATGCAGACTGGCTAGACTGTGCAAAGACAGCTTAACATCAGAGAGGGAAAGTTAGCAGAAAAAGTAGGGCATTTGATCCAGTACCATCTCTCTTAAGACTTTGCCAACAAGAAGCAGGAACAGTTGATCTATTTATGAGCCCATAACTGCTGTCCAGCACACTGGAAGAAACAAAGCATGTCAAAAATAACAGAGGACAAAAAAATACCTTTTCCAATTTTTCTGTGATTTTCTCTTTGTACTTTTTGAAAGCTTTTGTCAGCTCCTCAGCATTCAACAAAGCTTCATTTCTTTGTTGCTCTGTTCTGCAAAGAAACATACCAACTTTAAAACATTCATAATAATTATCTAACTATCTTTTACAGTTACAGAAAACAACTAAATTAACCAATTGTTAATTTTGGTAACTTTCCTTCTCCTTCCAACTCTTCAGTTCAAAAAAAAAAAAAAAAGTTTCTCTCTTTCAAATCATTTTTGCATATATTAGCATAAACTAAATCCAGATAATAAGAATGTAAAAATAAATTTCTGATGTTTCTCAAAAGGTTTGTGATTCAAGCCATCCTGCAGCCCGCACAGTAGTCATCCCTACTACTAAAAAACATTTCAAGAGATTGAGATGGTATGTATGACAAAGAATGAGGAGACAAGAATGGTCCTTGAAATTCAAAGTGCTTAAGGGGAAATAGAAGTGGTTTTAATGCTGAGTGAATAATATTGGGACTGACTCCCTTCTTTCTCCATTTTACCTTCCTCCATACTTGCTTACTTGGGAAGAAGTTTGAACAGTAGCCTTAGGACAGCTTAAGGATGCAACCCGCTCAGGATATGCAACACAAACACAAGAGAATTACTGCTGGTAACTAAGAATTTCTTCTCACTGAGTGAACTGTGGGGACAGGGCAAGTCCCTCATCTAAGCCTACCCCTAGATGAGGGTTTCTCAGTCTGAGGCCCATTAGCCAGTCGCACAGTACCTCTTTCTTTGCTTGCTTCGTTCAATTAACTCCATTTTCAGATTTTCATAGTCCTCTTTATATTGTTGCAACATGTGTTCTCTTTCCTCTACCCTTCTCTGGCTTTGCTCCAGCTTATCTTCTGCATCTCTAGCAAAAGAGCAGAAAGCAGAAACAGAAAGAACAGGAATATTTTTGCTAAAGAAAAAATAACTAATATATATGTATATAATATCAAGTATTTCATTTTTCTTTTCTGCATACAATGCTTGAGAAGATCATGCTATAGATCTCAGAGCTAGGGACCCACCCCAATTTCCAGACTGACCAAAGAACTTGCCAGGAGTATGTCTCTGGTCTGGAGGAGTATCCAAACATCATCAACATGCTCCAGGTGTCATTGATGTCAAGGACTTAGGTGAACAGACTTTATTTCACAAATGCCTGAACACACAAAATCGCTATTTTTCTGGGATTAGATGTAGTCATACCAGTGCACCAATGACATGCACTTGGCACATACATGGCAAACACACAACTCCCCAAACAATATTTAAAGACAGTATTTTATTTGTTTGAATTTATTACATAGCTATTTGAATTGTTTGAATATTACATAGCTTTAGGTATTAAGAAATTTACAATCTCTGGTTATTTTGCTTAAATTGGCTTTATTTAGCTACTTGTCTTGATTGATGTATTTGAGAAGGAAAAAAAAAAAAAGGTTATTTTCAGTGAGATTGCATTTGAAAATATCTATGTTTACTTACCATAAGTTACATAGTCATGTAGTGTACAAACATTTGACACTGTTAGAAGGGCATGGTCATGTTCAGCGTAATTAAAGGTTTGACCCTTTACCAGCCTTTTTGATTTTCATCCATTTTTTAAAGTACATCATCCACAGAACACAAAGCAAAAAGAGTCCCTTCTCAAACTTGGCTTTGAACTGAAAAGTGCAAAAGCCAGGCCTCATGACCCTAATGGAACCATCATTATATGATTTTGGAGAAAAGAAATAAAGTCGTGATCAACAAACAGACCAAAATAAAGTGTTAATTAAAAAATGTATTTACTACCTCAGAATTTTATCTTGAGCTGAAACTTCTGCTTCTAAATTTGCAATTTGTTCTTCTAATTTAGGAATGCTGGCTGAACGTGTACCTAAAGTCACTTCAAGGTAAGAAATCTGAAATATAAACAAATTTGGAGTTTTATTAACGCTTGCGTATATACCTTCAGATAAGATGCACAAATATCTGTTTATGGAAGCGCGCAGGGCTCTTAACTTCACTGCAGAAGCTGTTGTTTATACATACAAATTGACCTCCAATTTCCTGCTCATTTAATACTTCTCCAGTTTCTTAACGCTGTTTCAAGTTGATGCTCTAACAGAATATTTTCTTTACCTGTTGATCTCGTCTCTTGCTTCTCCCCACAAATTCATGTTCCGCTCTTTGTCCTTCCCATGACAAAAAAAATTGTTTATCTACTTATTTGTAATCAAAGATAACACTTCTCAAACAAGAAGTGTTAAGAATAGACACATTTTAATATTGTTACACTAAATACAAGAATATAATTGCTGCATGGGAAAAAAATATATAAAAGTATATGTGTGATAGTATTGATTAATTATTTGCAATCCGTCTTCACTATTCCCATGTAATTTGCTTTCCCATCTCTTCATTATCTAACTATATTTTATGATGTGAAGGGCAGGAATTTCCCCCTTCCACAATAAGGGCATGGTGATTATTCTCATTCTATATTTTACTGGCTTTTTTTTTTTTTTTTTTAAAAAAAAAAAAAAAGGACCCAATAAACTCCAGGTAGTTTTGGATCATGAAGAGACAGAATTTAGTTAACACAGTTATTTAACATATTTATTTTCTCATAGGGAAATAGATTCCAAACTGCTGTCTTGGAATTAATGACAAACAATACTATATACATGTGTGTGAATATATATACACATATATATATAAATACACACTTAAATAGAATAAGCCAAGACAGAAGAAAAAGTATGTGCTGTGTCTGCAATTATGAACTGAAAAATCATGGTCACTAGTGAAGATTTATTTAGAAAATGAACATACTAAATATACATACTCTTGTTTTCGACTGCATTAATTCAAAGCTGATTGTTTCAACTTTATTTTTTAGATAGCGGTTCTGAGAAGTCAAAGATGCATTTTGTTCATGAAGTGCATTCAACTTCTCCTTAAGATGCTTATTTTCTTGTTCCACAGCTTTATCAGAATTTGTAGATACTGAGTATGACTAGATATTAACAAAAGAAAAACACAGAGAAACACATATAAACAATATATATACACCCAAAAAAAACATTAGGTTTAAGAAACAGTGACATAGCAGCAGCATTGCACAGTTCAATGCTAAAGTATATCAACTGAAACACAAAAGCAAAAAGCATTCATAAATGTACAAAAGACTATATAACAAACAAAATATAGTAAAAATAAGTAATGAGGAACAATATTTACTTTGGATCTTCTTTGAAAATCTCTCTCTTGACAAGATGTTTTACCAGCATTCTTCTTACAACTGGATGAGCTTTGATAGTTCCAATTAGGTTGATCTAGATCCTCCAGAGTGAGGTCTGCAGCCTCCTCCAGGTGGTCGGATTGCTCACTCGCACTAGTGCTAAGAGGGAGGTAGAGAGTCATTACTGCAGTTCAAACTACATGAATCTTCTGTTCTTGCTCCCAACATGTTAATACCTGGAAAGCTCTTCCCCAACACTCTGTAGATCACGTTCTGTTCTCCTCAGCTGACTTCGCAGTGACTCCACATTTGCAAGTAGTTCTTCATCATTGTCACTTTTAGAGTGAGTCCACATTCTTTACTTCTTTAGCACCATGCATATGCTAAAATAACATTTAATATTGAAAGATTTGTAAAAGTACTTCAAGGGCATTTGCAAAGACACACTTTCAAAGGTACTGAAAGGAGCACATATTCTTTTTGGGCAAAAGGTACAAGCTAATCCTTTAGGGTACCTTTCCTGTTGCTAGAGTGCACCTTGCACACTCACAAGTCAGGCCAGAGAATCTCCAGGAGCTGGCAAATAAGTGGTTACTTAAAAAAATAAATAAATAAATAAAAGGAAGTCTACCCACACAAGGGTCACTGTCACCTTGCTACCTGGACAGTTACCAAGCCTGCACAGAACGAGGCGCAGCCAGAACCTCCACCAGCCACTGCTGTATTCGGGCACAGCTCCTGTCCCCACCTGCCAGCCCTCGACGCGGCTCCCGCGGGCAGCGACAGCAGCTCCTCGGCCTAACGCCAGCTCCTGACCTGAGGCAGCCGGGCTCACGTCCCGCGCCCGGGAGGACGGTCACGGGCAGAGCCTGGCAGGGGATCTTGAGTGGAAGAGGCCGCCCGGCAGCATCTCCACCCTGAGCGAGCCCTGAGGCAGAGAGGAGCGCCTCGAGACCTCTCGCCGCGGGCCCGGGCTGGACCAGGGCCGCCACTGCACTCCCTCCCAACAGCGCCCCGCGGCTTCGGCCGCCCGAGCAGAGCGGAATGCGACAGCGGCTGCAAACCCCCAGGCAGGGCAGCAACAACAACCCGATCCCCAACACCCCGACTCCCTCCTCACCGCGCTTTGAACCGCGCGGCCGTTGGCGCCTCCATCAAAGCGCCCGCGCCCGCCGCCCGCCGCCGCCGCGAGGAAATGGCCCATCCGCCCGCGGCCGCCTCCCCCGGCGGGAGCGGGGAGAGCGGGGAGCCCTCCGCTCCCCTCCGCTCGCCCTCCTCCCCCTCCTCCTCGCAGGTCCCCTGCAAGGTGGTGCCGGTCCCCCCGTCGCCCTCGGCGGCCCGCCGGCTTACGTGAGGGCTGCCGTTAGTAGAGACAAACTTCGCAGTCGCGCGGTGAGAAGTTCGGAACAACCAAAAAGCTAAAACCTCTGCATAAAACAGCTGACAGTGAATAAAACTAAAAGGCGTCCTGGTGGACGTATCTCCCGCCGCAGCCTGCGTGTCCTCCCCGAGCTCCTGCCGCCGCCTCCCAATCCCCGCGCTGCCGCGGGGGCCGGGAAGCTGGGAGAGGCGCGGACTCGGGCCCTGCCGCTAACCCAGGCGGAGCCTTCACCTGGGCGAGCCGCCCGCGCAGCCACGGCGGCTCCGAGCCGCGCTGCCGGCGCAAAAAAATACATTAAATTAAATTAAATCAGGAGATCCCCAAATCGGGTCATAACGGGCGACTCTGTTTCTTACGGCAGGAGAAACTGGCGCCCGTTTCCGCGGGCCGGGCCGGGGTTTTGCCTCGCGGGGGCCAGGGGGGCGCTGGTCAGGGCGCGGGGCTGGCGCTGCTGTTCGGCGCCGAGGCGAGGGGCAGAAGGGGCATTTCGAGCCCCTGCCTCCCGCCGCTGCATTTAATAGTTTGAGTTCTCGGGGGCTGTGGTGCGAGGGAAGCGGTTTATTACCTTTCTGTGAGAATCTCCGCGGAGAGGGCGAGAGAGGTGACAATGAGCAGGAAATAGTTCAATGGGGTCTCTTTAAACAATAACAAGTTCTTTAAACGGGAGCAAAGGCGAGGGGAGAGAAGCGGCGCGGTGCAAAAACAAGGCTTTCTTCAAAAATACCCTCGTCGCCGCTCTCCAAAGTTGCTACTGGAATTTGGAAATTTTCTCTTCAAGAAAACGTGTCCCGGGGCTGCCGGGGACAGGAGCGGGCTGGGCGCAGGGCGGCGCGGGGAGCGCAGCGGAGCGGAGCGCAGCGGCCGCCCGAGG
>JAWLRI010000903.1:1012527-1027206 GCA_034781795.1 Crypturellus tataupa | reverse complement strand
GGCATGGAGCGGGGCCGGGGCACGGAGCGGGGCCGGGGCCGGGGCACGGGGCTGGGCCGGGACACGGAGCGGGGCCGGGGCACGGGGCTGGGCCGAGGCGCGCTCCCGTTCTCGCTGCTCGGCTGCCTGGCGTTACTGCTGCTGCCGCCCCCACGCGCCGCCGCCGAGTTCAGCCCCTCCCTCGACAGCGACTTCACGTTCACGCTGCCCGCCGGGCGCCGCGAGTGCTTCTACCAGCCCATGCGCAAGGAGGCCTCCCTGGAGCTCGAGTACCAGGTGCGGAGCACGCGGGGCCGGGGGGGCCGCGGCGCGGGGCGAGAGCGCGTTTCCTAACGGCACGGGAGGGCTTGAAATGCGGGAAACCTGCCAGGCTTCCGCAGAAGTAACGCTGTGGCGCTGCCGGCGGCATCTCCCTCGCCCTCTTGTTCAGTCGCTGTTGCCCTTTTTTACCGGCTAAGATCTCGGGTTGCCCTCGTTCAAATCAGCCGACGTGCAGTGTTGACTCCTGTGACCTTGCGGGGCATCACCCCGAAGCACAAGCGCAACTGCTGCTCATGTACAAAGCACATGCTCACCCGTCTTAAACGGCCCTTGTCTCAGAGAGAAAAGTTTCTCATAAAGTCTTCTTTAACTAGACTAACATTCTGATCTTGAAGCTCTTTTTCTTAGGAGAGCCGGGATCTCCAGGCAGCTCTGCAAAGAGCTCACCCTTCCTTAACTAGAAACTCTCAGGGCAGATAAGCCCAGTGTGAGAAGCTGCAGTGGTTTCTGGCCCGGCTGTGGTGCCTCAGGATTTCATCTCCCTGCCTGACGGGCAAAGCAGGACGTCTGAGTTGCTAATCCTGATTATTTCCCAATAGCTGCTAGTTACATGCAAAACTGAGCAGGAATCAAAAATGGAGGTGATCAAGCTCATGCTCACCGTTCTGTCGCAGCAAAACTAAAAACAAACCAGAACAACAGCAGCAGAAAAAAAAAAGAAAAACTGTTCTAGAAAGTTAGTGCCAAGTAATGAGAAAGGCTCTTTCTGGATTAGTAAGACAACAAATGTCTTAATAGGGAGCTTATTCAAGGATAATTTTCTCTGCAGTACTAGCGATAGTACTGATTCATCTCTCTAACTGAATATGTTCAGTCTGAACAGTATTCATAAGTTACTGGAAGTCGTGGGGTTGGTTGATTTGCTTGCAATACTTGGTTATCCTCAATCGTTAGCAGCTAAAGCACCAGAATACTTGGAGGCCCAGATCATTCTTTAATGCAGTAAGCACTATTCTGATAGAAAGTTTTGATTTAATTCACCCAGATTGTATCATCATAGCTTTAAAGGTTTATCACTCTATATGTCTTTAATTTGATCAACTGTTAGCTGCTCGTTTTCTCTTTTGGTAGGTCTCTAGTCTTGCTTTCAGTCAGTGCAAACTTTGTTTTTGATTTCATCAGTAAACTACTTCTGTATTTAAACAACTCACTGGAAAACATCCACACACCCCGATGTGGGCCTAGCTAATGTCGCTGTAAACGTGATCCCTCTGTGTCTCCTGCCTCTTCACTGCTTTTCTGGTTGAAAACTTCTACAATACACCTTTTGCTGTGATACAACTGTAGCCACATTAGCACTATAAAACAGCACTGTTTTTGTTACGTTGTATACAGTTACTATGAAACTTCGCTTGAACCCATAGGCAGATTCACCTTCTAAATTGTTCCTGGGAAAGTTCCCTTAAGAACTCATCTCAGCAATGCAGAGAGGAATTCCACTGTTTTTGTTGTTGTTTTACAGGTTTTAGATGGTGCGGGATTAGATGTTGATTTTCATCTAATGTCTCCAAAAGGAGAAACTCTAGTTTTTGATCAAAGAAAATCAGATGGAGTTCATACGTAAGTTTTATCTTTTTATAAATACTTAATGCTTTTTTATACGGATCTTGCAATGAGGTGAAGGATATTTTTTGTTTTAATGACAGCTGTTAATAGCGAATAAGAACAATTATTATGGAGTTTAAAATCAATTGTGGAGTTAAATCAAAAATATTAAGAAGCTTGTTATCAGTGCTATAAATAAATGAGATTTTTTTTTTCTTTTAATCAAGGCATTATAACAGAGTATAAAAATCCTACTCGTTATCGATTTTTTTTCTTAGTCATTTGCATTGTTTCAAAAGCCAAATAAACTAAGCTGCTGCTATTTTCATCACAGTGAGACTTTTAGAGTAGTTAGAGGTTTTACTGTGACTGCAGTCTCTAATGTGCATTTAAATTCATTTTCATATAAAAAGGTTACTGAGTTATTCCTAAATGCATGCTTGTCCCTCTTAAGCTTGCTTATACAACTCACCCTTTTAGGATCAGTGCTGAAAATGTAGTTAATTTAACAATATTTTGCTTATATATACAGTGTGGAAACAGAAGATGGTGATTACATGTTCTGCTTTGACAACACGTTCAGTACTATTTCTGAGAAGGTTATTTTCTTTGAACTGATCCTGGACAACATGGGAGAAGAAGGAGAAAAAGATCAAGAGGACTGGAAGAAGTTTGTTACAGGCACAGATCTCCTGGATATGAAACTAGAAGACATTCTGGTAAGTATTTAATCCTAAATTCTTCTGAATGTAAGAACATTTAGAAAAACTTGCTGTCATTCAGCCACTCAGTCTGATACATGAAAAAATTTTAGATTTGACTTCTGTCCCACCTCCTGTATGTGATGTCTGAGGGGAACAAATTAGCCCTAAGGCCATGTTAATTAAGCCGTGTTAGAAGACAAATAATAAAAGGGCTAAGTGCATTAATGAAAGCACCGCAATGAGGTATGGGTTTTGTAAGTGAGGTTAACTGTCTACTAAGTGAGAAATTAATACTGCATTAGTACATTATTTAGTACTTTCTACATATTGCTAGATGTTCGTATGAAGTGTCCTTTTTTCTCTCCTCTTAAAAATATTATTTTGTTACTTACTAGGAATCCATCAACAGTGTCAAAGCTAGACTAAGCAAAAGTGTCCAGATTCAGACCCTGCTCAGAGCATTTGAAGCTCGTGACCGAAACATACAGGAGAGCAACTTTGACAGAGTGAATTTCTGGTCCATGGTCAACTTGGGAGTAATGGTGGTGGTATCAGCTGTGCAGGTTTACATGTTGAAAAGTCTCTTTGAAGATAAAAGGAAAAGTAGAACTTAATATTCTGTGTGGTTATAAAGATAGATAGGTGGGGGAAGCAATAAACTGCAACAGGAAAGAAACAAAAGGAAAATGTGACCTTTCAGTCTTTTGAATAACAGTAGACACATCAGTGTTCTATGTCATGGGAGGGGCTTTTTAACTTGAACAGAAGATCTTGCTCCAAGCTCTTCCATCTTTGCAAGTGCTATTAACAAACACTTACTTGTTTTTCATGCTTGTAGCATTTGTTAATCATTCATAATGACTAGCCTCTGTAGAGCACACAGGATATGAGCATAGGCAAAGTAATGCTAATACTATCATCTTTTTATGTTTGCATAAATTGCATTTAAATGGTAACCAAAATTGGGTTTGTTTGATGTTGAATTTAAATCTGTGCCTACATGTTTACAAAATTGGGGCTCAGAGTAGGCTGTGGTTACCATGATTTGTTGTCAGTGAAGCACTTTTTTTAGAATCCTCAGTTTTCATTGTACAGGATCATGTAGAAACACTGGGCTAACAATGTAAGAACAAAATCAGAGCTTTTTTTTTTTCCCCTCTACACAGATGGTTAACATTAGCACTTTTAAAGATAAATATTGTCAGTATGAAATTGAGTCAGCAGTGAAAAAAAAGAAAAATAGGTGCCATTCATGTTCATAATTCTGTTTTGTTTTATAATCCTCTTTTTCCTTTTTGGCTGTTACATGAAATCCAAGATACAACTGACTACGTGGTGTACAGATGGATGCACACAAAAATTAAAGCATGGTTTGTGAGCTCTTAAATTATTTTAATGTTAATGTACTAGATACATTTTCAGGAAGCCATCTCTCCTTTTATCTGACAGTTTACTAGCACTTGTCTATTACACGTGTAAGACAGTGCAGCAATTAATAGGGTGACCTACATATGCATCAAAAGAAGAGAACTGTGCCTTTTTTTTTTTTTTCCTTTTTGCTTACCCTTATAGGTCTCTTAGCTATGTAGCTACATTCACAGGAGTAGGAGTAAGGAGGTATGAATTAAGGGAACAATAAGTACAGGCCTCAAACATGTAACATGACTTAACTAAGGCAAACTTCCTCAAATCACTGACTTTTAATAGTATATTGGGAGTACAGAAAAGTATAAAAGAGTGAACTTTGATTAAAAAAAAAAAGCCAGTTTTACAATGGGCTAAGCCATTGAAATTCCACACAGAAATGAACTACATCTTAACATGAAGTGTTTTAAA
Source organism: Crypturellus tataupa (assembly GCA_034781795.1). Taxonomy (NCBI): domain Eukaryota; kingdom Metazoa; phylum Chordata; class Aves; order Tinamiformes; family Tinamidae; genus Crypturellus; species Crypturellus tataupa. The sequence goes on along the minus strand of JAWLRI010000903.1, from coordinate 1,022,800 downwards.
GATTGAGTGTATGAGTGGTCTGCTCATTCTTGGCTCTTCTGGGTATTAACAGCAGAATTGCAACTGTGAGACTTTTTAGGATAATGTTATTTTAGGGGAATGAGACAGAATTAATACACAGAGGAAGAAACTTCATTCAAATCAAGTAGATGCTAGCAAGAGCTACAGTATAAAGGGATCGCAATGCCACCTACACACAAGGGGACCTAGCAATACTATTTCTAGTATCTATTTCTAGATAGTTTTTATAAATTAAAATACTATTCTTTACAGAACTTATTACAGAGGATGCTAAAAACTGTTGAGCTACTTGTCCTGCCTCCAAAGCTGCATCCAAAAGAAGACCCTTTCCCCTTCACAGTTCTGGATATCATCTTTTCCCACATGGTATTTTCTATTCTCAACTGCTTTTAATAGCCAAGCTTATTCAGTTGGTGAGAACAAAGTCCAGGAAAGGGTAGCTCTTCTCCCAGTGTGGCGAATATGGTGGAAATAGCAGAAAAATATTCCCCAGCAGCAGGTTTGCTGAAGTCAACTTTCAAGGTGTGGATCAAGATCCCTTCAGGATAGCCAAGTCAAGATTCAAAGGGCTCAAAAAAGGGATCAAAGAACTTTGTCCCTTTTGCTAAAAAATAGGGAGCTATCTTCGCTCACACTGCAAAAAGTGGGATGCTCCAAAAAAATGATCTGCAGAATACTGTAACAGCTCTGTGAAACCCTAAGATATCTACCTCTTATATTTAAGTTACTAGATTCTAGCTTTTAGCTCAGACCTCTAACAGTGAGCTTTGCCAGGCTTTCCTAGAGCACCTCTCAAAGGATTAAGAACAGAGATAATCTGCTCTGCCTCTCTCAGAGGTTATTCATCCAGTGCCAAAACAAGCCAGAATGTGCTTGCACTTCACTTATCCTGTTCAGTGTGGGGTAGGAGCTTAAGATGCCTATGAGTACAGGCTTCTGATAAGACAGCAGACAAAACTGCAGCACCTTCTTTGATTAGGGACAGTAGTCTCTGGTATAGGGAAAATAATGCAACAATTGTCAGCAGAGTTCAACTGCATGAAAGTGTTATTTTCTAATTAAGAACTCTTACTAAATTTCCATCCAAGTTCAGCTAGTTATAGAACATTTTAAACAGAGAATAAACTATAAAGGTTAACTGCTTTGACTTTAGCACCTGGAAAACATTTAAGTGAAGGATTTGGCATTCAAACTTGCAATTAAGTAATATTTCAACTGCATTTTGAAGAGCAGATTGATTTTGATTGTATAAAATGTACAAAGGAGAATATCAATCTACAATAGTTTCTATTTCTTAGTGGATTTTTTATTCAGATTGTGTTTTAAGACTTGCAGATACTGAATAAGATTATGCAAAAACCTTAATATTTTCAATAAATGAAGTTTAAACTTGTTTGTGCTCTTCATTTTTATTATAAAGGAAAAATGCTTTATCTGTGAAAACTGCTAAAGATTGAGCATACCAGACTCACAACAACTTTCAGTTATGCAGCTCTTAGCTTCTTTCTTCATGCAAATGACCTGATTTACAAAGTCACCAGATCAGAACTGGACCCCATCTTCCATAATCTTCTGTAGAAGAAAGTAAAGAGATTTAGTTCTGAAGAAAGATCAGGTGATGTCAGCTAGCAAGCCTTCAATTTTTCAGTGCTGGCACCATCATTAGCAAGTGTTCTGTATTACAATTGCAGTATATCTCCCAAGCTGAGTGACTTAGTTTTTCATGCAGTGAGGGTAGAGCAATTCTGGGAAGGACAGCAGGCACTGTCTTGTGCAAAATTGTAGCAGAAGTCAGCAATGCTCCTGAGACTAGTAATGGATAACAATTCCAAATGTCAGAATTACTCTTATTACAGTGTTGTACAGAGTACAAAGCAACATTCAGTTACTGCAGTAATGTATCTTTATCAGTGCTCTGATGATATAATTGACAGCTAATTGATGCCAAAAGAAATAACCACTGATTTCTGTTATTCAGCCTCCCCTCACTTGCCATATAAGAATGTAGAAACTGTAACACTGCTAGTTATAAGCTTGTTTGCAATGAAGCATTCTCTATGTCACTATCTCATGTGGAAATTCTTTCCTATTGTTACCCTCTTCCAGGATAGGAGCTCTTTTTTTTCCAGCCATTTTTTTTTTTCTTTTTTTATTCCTAAAATTTAGGGGCTCTACTTAAAACTTCATCTGAACCTTCCAGATAGAATTCAAGCTGTACTGTCATGTATCTTACCTGTGTGCAGAATGAAACAAATATTCCATTACTCAGGGTCATTCTAAAGGAAAAAGTATTCCACCTAACTAGCATTTTTCACAAGACCTTCATCTTCTATTAACAACCACCGCTTGAAAAATCTTAGGTAACTACTTAATGGGACAGACAAGGAATTTACTATTCATTTAACCACAATGAACATATTTTTGTCAATGTTTTAAATGTGGTGATAAACCAAAATTACTCTTGTAAATAACCTTGCAAAAACTGATTTCCAGTTAAAGTTGAGCCTTGCATTTTGAGAAAAATCCCACTGACATACTCCATTTTAAATGAGTAAATTTTAAGAACTAGTGAGCTGATAAACTTGGAGCAAATAGCTGGTAGAAGGTTACTTGTCTCTAATCTGGCTTCCACTTTTTTTTTTTTAATATCCTCTATATATTATAAAGTGGGAGAATGGAGCAGCAGACCTTGCACCAAAGCTTGCAGTCTAAACTGCTTTTGCTGCTCCAGAGTGCAGAAGCTAGGTCCAGAGCAGATGTGGTTTGCCCCTTCTTCATGAAAAGGTAGATCTGCACCAGCAAAGCTGGAGTCCAAAGAGTCAAATTTATTGCTTCAATTGCTGTGCTTTTGTCCCACAAATCTAACCCTCTACCTCCCTGGCATTAGAAGTCAGCATGGCTTTCTTGGAAATGGTGTTAAGAAATATATCTTAGCTATTTTGCTGCCCCAGGAGGCTGCTTGCTTTGTTTATACTTAAAGATTAAGCCTTGTCCTTTTAGATACAGCACTGCAGGGCCCATGCCAGTCTCTTCTCTCCTTTCAGAGTGTTGCAGAAAATAAAAGTAGTAGCTTCTTCAATTACAGCAGGCATGTCAGTTAAATTGCAGTGTCTCAGATGATTCCCCTCAACTGATTTTTTTTTTCCTTTTCAAAACATAAATAGGCTATCACTAAGTACTCTGGTTTATCCAAAAAGGAAAGAAAGAAAAAAGAAAACTGACCTCAGTAATACACAAGTGCAATAACTACTTTGTCAAGTTGTTAACTCAAGTAACTCCGTACCCAGACCAAGTTCTCAGGATCTCGGAGCACCAAGCTTCCAGCACAGCAAACACAGCGTCCAGTTCCGCAGACCAGCAAACTCCTAAGTGGTGGATCCTATACTACCCAAAGGGCTACAGACCCTGCTAAACAAGCCTAAGTTATAACCAGACTTGAAATGAGTCAGTGCCCATCAGAAAAGGCAGTAAGGTTTTCAAATCTAACCAGCCTGTCTGAATCCAGCAGGCAAGAGTAGATACTGAGGACTGTGACTAAACACTTGCCAAGCATTCCTTGTATCCCTGTTTAAGTTACCATGCTATCTGGTACTACTTTTCTCACAACTATCTAGTAATTCATATTCCTCCAAAGCAAAAACGTTCACAATCAACTCAGTTGGATAAGATTGATACTTGCCTCATGATAAAGCCAACACCGTAGTGGCATTTTTTGCTTTATCGAAATGCCAAATTAGCATGCTTTATTATCCATATGCCAAAATTAGCATAAGCAGCCCAAGATGCCAGTCTGGGTCTGGTCAACATACTCCACTGTTGAGGCTCCAGCAAAATTTACTCTTGGGAAAACATCTGCTCAAATTGTTTTAGTGCAGAAGGGGAAATCTCTGGCTCCAGGAAAACTGCACTTACAACACTGACACTGGCAAACCAAAGCAGTTCCCTATTTGATGCAAGAGAGGCTAAAAACCTCAGGCCAGACTATGTCAAGACAGATTGGTATTAAATCAGCACCTCTGACTTAGGACAACTGCTTGTCTAGCTGGTTGAGCTACTAGCAAGTAATACTCAGATCCTAAATTTCTCACATTAAGAAAAAGTGAGAGGAATTGCTCCTCAGGAACCGATTAATGGGAATTGGTAAGCTCATGGTATCACAGAAGGGACAGCAGCAAACTGAACCTAGAAAATCTTGAAAAACCACTTCAGTGCTGAAAACGAATGGCCATCTGTCTTCACAAACATCAAAAAAATCCTTTTTAGAAAGGACTTTACGGATAACTTCAGCATACTATGTCCTAATCTGTGTGCACGTTTGTGCATCTGCAGTTAACAAGAAGTACCTAAGTCACATGCAATAATAATATTTTTTTTCCAGCAGTCAGCATTATCTGATTTCCTGTTAAGTGCTTCCACAAATTCTCATTTTTCCTCCTCTAAAGAAACCATTTATCTTACAAAGGTATTTGCATTCCTGATCACATACAGAAAAATACACCCACAGAAAAACAGATTGATAAAAGAGATCATCACATTGTAGTAATGAATATCACATAAATTATTACTAGTTAAGAATATTTAATGATTCCACATTATCAAGATGATAATGGGAAGATGTGGAACTGGAAGTTTGGGACTCTGGAGCAGTTGCTTTAGCTTCCAAGTAATAGGCAGGACAATCAGAGCCTGTTTAGACCACTGTGCAAGTCAAGTCTGCTGGAAGCCTGGTAACCACATTGTTCAGAGGGTCAAACAGGAACTTCCTTTTTTTCTACTGTTTTCAGTTGAAGCAGAGACAAAAAAAAAAAAAAAAGAGACAAAATGCTATACTGCTGGAACAATTGCTAGTCAGAGGAACAGTATTTTTACTCAAAACAGTACACATGTAGGGAAAATGATCAAATTTTGGACAAGCCATTTTGGACAATGACATACTAAATATGTGCGTGTGTTCGCTGGTACCCTCTCCCTTTCCCAGTCTCTGGAAGGGCACCTCTGAGAAACCAAACCTGCTTTAACTTTGCCATCCCACAACACCGGCACCCTCAGACCTGGGACTAGCACGAGGCTGTGGTCACCGCCCAGCAGCGTTTCCTGGGGGAGTCCAGCTGATCTCTCAGCTCACAGCACTGTCCTCGGAGTCCTCTCTAAAGTCTCAGAGTTGGCATGTCACATCTAGTTTTGGTTTTTTGAGAGACTTCAGCTTGAAAACTCACCAACTCCTGCACACTGGTAAAGATAGGAAATAATGATAAGGGAAGAGATAGAAGCTCAGTTACTGCAGAGCAACAGCTTACCCTTTAAGCCTTTCCTTTTCTTCAAAGTGCTTTCCCTCCTCCATAGTACCCTATAACAGAAAGCCACCATTCATATACGAGAAATGCTAAGAGGTAAATAAGCAGCATGTAAATAACACTACTGTAGAGCATACCTAAAACTATCCACCTTATTGTATGATTTCTTTGTTCTATTTTGTTTCAGAACCAATCATCTTAGTTATTAGCTAACATGGCTTTTGAAAGCAAGTGAAAATAATAATAAAATGTAAGAGTAAACACCCCTATATTGCTTAATGGTCACTAAAAGCATCTGAATTGTATTATCTTCTCTCACACTCTGAATTACTATAGCTGAGGATAGCTAATAAGACTTGGAAACATTACAACCCACAAGCCCAAGGTTAGGATGTACAGAGTTTCAAGAAATAAGAGATCCTTCAAGACTATCCACCAATTGCCTGCCCAACCGGTATATCAGGGTGGAAGGGTAGGCAGAGATTTGCCCAGAAAACAGCCGTAACCATACAATTTCTATAGTCTGGATCTTTATTTCAACACAAAGGTGTTGAGGTAAAAAAAATGCATTAAAGGTACCTGACATAGTATTTTCTAATAAGCAGTAGTTTTTCCATTATGCATAAAAGGATGCATTTCAAGGGTGGTGAATCTCAGCTGAAGTCCATAAAGATGCCCACAGCTGTGCATAAAAGGTACCACAGTTTGCTGAAGCCTACTCCCGGCCAGTTAATGAGAAAACTCTTGATTACATTCTCTGAAAAGGGCAGAAGGACAGAACTGAACCCTCCCATGCCTCCCACCCCATGCTGCCTCTGCTATAGACATCCTTCCCGGTCTCTTCTTTCCTGCAGTAAAACAGCACAAACCTGGGAAGAAGGAAGCCACCCCAGGTACCTGTAGCCAAACCAAAAGAAGTTCCCACTCAAATGCCACACTTACCTCTCAACAACTGCTGTGCGGGCAGGTGCCTAAAGTACCTGGAGTTCTTTTTACTAAAAGCTTCAGTTCCTATAAGGAACTCAGCATTGTCCCTTTTATTGGTTCTTAGTCTTATTTCTGATCCTTCTGCTCAAGCTCACCCTTCCCTCCCCATGGCCTGAAAACCTTTGCAGTTGTTCATTCGCTACTTCCTCTTCCCCTGACTTCCAACTGCGGCTTACGGATGTCTGGAACTTGATCATCTTACCACTTTCCAATCTGCCGCCTGGCAGGTGAAGAGCACCTAACGTACACAATGCATAACATTCTTAGTAACATGCACAAGAGTAAAGTGTATGCAGCAAACAAACTATCACTTGGCAGGATGATATACTTGACTGAACACAACAAAAACAACCACTTTTCAAATATTCAATAAGAGACGGCAGAGCACAACAAAGTTCTTAGAAATGGTGACTACAAGAACAATCTTGATTTAGAGCTATTGGAAGTATTGATTAGCTTCTTGCTATAAAGCAGGTTTTGAAGAACTTACACAGAACATAAAATGAGCTCATAAGAGCAATCCTGCAGACTTCAAACAGGTGTCTAAACATTTTGCAGGGCAACTTCTGTCAAGTTTTGAAAATATAGAGTATCCAATCCCCAGAATCCAGCTGGACTGAGTAAATACTTCAAAACAACAATGATCCTAAAACAGTAAACGCACACATCATCCATACAATACTGGTGAAAATTCTGATGAATGTCAGGAATGATCACAAATAGATACCACAGAAGCAGGTAACAGGAAGCAAAAACAGAATATGAAGGGTGCATTATACATAATTAAGACATACATAATCCAAAAAAGCTAGTGTGAAGCTTCCAACAAAATCCACTGTTTCACTGTTGCTGAATGATAAAATTGAAAACAAGAGCGAAGTGTCAAAATCCAAGCTCATTCTCAATCAGGGTGCTTCTAAATGCTTTCCTGCTTTACTTCCCTTCCCTGTATTACCTTTTTCAAAAGATGGCCATTACCCTTTTAACCTTCTTCAGGGACTCCAAAGGATTCCACTTTTCTGTCCTCCTCTTCTTTTACTACACCTGTAGATGATCCAATTTGCAAAATCTGACCTGCCTATGAATTTCAGGTTGACAAATCAGATTTAAAGTGCCTTGCTACATCCTTCTAACTAAACTTTCAATACATCTGACCACCCTTTGGGTGGTTTAAATATCAACTCAAGTTGCACATGGCCCAAAGAGAACTTCAACTTTCCCCCTTCAGCCTTTATTCCTAGAGAACATCATTTCTTGCCATCACAACATCTAACTCAGATGTGAAGCAACTGTAGAAGTGACATGGCTTGAAGACCAAAAACTTTACCTGTATAGCATTTGCAAGATTCATCCTTTCCCTTTCGCACACAGAACCAATATTCTTGTCTAGTCCATTACTGTGTTCTGACTATAGCTCCAATAGTCTTGTCATGTTTCATCTCAGTTCACCAATTTCCTTTTAAAATACAAAACTTTGATCACTTTTACCTTTAGTAGGACGTTTCTAATACTTGTCCATTTTCCGTTTCTCTCCACTTCCCCTCACCTTGATCACAAATGTCTTTCCTTGACATACAAGGCCCTTTTTTAGATTATTTCCGATTTTATGCTAAATGAAAACACTAACCTTTACCACATTAACCAATACGTACTCAAATTGTCCCCTACATCTGTAAAAGCATAGCCATTTTTCTAAATTCCTCTTGAAGTTGTTCCTGTTGCGACCAATGACTCAAGAAGCAGTTTCCTATGGCCGTTATCCTACAATACTCAATAATAATATACCATTTCTTTGTGGTCACGTCCGTCTACAGAATGCTGACATTTCAGAATGGCTGCAAGACCAAGTTTTGCAATCTGAATACTACAATAATACAAATAATACATAATAGAAAAATACTACATTTGACACACATGGAAATGATTTGGAGTCACTGATCACTTCAAGGCTGAATTATATCCATTTACACAGATAAACACATCAAATAACTGAGTCATACGAATGAAAAAATAATTATGTACAAGAAAAATTGTTTGTCCTTTAGACATTCCATTACTCCATACATTAAAATTCACATAAATAAGAGAAAGGCATTGCAGGTGTGCTTTAATTACTATCCCAGCTGTATCTACAGCAACATTTCCTAATACATGACCTTATAACAAAGTATCCCTCAAGCACAGCTGGAACACAAATTAGAGCAGAGCAAGCATCTCCACAGTCATACAGGGAAGCTACAGATAGAGGAACAACAGATGGGAGGAAGCCATCAAGTACGTATTTCACAGTACAGAATCAAAACTCATTCTCCTCTCTCAAAAAAATACACACATTTAATGTTGGTCTTTTAATTCTAGAGAAAAAAAACAATTCCAAAAATACAAACTGAACATCAGAGTCAAGTCAACCACCATAATAAAATGAAACAATGACATTCACAATAGTTAAGTCTATGGACAGCTTAAGTTTGACAAGCATTTTCTCCCCACACACCTCTAACATCCCCCAAATACATTCCAATATTTATCTTCAATTAATTTTTTACTGAAAATACTGCTGGTGTTCAGTTAGAATTAAAGGACTAGGATAAAGTGAAATAATAAAGACAGATACAGGTGGTGTGAGTAAGGTTACAAAGGCTTTACATTTTGCATTACCCCAAGATATAAACATTCCAAAATCAACATGAAGTTGTTGCTCAATCAAAATATTGCAGCTATAGGCAAGGCAACATTAAATTAATAGCTGAGGGTGTGAGGGAAAAAAAATTAGTGAAGGTAAACAGAAGTGGCAGTTCCTAATTAGCATTTTAATAAAGCTAATTTTATTACCTGGTCAGCCATAAACCAAGTACAAGATAACAAGTTTTCCCTGCTTCCTTTGGCTATAAGATGACACAAAACAAAAACATTTTTGAGATGTTCTAGACGAGCAGAGAGAGACAAATAATCAAGTAATAGAATAAATAAGTATTAACTCAGGCAATACACTTTAAACCACTTTGTCATTTATAAATGTTACATAATTTTATTTTGGTGGTAAACTGCAAGCATGTAAGAAAATTAACTTTATGCGGTACAGTAAACAACCACCAAAGTAAAAATATTCTTCTGTTTACTCTTTGGCTAAAACTCCTCAAAAGTAGCAAAGAAAAAAAACATCTAATACTGGCAAGAGACTTTTCTGACTTTTTTTCCACAAATAAAATAAACTTATTAATTTTACACTTGGTACACTTTATAAAAACAAAAGAGGTAACGTTGTAATAAAATCAGTAATGTTACTTCAAATTGCAACATACTGTTCGTTGACCCTGTGCAATAACACACTTTGTTCATACTACATTTATCAAAATATGACTGTTTCTATATGTATGTAGGAATCTTGTGTGTGACTTCTGTCAACTTACTTTATAACTGGGAGACAAAAATTACAATCAATGTGCCACATAAAAGTGTTATTTCTAGTAGAGTTTATGTTCAAAATGTTCAAATTATTTTTTAAACAGTTAAATCACAAAGAAAATAATGGAATATATTACCTAGAGCATATGAACATCAACGACTGCACCCACTGCCAGAACACACTGCACTGGTTTGACACTTTTCCTTAGTATATAGAAAGCAACAGCACCCAATAAGCCTGAGAAGAAATGCTGCTGTTGAAATACTGGCAACTATTCCTGATAAAAGAATTATGGGATGTATACTCAAAAGCTGCCCAATCCCATAATTTGTATTGCATAGGTCACAATCACACGTATATACACACACAAGTATGCGTGTGCATATATACATATGTATATACACACACATATGCGCACACGCACACACACAAAGAATATATTAAGAAAACAATGAAGTCTGGTCACAGAGCAATTTACAGGCTCAATATATTTTTTTCTTTTTTCTTTTTTCCTTTTTTTTTTTTTTTTTTTTTACAGTTTGCTTGAAATAAAAATTCATTATTT
>JAWLRI010000903.1:977367-996431 GCA_034781795.1 Crypturellus tataupa | reverse complement strand
CGGCCTCGCGGGGCCTGCGCCGCCGGCGGCACCGGCCAGGCGGCTCCCGGCCCCGGAGCTGCCTCGGGCAGGTGCCGCCCGCACGGGGCTCCCTCGGGAGGCGCGAGCGGCGGCTGCGATTTGGGGCCTTCGATCCCTCCGGCTCCGGCCGCTCCTCCGTGCGCCCCTCAGCGCAACACGTCGTCTGCCGCTGTGGTGTTGCGTGCCTTGTGCTCGTTAGATTAGAAACAGAAAATCTAACCTGCATCCTGCTGCGTCCAGAAGTCCTGAATGTTTTAATTTCTGCTTCCCTAAGAACTTCCCTAAATCCATTCTCTTCTGGGAGGGTCTGAAATAGGATGTGGCCTCTAGGGAGAAGTGCAGGGTCAGGTGTGGCTGTAACTTGTTTATCGCTTGCTTTGTGGTACGGCTCTGCGTGGCTGGCCCTTCACTGCCTTATCTATTTATTTTGTTTTTCTTACCTTCTTGCCATGGCAGTGTTCTTCTGGAGGTATTTACCTAATTAGGCACTTGCACAAAAGAAGTGTTCTGGTACAAATAAATGAATTTACAAAAGCGGTTTGTGTGCTGCCTTCTGGACCACGACCCTCTGGGCTGTTTGCTTCCTCTGCCTTGCTGAAGCTCTTTGATAAGAACCCACCGAAACACGACTACGCTTTTCTCCATTTTCATTCTCGACTTAGAGGCCTTTTAAGTAAATGTGTTACCTCAAAATCAGGAGGGAGCAGGAAGAAAGCAAGATGACTTATTACAAACAAAACAAATTATTTTTCTGAGAACTTTTTTGACTTTTCTGTTATAAAAACTATTTCTGACTAACATTTCATGCATTGAACAACTGCATTTGATTAATCTATAGATTTTTTTTTTTTGAGAGAGGACTATTAAAAGCCTTGTGAACATCAGTTTATCTTTCTGTGTCAGACAGTGAATGTGTGTTGCTATTTGATGGATCCATAGAATGGCAGTAAGTTATTGATATATTGACTTCACTTGTCACTGCACAGCACTGTCAGTGCACTTTAGAGGTACACAAGGCCTAATTCTGCTGATAGCAATCAGAGCACTCTGCAACTTGTTTCCATAAAGTCCAGTGTTTTCTGAGTGCTAGACTTCAACTTACTGAGATGGAGCTATGGATAAGCTCCAAGTTCTAAGATTTGCATAATATTGCTAGGCAATTTTTAAAGTGGCACACTGGGAAAGACTGTTATTACTGAGTAACTTTACAAATTTTACTGGCTTGGGTGCCAGACTTTCTGGTATGAAAAAAGCTGTGATATGAACTCCCAAGTTCTTGGTAATACAGACTTAATGCCTCTTCTAGCATCTTGTTGAAATAGGAGCAAGAGGCTATGAGTGGGTTTGCAACTAGTGTGCCATGCCAAATGTTCTGTTATTCATTTATTTTAGCATTCTTTAGCTTGCATGCAGAAAGCAAGATCCATAGCTAATCTGTTGATTTTCCTGGCTAAGGGCAATGTGATGTCAAGTATCTGCAGCTCATGTAAAAAGATTAGTATAAAGTCCTAGGCATCTTTCCTTAGCTCAAGCCTAGTGGTTAAGGATCCATGGAAACACTGATAAAGCTATCTCAAAATAGTGACTCTGAAATAAAATAATTAAAAAAAACCCTTCATGTTACTCCAACTGGAAATCATGTGATAATATTAAAAACTACAGTAAAAAAATCTTCACTCAAGCTTCTAAACACTACTAAATACCACTGATTAATAGTAATGTGTTGGATATACATTTGGGTGATTAACACTGAATTAATGGTTGTGACTGATACGTGCTTTTGCAAGGAGGAGAAAGAACGACACACTTCTGGAAGATGCTTTTTTTTTTTTTTTTTTTTTTTTTTTTTTTTTTTTTTTTTTTTTTTTTTTTTTCTCTTCTTCTTCTAAGAGAAGCTGGTTGCTGGTGCAGTTGCTGGCTGTAGTTAATTCTGCTTTGAGGCTGAGGACGAGCCAGCAGGCTCGTGCAGGATAGTAAAGAAGATGCCCTTACATGATCCCAGGTCTCTGCTTCCCCCTGTGCTTGGCCGCTCTGTCCCCTAGAGAACTTCAGCCAAGTTCAGGCTCTTTGGGAAGCCCCATGCACTTCAGCAACGTGTGGTACACCATCTTTGAAAGGCTAAGAACAAACAAGCTGTAAAGCCCCAGATAATGGAAATATACTATATAAGCTCTTTCCTATAAGCTTTTAATCCTCTATTCTTTTGTTTTATCTTCTTAAGGGGAAACATCCTGGTTTCTATCTCTAGCATTATCCTATTTTATTTCAAGAGAGATTCCAGACTCTGCTCCCTAAGTCTGATTGGTTGGGATAGAAACAATTCAGGACACAATAGCATAATCTTTAAGTGTGTGCTTTAAAAATACAAACGTGTCTGGGATGTGGCATGCAAGGCAATATCGGTTAATATGCCTAGAATTCACACGAGCCTTCTTGAGGTGATCTATAAATTAACCTGAAAGAGAACAAAATAGAATTTCTAACATGACTGGTCTAGAAACTTTCTGTACTGTTTCAATTACTAGTACGTAAAACAGAGTGAGCAGCTCACAGATTTCGGGAGGATTAGGGGAATATGGTTATGTGGAATAGTTTGTGGAATTAAACTGTAGTATTAAACAAAGAAACACTTTCATACTCTTTAACCATAAAAAGATTTAAAATAAAAAGCACACTCATCAAAAAGTTGGCATGCAGCTATGCTGCATTTTGATCTGCTACTCCCCACATTCTCTGGAGCTTATCCAGGCTTGAATTTTGCTAGCAGTGGTTTTCCAGTTCTGTTCCAAGGGATAAATGTCTAATTATTATTAAATGCACATGACAGTAAAATATATGAGTGATGGTAGGTGCTGTAATATCCTCTAAAGCATCACAAGTGCTTTCCTTCATCCTTGTTTTCCCTGGCTTTTATTCAGGAGTCCTGATGGAAGCATGGAGCAGAGGAGAGCTGCTGTGTTTCCTGCTTCTGAGCACTTCCTGCTCTGATGGCCTCAGAGCTCCTGGTCCTTCTGTAGCTCTAAGTGTTATTCAAAGCTCCCTGGAAGTTTGTCGTGATTCCAGGTGAAGTTTGGTTAGTATTGTTCCCTAGTGCGTGTCTGGGCCTTCTTGCTCGTATGTTAAGATGATCTCTAAGACGTGTGCAGTAAGTCCAGAGTATTGGGGTTGTATTACTTACCACAAGTGGCCAAACCAGACTCAGTAAATCTGCATTGGTACAGCACATGTACAGCGGTTTAGACATGTCTTAGATGAAGTAGTGTGTGTCTATGTCTGCAGCCTGATCTTTGGGGAGGAAGCTAGAACTCTACTAGTAGAGAAAATGTATGGGAAGAAATCAAATGATCAAGTTTCTCGCTGCATGTGATAAGACCTTATTTAAATAAACTCTTCTTTAATTCAAAGCAAGGGGAACCCTGTGGTCATTTGTGAGCAGACATGTGCTCTTGTCCATGTTCTGAAGCAGCAGGACATAAGTATCTTGAGTCAAAAGCTGCGTGACTGCATTGGCACAGCATTGAGCCCAAAATAAACGCAGCTTCTGCAGAACTTCCTGCCAATTGTATGATGCAGTTGAATGCCATTTGGGCAGGATTTTCTGTCCTAGACATATTCTCTTCCTGAGAAGAAGGAGAAATTTGGATAAAAGCAGAGATACTGTGTACTTCCTGTATTATGGATGTAGTCAACCTTCAGCAGTAGTTTGGAGGTTTGCAGACCACTACAAGTCCCTGTGAATTTGTAAATGGTGTTATTTGTGTGAAATAGCACTTTGGCTTAAAGGTTGGTGTGGTGCCTTATAGAAAGGTGCATGGGGCAAATTGACAAGAAACTCTTGAGTGTTTTGTCCTCACAGGCTGTAGTTCCCAAGTAGTGCCTTTTTTTTTTTTTTTTTTAAACAAGTAAAACCACCTTTGTGTAAAGACAGTTAGTTTATTTCAGTGGATTTTTCTCAGTATTTACTAGAAGTTTTGAGTGCTGTACTAATGCTATGAATGTTATGCAATATTGAGGTTATTTAAAATGGCTAACAGAAATAAGCTCTGTCTCTAAAAAGTATTTTATTTCTCAAATAGAGGAAAGATAAGCATTAGTATTTACTTGCTATGGCTGCTGATCTGTAGTAACTGCCTTTGTGTGTGTGGGAAAACATTTAAGACAGTGAATTTATTGGGATTTTTAGTAATTCTATTAATAGACAAATTCTGAAGAGAAGAGCCTTGTGATAGGCTTTAGTAAGGCAATTTTCAGAATTGTCTGCCATAATGAGGATAAGATAGCATCATTTTTAGTTCTCCCTGGAGGTATTCTGCAATATTCTAATAAAGACTGGGTAATTAGGTAGTTATGAAAGAATCACTTCTAAAAAATAAAAAATCAAATTGGGAAAAGAATTTTTTCCTATTCAAACTCTGCCCAAAAAACATGCTGCTCTCTGTAGCTGTAATCATGAAAAATACTCCTTCACATAATTTCATTTAATACCTGTAAATATCTTTTTCTAAAGTTTTGTGAGCTTCTATCTCACAGGTGTTGCTTGAATTACTGAAAGCTGCTGACTACTAGGGTTGATACTCAAAATACTCCCCTTGAACAAGAACGGATAACAAAACAAGTTCTCAACTTTCTTTGAAACTGAGGGTGTGTGGCGGAGGAAGCGGTCCAGATTTGGGATCCTGCAAGGTAGCAAACCCTCAAAGAAGTGTTGTTGTTCAGTGCCAAATAAATTCTGATGCTGAACGTAACTGAAACCTGACACTAATGGAATCTTTGTGCCTTATTTTTGCATGGTGTTGAGAATGAAACTGTGGGACATGCTTCAGACCATGGTAATTTCGGGCAAACGATCCTCTTGGTTGGAGGAAAAAGAAGATTGAAAATTCTTGTAAGAGAAGGCACGTGAAGTTGCCTGGTCCTTACCAGGACCTTGTTCCAAAGTAAAATAATTAAACTGAGGCGGAACCTACAGCAAAATCTGCTCTATAGCCGAGGACTTCACCCTGTTGAGATGTTCACCCTATTGAGCCCGTTGAGATGACAACAGGCTCCGGTAGAGAGCTGTAAAGAACCAGGGCCAAACAACTTGTATGGTGCTGAAAACTTGTGTGGTAGAAATGCAGCCATAGCAGTGTTATCCTGTTTCAGTTCTGCTTTTCAAAAGCAGAATATTTTAAAGCATAACACTGCAGAGTGTCTGCCCACAGCCCTTTGCCTCTCGGTGCAGTTCCTGTGCTGTGTGACTAGACGGTTCTGTGATGTTTTGGCTGAAGTAGCTACGGCTTCATCTATGGAGGGGGGGAGTCGCCATCCTAGGTCTCCAGGTGCTGGATTGCCACTCGGGTGCTTGCTCGAAGGCAGCGGAACTGTCCTCGGAGCGGGGGAAGTTCTGAGGCGGTCAAGCAGACAAGTGAGTGTGCAAGGCTGGGCAGGTGGCACGCGCTGCGTGGGATTTGTGCCAGAACCGCTCCCGCTCGCCTCAGCACGACGGCCGCAGACAGGCAGTGTCTGGGCCATCTTACACACTGAAACGGCTTGTCAGCGCGCTCTTATGAAACCTAAAACTCTAAGAAAGGGGTGTCTGTTTGTCCTAAAATAATCATTCTCCTAGCTTTGTATTCTTAGGAATATAATATTGTGTAAAAACGCGTCAGAGGCGAAGCAGCGCGCTGCATTGGGTGTCGCCGCGTCCAGCGCTGTGAAGCTGCAGCGATGGGGCGTGCAGGGCCCTCCGCCTCCTGCAGGTGGCGCCATCAGCCACCTGCGCGCGGGCGGGTTGGGCGGGCAGGTCCGTGTGCGACGAGGGCAGCAGAAGCCGCTCCCCGGCACGGCCGCTCTGCCGCTTCCAAGAGCTGGGCTGCCGCTGAGGAGCGCCCGGCTTCGGAGAGGCCTGACATCACTGCGGGGCGTGACAGAGGCCTGCGGTCATGGCAGGTGTTACTGGACAGCGGTAATTTCAGTATGTGACCTCAGGGGCATAAAATAAAGCTGATAAGAACGGGGTTTGACTGCTTACCTCTTCCTAATGTAGCTGACTGTAGACCCGTGCAATTAATTCAACAAGGTGCTGTGAATGCTAAAAGGTTTCATGAATTCTAAGAAAATCTACATAGAATGATGAAAGACGAATCTGGTGCTGTTTACTAAATATATAAAATCACATCTGTTTTACAAGTCCCTCAAAATGTGAGAGCATGGGAGATATATGGTATCTTCTCACTCTTCCCTTGGTATCTACCTCTAGCTGCTGGTAGAGATCAGGATGCTGGAGGAAATAGATCTTGTGTTAACCCAATATAGCTGCTATAATGCACTTCCTTTATGTTTCTTTAGCTAAAGCTGATCCTGATTTCTTAATTTTATATATATATATATATATATATATATATAATATGTATATAATATATATATATATATTTTCCTCCAGTTGGGGCTGGAGCAGTGAGGAGGGAAGGTAAAAGGGAGGTCACTGAAGAGCATGCAAGTCTCTCACACAATTACAAACAAGACTGGAGCTGAGGTTAGCACAAAGCAGTTTTACTCACAAAAAGAAGTGGTGATGTTTCAAGGAAGGAGGGGGAGACATCAGCACCTTTCCTGATATTCACCCTGCACATTGTGTATGAAAATTACATATTTGCACTTGAAAACAGGTTATTGTTTGACCAGAGCCTTGTTCTGCTGGATTTGATTTGCCAGAAGCAGCACAGGAGTAACTGCTTTTAGTGAGGGGAAAATGCAAATAGTAGATCTGTCCTTTTCTCTTATCAAACTGGCTCTTGAAGCCTGGCTTCTCCTAGGAGGGCCTGTCATCTTCTTTCTTCTATTCATACCTTTTCTTTCCTTCCAACCAAATAAATCAAACTTGCCTACCCCGTCAGTTCTGTCTGCTGATGGAAACAAGTGTTCCGTGTACTGCAGTCTGTTTATTGTATCAGTATGGAAGTCAAGTTCTTAAAGATGGAATAGCAAATATGTAACTTTTCTATCATTATGACTACTGCTGAATGGATAATGGAAAATATTCTCTTTTTATGTCTTCTAGGCACGCTTCTCATATATGCGGATGAAGTATCTCTTTATCTCTTGGTTAGTAGTTTTTATTGGCAGCTGGATTATGTATGTTCAGTATTCCACCTACACAGAGCTATGCAGAGGACATGACTGTAGGAAAATAATAGTAAGTATATTTAGCATGGCTTGCTTCTCAAGTACTCGTCCCAATCAATTTACATGTGGCACTGACTGAACTGACTGTGGAATTAACAAAATGATACTATTCTGTCATGCTAAAATAAGATTATATCTTTGTTTTACATTAAAAAAGTATATTTCTTAAGTGTTTGAGGATAGGGTTTTTTGATTTCTTTTTCTTTTCTTTTTTTCTTTTTTTTTTCTTTTCTCTCCTTTCATGAGCCAGGTGTTGGGAGAGGTATGGTTGTTGCCCTTTGGTTCTTCAGTGATTTAATCAAATATTTTTCTCCTTGCTTGTTTCAGTGTGATAAATACAGGACTGGAGTTATTGATGGGTCAGCATGTAGCAGTCTTTGTGCAAAAGAATCATTGTATTTTGGAAAGTGTTTGTCAACAAAGCCTAATAACCAGGTGAGACTACGCATCTAACCTAGCTCTACTATTGCTCACTGAAATACTGTTTTCTAGAGTATCAAGCAGGCTTTATACCTTCTTTGTGCATCCATTTAACCATGTAAAACTCTCCTTAATGTTCCCATTCTGGTAATCTAACCACTCTCGTGCATCTTCCCTCCTTCTAAACCTATAGCCTTGAGAAAGCTGTGGAGCAAAACTCATCTGGCAGCAGCTGTCTGTTGGGTCCTGGTGTGTCTCGGCTTTAAGCAGAAGCAGAATGCCTGTGGGAGAGGCTGAAAGGCCAGAGCCTGCCCCTATATTTTTTTTCCCTTCTCTCCTTCAGCTGAGCTAGGCAAGAATCATACCAAGAGGAGCAATGCTGTTCTGCTCTTACACATTTGGGTCTTCAACATTATTGGGCTTTATTGGGGCCTGCTGTGCTGCGGGTCCTCCAAAGCCTTTGGATGGTGGCTGTGGTTTATGCAGTTTCTGCCATGCAGAAATGACAAGTCTCTGGCATTTGGGTTAATTGACCGAACTCGGCAAGCGTTGTAGGTGTTCTTGGGCTTGTAAAGGGGGGGTGAGTTTGTGATGCGGCAAATAGTGGCATCTAGCAAGCTGCTGTAGCTGCCTAACACTTAAAAATTTCAAGCCAAAGCTTATGCATGTCAGTCACTCTGTTTATGTCTTCATGAATGTGTGCAGAAAGATAAGCATTTGAGATTAAAGATTAAATGAAGATTAAATGGAGTATGCCTCTGAGTGAATCCTTTTGGATTTTAGAAGTACTGTAAACCTGCAATTGCTGCAAACTGTGAATTCAGTTATAGAATTCAGTTTCCAAGGAGACGACCAGATCCTTTCACATTTTGACGGAGTACTTCAGTACTGCATAATACCTATGCTGTCATGCTTGCCTAACAGAAGCCTCTCAACACATTTGCAAAGATGGTACTAATCCCAATATATTATATATCTCCCTGTCTTTACACTTGAACTACTTAGTGTCTAAGTGCTTGCAGTAGTGCGTGTGTATCTCTCTTTGAATGTTGGCCCTGTGCACTGTCCATAAGCACTCTGCTCTCCGCTTTGTCTTGCTACATGACTTTTAAAGCAGAGTTTAGAGCACAGTTATCTTTAGATGAAGGAGTTGTATAATTATTTTCTTTGTGTGTGTGTGTGTGTGTGTATATATGTATTTTCCCCCATTTTCCTCTCATAGATGTATTTAGGAATCTGGGGAAATCTGCAAGGTGTTATCAAATGCCAGATGGAAGAAGCTACACAACTTGATTTTGGTAGTGATCCAGAACCAAGAAAAGAAACAGTCCTATTTGATAAACCGACCAGAGGAACCACTGTTCAGAAATTTAAAGAGATGGTATATGGTCTTTTTAAAGTGAGTAGATGCCTATTTATTCTGTTTTGGCAAGAGTTTATTTCTCTATAGTTGGAGAGAAAGCTCTGTTATGTAAGCTTTGTTCTTTGAGTAAAGTTAGAAAGATGAGTACAAAAATGGTTTGTCCCAGAGATGCTTTGAAGTCTGAAGTAATGATGAGTCGTGTGTTTCTTTAGCCTTCTTTTATCAATGGAAGCTAGTGTGCATCTTACAAGTCTAAAATCTTAATTTGTTTAGAAAATACAGTTTACAAAAATAATGTATTTGCTCTTGAAGCACTTTTTAACCAGATTCCAGAACTTTGTGCAAAACGCAATTAAAACAATCTCTTAACTAATCTGGTTTTGTTCAGGAAGAGTTATTATGGTAACTGAGCTAGCAGGAATAGTTACAAATACTAGCACTTTTGGAAGTTCATACATTTGGTGCCTTTGAAAACAAACAAAAAAAGTTCTTCAAGGATCTGGTAGCAAGTTCTGTTAACATCTATGATCATGGAAATCAGAGGGTGGCAGAGCCTACGGTATTAGCCATGGAAAGAGAATGGCAGGATGGAGAACTACAGTTGGATGAATGGCAGGTGTTGAAATTATACTTTTTCTTTGTTTTTCTTTGTTTTTAGGCAAAACTGGGTGAACAAGGAAATCTTTCAGAACTGGTTAATCTCATCCTATCTTTTGCTGATGGAAACAAGGATGGCAGAGTTTCTCTGCCCGAGGCGAAGTCTGCATGGGCACTTCTGCAGCTAGAGGAGTTTCTATTAATGGTCATCTTGCAGGATAAAGAACACACTCCCAAACTGATGGGTTTCTGTGGGGATCTCTATGTGATGGAAAGAGTTGAATATACCTCCCTTTATGGAATTAGCCTTCCATGGATCATAGAACTTTTCATTCCCTCTGGCTTCAGAAGAAGCATGGACCAATGGTTTACTCCATCATGGCCAAGAAAGGCAAAAATAGCTATAGGGCTTTTAGAATTTGTGGAAGATATTTTCCATGGACCTTATGGGAATTTTCTTATGTGTGACACAAGTGCCAAAAATTTGGGATATAATGAGAAATATGATTTGAAAATGATGGACATGAGAAAAATTGTGCCAGAAATGAATCTGAAAGAAATTATTAAAGATCGTCAGTGTAACTCAGACTTGGACTGTGTTTATGGTACTGACTGTAGAACTCTGTGTGATCAAAGTAAAATGAGATGTACCACAGAAGTCATTCAGCCAAACTTGGCCAAAGTCTGTCAGTTACTGAAAGACTATCTGCTTCGAGGGGCTCCTTCAGATATCCATGAAGAACTAGAAAAACAACTGTACTTGTGTATTGCCCTTAAAGTCACAGCAAGTCAGATGGAAATGGAGCATTCTTTAATACTCAATAATTTAAAAACTTTATTGTGGAAAAAAATTTCCCATACAAATGACTCCTAAGTTTTCCTGCCCACAAGAGGTAATATTGATGCTGCTAGAGGTGGCCTGCCACATTTGGTAACAAGTATCTGCAGCATTTTTTTTTTAAGATACTTTTTTTTTTTTTTTTTGGATTTCACTACTGCCTCTAACTCCTATCTTCAGTCAGTGCCCTGTCACAGGGCTTCTTGAAGAACGAACATCCACTGAATGATCTGGTAGAGGCCAAGAACACCTTCTGATGTTCCAGTGCTGTGTTACGGACATAGAAACAACTCTGCATGCTTGACTGTTCTGTGCACTTTGTCAGATCTTGAACAGGATCAAAGTATTCACTGTGCCACCACATTGACTAACATAAAAATCTTACAGTTCTGTGAAAATCATCACTTGCGAAATACTGAAACTATGACAGGTAGTTTTATGAAGACCCACCACTGCTACAAACGATGTGGCTGCATCCAAGCTGCTGTCATGAATGAACTGAACTGAGGTTGAGGTTTACTAATACCTTGGCATGGCAGAATTTGCACATTAATAGGTAACTTTTTAAATGTCTGGAAAATTAAAAGTTTTATTCCAGAACCTCCAGGTTTTAATGAGACTTGTGGTTAGATTCTGTTTACACCTTGTTACCTCATCTTACATCTTGAATGTTTAAATAGTTTGAAACTTTCAATTTAGAAGTCCTGATATCGTGCATCACGTTGGGAGCCAAGATTTTTAAAATGCTAGTTCTTAAAAGGATGTAGATACTCTAGCAGCAATACAGATATGTTTAAAGCAGACAATTGTGCTTCATCAACACCTTTAACCTACGAAAAGCTGTAGAAGATCTTGCCAAGTTGAGTTTGTGGAATTACCTATTTCATAATGAAAATGAAACATAATTAACTATTTAATATTGATAGTGGAATGTTAAGAAACTTCCATAACAGGAATCCAGTGTGTAACAAACAACAGCTCTGAATAGTCTTGATTCTTTGGTACCAATATAAATTGAGTTATAAATAAGTACTTAAGTCTTCATTGGTTGCAGAAACCATCTAAGCCAGAGCTAGTTCAGAACTATAGGATGGAGGTTGGATTGTTCAAGATCCTATTTCTTAAACTAAGCAGGGGCCTAATTGTGATAACAGCAGCTAGGAACTATGTAGAGTGTAAAGCAAGAGTACCCGCTGCAGCCTGTTACTGCTCTGTTTTCTAGTAGGGGAGGAGTCACTAAGTTTTAAGTCAGGAGTAAATCAGCAATTTCCATGTCGCATTCCACAGAGCACGATCACTGTATAACTTGTAAATCTGCAGATTTACATTTATCTTCACAGTTGTGTAGAACTGGATGTGCATAAAGTACTGTGCTCACTTATCTGTTAATGTTTAGTTTATAAATGCTTAGGGTATGAAGTACTTAAAATCCTTAGTGATTTTTTTCATGAGGCAGTCACCCATATGCCTCTACACATCTGACCCCTTAATTCATTTTTAACATAGGTAAGAGCAAGCTTTAAATACATGAAAGGGTTTCCTTTTTAATTACTTTGAATGTTCTGTACTAAATGCATTCCTTCAGTGATTAAAGTCGAGTATAAAATCAACATCAGTAAAGATCTTTTGTTTTATCACATGTAATAGGAAGCAGCTTGGGTTAAGTTTTGTTGTTTTGTAAACATGAAGTTTTTAATAATTCTTAAATGCTCTTAATGTCCTCCACCCAGGAAATAACAATTATTTGTATGTAACCAGCAAAGAACTCAAATGTTAATGTTTTTGGTGAAAAATATGAATGTAATTCTTACTCTGTGGGGCAGAAAAAAAAAAAAAAAGACTGCTGGGTATTTTAAATGGCTTCTTGGAATAACTGGAAAACATGTTTAATAATGCAGTTTGTATAGAACCTTTGTTTTTATTGCTGTTGAATCAAGACTTTCATTGAAAATACCTTTGTTTACAATAAATCAAAGGCATCCTTTCTCTTTCAGTAGCAGTACTTACCCTATCTATCAGCATCATAAAACCTCTATCCCTGTAGCCTACTTGACACCTGCTTTAAGTGTGCAAACACCTTCATTTCCCATTAGACTTAAAGGTCATGCATCTGTGAAAAGAAAGTAGGGCATAAACAAGGGCTAAGGGCAAGTCAGATTTGAAGTTAGAAGTCTATTTTGTAACTGGAAAGCGCAAGTACTTGCATAGAGATGTTTTGATTAGTCACACTGAAAATTAATCAAATTCATCTCCCCCTGTTAGGGGAACAAAATCCTTATGTGACAGCCTTTGCTTAAGAGTCTTTGCCTGTCTTCTCTTTTGTGTAGCAGCAACTGAATCCATAGAGTACTTAGTTACTCTTTTGGTGTGTTTTTTTTTCCAGTCTTGTAAACATACAAAAACCTTTTAAGTTATTAATAAGCCAATCTTACACAGTTGCTTATTCAATAAATTTATTGTCACCTTTTTCCAAGCTTGATAGAAAATTGTAGGAGTTCTTAACTGTCAGCTGTACGCTCCTGGGCTCGGAGGAAGCTAGCCTTCTTCTGAGCAACACGATCTTTCTTCTGAGCAAGGGACATCTTGGAACAGTTCCATCTGCAACGTAAGTAGAGTGGAAGATAGGTAAAGTAGAAATAAGCACAACAGTTGCCAGCAAAGTAGTATAACAGGACTGTGATTGAGAATACTATCTTAAATCAAGTATGTTGTAAAAAGTAGGAATACGTTAAGGTAATAACTGTCACAAACAGTATTTGATCTGCGTAAGTTTAATGGCTCAAGAGGTAAACTCTACCCTAACCAGAGTCACCTCGCCTCTTGTGAGGGGGCACATTTCCTCCAAAACAAATAAGATCTGAAAATATATGCTTCAAATAACATCAGTTATTCATTAACAGGCTTATTTTTTCCTTTTGTTTTCAAGATAAAAGCTCTTAGATTTTTAGATTCTCACTACTGAAGTTCACTGACACGTAATTAGCAAAATGTTTATTTTAACCTGTTCTGAAACGCATTTACATGAGGTAAGATAAATCATTCACACTGCATTCAATATTTCTTCAACAGAGAAGTCCTGCTCATCTTAAAGAGAAAAATTTACCTCTTTTTCTTGACTTCTCTCTTAGGCTTCTTTTCATGGACTGGATTATCCCGGATAGCAGCATGGGCCTTTTTATACATTTCTTCCATCTAAAACAAAAAAAGAGCAGCTAAGTTCTCACAACAGTCTAGTTATAGGAGTGTAGGAAGAAACTAGATCCCTTTATTAACTGCATCTTGCACTTGAAGTCGTATTTCTTCTGAAGTCTGTTTTCAGTGCCTTAGTTTTCCTACACTTAAATTCAAAGGCAGCAAAAAGTTATTCTGCTTAGAATAAAATATTTAAATCTTTTCTTTGTTATAAAGTTAATCTCTGAAGAGTCGACCCCACTCACATTAAAGCAAAGTCATTTTACACACCCTGTAAATATACAATCTTACTATGTAAGAGACCCTACTAGTGCACATGACAGAGCTCCAGAACTCCTTAAAGGGGGCAAGTGGAAGAAATTCTGGGAACAGCTCTAGCTTGAAGGAGCCTTGCAAGAATCAGGACAAACTCTACATCTTCTGCAGTCATGTGGCAACAACAGAAATACAGCAAGGGGGTTTTGGCTCAAGAGTTCTTTTAACAGCTCCTATCATGGTAGCACATAGGAAACTTGAGCAGCAGGTCATAATGCTTAGGAACTATTATTTTAACATTTCCTAATGGAAATAATAGCGGTCTGTCCAGTTACAGAGATCCAGAGCAGAACATAGCAGAGGATCCCAGTCTGTCTGATGCTCTGCCCTAGGGGGAGCTGTGGCTTAAAGAAGGTTTGCTTCTTAACACCACGCTATGCCAGCTACTCTCAACTGCTTAGCAAGTTTCTTGCTGTTGCCATAAACCCTAGACAAACTTAAGTGCAATACACATTTGTACTGTAGTTTGTTTAGTAAAAGACATGAAATTGGCATTTACAATTAATTCTTTTTAATAGTGATGAAATTACATCTAAGATTAAAAAAAAAAAAAAAAAGTCTCTAAAGGGATAAAGGGATCAGGAAAGAAGGTAGTTTTCTGCAGCCTAAAAAGAGACATAAGAAAAATGGTTGTTCCAAGCTTCAGGACTGCTAATACAGGGAAATCATGCACAAGTGTTATAGACAACAAGATAAAATATTTAGAAGTTTGCTTTTGCACTGAGAATTGGGAAAGTTGGTCATATTACATGTCTTTTGGAAAGAGTTATATGCAAATTATTCAAAAACTGAACACAGCACTCACAGCAGGTGTAGTGTACGCACCATGTAGTTTCCTGAAAAAACTGCTTCTGCAAAGGAGCCATCTGGGGAGTTTTTCTATCCACCTGATTTCTATCCATCTGATACCTACAGCTACCTATAGGGTCCACAAACCATAAAGCCAATCCAGTGTGGAACACATCCTCAGTAAAAGCCACTACAGCTGAGGAATCAAGAGGCTGTTGTGCAGGATTAGGACTGAATGGACAGCAAGCACAGAGTGTTTTTGAGCTAGTTTCCCTATCAGCAAAAAAAGTACAGGACCTGCCTTAGGGTGCTGTTCTGTAAGGTCATATTTGTAGGAAAAAAGTTTTAAAGGAGGAAAAAAAAAAAATCTCAGTTTGCAGAGCCATGTGCTATACTACAGAACCCTTGTGGATGGAAAGCACATTTTCTTTGCATGGAGGCATACAGCTTGATTTGCATTACTACTTTGCATTAGTAGAGAAGTTCCTACGCAAGACCATTATTAGCATCTCTACTAGTGCACAAGGAAGAGAGCCAGCCAAGCAAATCTTACCCCATCAGGCGTTACATTGTTCTTTATGTACAGGGAGAACTGTTTTTTGTAAGCCTCTTCATCCTCCTCCATCAGGTAACGCATATAATCTGCAACATTTTGGCCCATGATATGCTTGCGGTGAACCTCTGCATTGAATTCTTTGCTTTCAGAATCATAACCAGGGAAACGCTTGGTACTGTGAAACAGCAGTTACAGTCAGAGTAAGATATGTTGTCTAACGCTCCAGTTCAGAAACCAAGTTGTCTGATCAACACAGAAATGACAGATACATCCTATTCTCTTAAAGAGCCAACAGATAGGACCAAAATAAATTTACCAATAAAAATTGAAATAAGCAAATGCAAATTGAGAAATTGAAGTTTTAAGCTCAGCTGCTATCAGTCCCGTCTTGAAACAATGCAGTACATCACACACAGACTGAGGACCAACTACAGAATGCTCAGTCACTGGGGTATCATCACGCAGCAGCCAAGCCAGGAGGAGCAGACAGTGAGTCAAGAAGCACAGGAGAACATGGGAGAGGGTATGAAACTACAAACTCCATTTTTTTCTATGATAGCTATCAAAAAGTAGCAGCTAACCATAATATCA
This sequence comes from Crypturellus tataupa, assembly GCA_034781795.1. Lineage (NCBI taxonomy): Eukaryota > Metazoa > Chordata > Aves > Tinamiformes > Tinamidae > Crypturellus > Crypturellus tataupa. Next base: position 980,582 of record JAWLRI010000903.1, on the reverse strand, counting down.
ATGTTAGATAATGCTGCCAGAAATCTCGATTCAGTCATTCATAGACCATGACAGGAACTGTTGAAACTTCCACGTGGAAATCTGAAGTGCAGGTAGACTGCTCAGACTTACACACACAATTCTAACTGTGGGAAATGCCTGTTAAGTACAGTTTTCAAGGTGAAATTTATATATATATACACACATACACACACTTTGCTGAAGACTCAAATATTAACAGTTCTTTGTTTAAATGTATTCAGAGACTGGACAGTTTTAAGGTAGAAGCAACAAGGTGGCTGCTTTGTTTAGTTTCTAAAAGTTTAACAACATCTCTTGATAGCCCAAGATTTCTAATAGCACTCTCAGAACTGTCCCTATTTGGATGGAGGGAATAAACAGAACATAGGTGATATAATCACTACCAGGTCTGTAACAAAATTATTTCAAAATAAAGTAAAAATATAAATATACTGTCACATAAGAAAAGTTTCAGGTAACTCTGAAGAGATTTAAAAAAGTTTGAATTACCTATGAGGGATGGATAGACCACCATCCACGGCACCTTTCAGAGCACCAAAGACTTTGTTTCCAGTAGTTGTTCTGGCAAGACCTGCATCCAGGTAGCACGTGAAAGCACCAGGCTTTCCATCTACACTTTCCACATTGTATTCATCACCAGTCACTTCAACTTGACCTTCATAGATTTTATCAAGGCCAAATTTATTCAGAAGCTGTGAAGTGGAAGGAAGCAAACAAACAATAAAAATAAAAAAAAAAAAAAAAAAAAAAAAAAAAAAAAAAAAATCAAAATATAACAAATTGATTTCCAATATTACTGCCACCAGCACAGAACGCACTTTTGGTAGAATCTTTGTGCTTTAAAAATTTCTTTTACAAAAATCATATCCTCCATACTAATGGCAGCATTTATTATAACAAATAATAAGGTGGTGTGTCTGTGTTTCAGCACCTTGACCCAAGAGGCACACAAGTATGCTTAGAATTCACATGGAAAATAGATGCCTGTGTGTTTGCAGACTCTGTAAGATGCATTTATTCACACTTTAATCCCAACTTCTTCCCTCTGCTAAACTCAAGTGTGGAGCAGACTTGGGAATTAGTTGCTGAAGTTGAAGTTCTGCATGTTACCACACTTTTCACCATGACCTTCCTATCATAAAAGGCTACAAAATCTATACAGTAACAACTTTTGCTATATAGCCAAAGTTAATATTCAGAGAGGCTGACAAAGTTATTTATCTCTACTAAAAAGCCTGTTAGGAAAGTGGCCTTTCCCTTTGTAAGAAAAGAGCAGTTGTTCCCAGAGAGTTGCAGATACCTACCCTGCGTGCCAGCAGCAGGCCTGTGCAATATGCTGCTGCGTAGTTGGTCAGACCAGCCTTCACACCGTATTTTGGCAGCTCATGGGCATAAGCAGCACAAACGATCATGTCACCTTCAATCCTTGCATAGGCAATCTGGCAACAAAACAAGCATTAGCTACTTACACCAACTGAACTAACACGTATATCCAACAAGCTGCAAATATTTTCACTCCCGCTCCCAAGTACATTTTTCTTCCTTGTTTCCATTTTCAAAGGCATTTCTTGTAGACTTTAATTACAAACACAAAAAAAAACCCCAAATCCGACCAGGGAAAGTAAATTAGGTTTATTTACCTCTCCACCTATATCAAAAAGCCACAAAATAGCCTACAAAAGCAACCTTTCAATGGTTTACTGCAGGCATGAGCTCTGTCTTACTTTCTACATATAATTCTCATAACAGTACTGAAATAAGCAAAAGCATCTGACATTTGTGATAATGCTGCCAGTAACCTCATGGAAAGATTTTAATTACAGATCTGAGACTGTCAATGTCAGGGGTGTCCTGTGAGACAGCAGCAGTATCAGACCTGTTTCTGCTGCTCCTTCCACATGCAGAACCTTCTCCCTTTCACTCCCACCTCTCTCCTCTGCACCTAAAATCTGCCGCCCTCCTTTCAGATATACCTCGTACTGGAAAGGGACTGTCAAGTCAAGTATAAGCACTCGATACTAACGATTTTTATACTGAGTTTGAAAGATGGAATAGTCTCTTCAAGGTCATATAGTGTAATCTGAACTGATTTTAAAAATTTCTTTCTTCAATGTTATCTACAGATATTCTATAAAGAAAGAAACTACAAATAAATGATTTACTTTTCTTTAAGCTTAACCACACGTATTTCCAATAAAACAGACTTCAGCCTCAAAATTGATCAAAACATTCTGTCAAAGAAACTGAATTACAATAAGGAACTACGTCAAATGCTGCAACAGACAACTACATGCTTAGCAGTGCCCCCTAATCTCACGGAAGGCTACAATGAGGCCTATCTGCTTCACAAGATCCCCATAACTTCATAAAAACCCTCTGGAAAAGAAGGCACCTTTTGAGATAATAGTAAACGCACATTGACAGGGCACAGAATCAGCTTAGCCGTCTTCAGAAAAGAGGAAAAAAAAACCCTCTTCTCAAAGCATTTCAAGTTTAAAGACAATAGGGAAAACAAAAGTGTTTTTTCCCTGCCTAAAACCTTCTATACATCTCAGTATCACTAAAAGAATGAAGTTTGTTACAAATAACCATGTTCAAGAACGCTGACACTAGCAGCTTGTACTACTGAAATGTTCTCTTACAGCAGCTGTGTGTTGTGCCCTGACAAACCATGCCACAACCTAAAAGCTGCTTAGATCAGGGCCAGAAGCATGTGAGCTGTCTCCACCCCACCCTGCCCTCCTTTAATGCTTATTCCACCTTAGGGAGGTTCATAGGCAAGCGGCAAACGCTACAGACCTTACCTGGCAAATGATGTCTCTATTGGTAACACGCACAATCATCCTATACTTAGGGGTGTTGTACTTGTTTTTATCTTGGATCACCAGACGCTTTCTAGCATAGTAATCAGTTTTTCCCTCTGAAAAATATCAGTTATAGTGCGGAAAACATGTAAGAGAAGTAGCAATATACACCAATGTCTTAAATGCTACAGGAACTTTAACTATACCTCTTCTTCTCCTGAACTTCACTTGGTATCGCTTGAAGTAGGCCTTATTCTTGACCACTTTCACAAACCCCTTGAATGAGAAACACAGCGGGAGGTTACTAACGCACAGCCCAGCCGGGCAGCAGCCATTGCGGCCAGCCCGGCAGCACGGCCGCCCAGGCGCGCGCCGAGCCCCCGGGGATGT
>JAWLRI010000903.1:907102-975698 GCA_034781795.1 Crypturellus tataupa | reverse complement strand
GCCCTGCCCGCGCCCGCGGCTCGCCCTCGGCAGCGCGTTTCCTCCGGCCTCTCCGCGAGCGCGCACGAAGGCGCGGGGAGGAGCTGCGCTCCCGCGGGAGGACGTCGGAAATGGCCCCTCTCGGACCCGTCTGCGGCCGTGCTCGCCGCGGCGTCCTGCGGCGCTTCCCGTGCCCGCGCGGCCGCTCTATTTCATGGGGCTAACGGGGAGGTGGCTGCCCCCGCGCGCTGTTCTGCGCGATAGCGCCCGCTTCTCCTGTGCTCCTGCCCCTTCGCTGTGTCGCTTCTCCTCTGGTCATGGCTCCGCGCTTTCCTGTGCCGTGGTCGGGCGCTCACGCTGCTCCCTCAGCGCTGGGGTGTCGAGTCCCAGCGCTTGAGCGCGGCCGAGGAGGGGCAGCGGCGGCGGGAGGCGGCGGCCGCGGATGTTCGGGCCGAGGGCTGGAGCGCAGCCGCCTCCCTGCGAGGCCGGGCCCGGCCGCAGCCCCGGGGAACGGGCGGTTCTGCCGCAGCAGGACCGAAAGGACCGAAAGTTTCGTGTAGGGCCCTCGGTGTCGCCCTCCGGGTTTAAGGAGAAGAGAACAACCCCCTCGGCTGGCATTCTGGGAAGATGGGTAATAAAGGAAGCAAGTCCTTACTGCGTCAGTGTTTCTTTCTCCCTGAAATGGACCGTGTTGTTTGCCTTGACTACACTCGAGTTTGATTTTCCAAGGCCTGATTAAAAAATAGTTCCTAATTTCTGCAATTTATTTTGACAGCTTATAATTTTGTTAGTGAGTTCTCCGAAGTTCTTGAATGTAACATCACTGTATAGATGGTGACCGAATTGCTTCGCCATGCCTAGCCTTACCTATTTGTACTGTCATTGAATTTTGGATTAATTTAAATAGGGGACACTATTTTGCTTTCACTGTAGTCCTGTTGGCTTGGATGTCCGTAGTTAAACAAATAAGCACACCACGTTGTCTACTGGAGAGAGCCGCGTTTGGAATAACTGGCACCTAGGAAGGAGGCTCAATACGGATGCGGGAGACTTGTCTTGCCTTGCTCACTTCTACGTACGTTCGTGACCTGTGTTCGCTGTACGTACGTGCGTTTTAGCAGAAACTACGTGCTCACAAGGTAGAGGCAGAAGTGGCTTAGTGAATCCTGCCTTTTTATGCAGATTTTCTCTAGTTAATGTCACTTTTTCCTGTGACCTCTGGAACCTGTGCAGTCAGCAATGAAGTGGTGCTTGGCGGGGGATCAGGAATGTGGAGCCTGTTGCAGGTTTCAAGCAGTGAGACTGTCATTTCCTTTTGGACATGTTGGTAGTGGTCCTCATACTAGTTATTTCTGGCTCCACAGATCCATTTTTGTTTGCTAATTTTCCTTAAAAGTAATCTTTGGGTCCTAGTGAGGCATTTGCTGTGTATTTGGAACAGAAATATAATACTCGTGTGGGCTCTTTTGGGGCTCTAGGTAAGATATTGTAAAATGACTGTGGACAGTCAGTCTCTTTGTATTACTTTCCAACTTGAAAAGCAGCCAAGAGCCACTACCAAATATCTGCTCTTGTCTGAACAAGTTTTACTTGTCTTTTGAGTTTTGTTCTTAAAATACTTATGCTCTCTGATACAGAGGGAGCTGGTCTTCCAGCAGTGGTTTGCTGTTGCTGCACATTGATGGTGCTTCTGGAACTAAGAGGATGGTAGGAGAGAACGTGATTGTCTTTATCAAAGAGTAAAACTACTGGCGCTCATTTTTAACCACATTCAAAAACTGAGCTCTATTTGTTGGATGGCTACTTTCTGCAAGGACTTTGCAGAGTGATGTTACTTAGAAGTTAGTTTTAAATCTCTGTTTCTTTTGCAATGTTCCTGCTTATATGTAATTTTAACAGCAGACCACTTCTAGACATAGTAAAAATGAACTCCAGCTTCAATGTTATTTGGACACCAGAGCTAAGACCAACGTTGATTAAGCAAAGTGGAGTTTTGTTTCTCTATTAGAGATGGAACTTCTTGGGGTTTGCCTGAAGCTCTCTGTGCAGATGCTAGGAAGGGGGAATTGTCCTTACTGATTTCATTTGATGATACATGAAAATGGCATCCCTCTAGGGAGACGCCTCCTTGTTTTGTCATTATTTGAGAAAGGGGTTTTCTCCAAGTGCTGAGCTTACAAAAGCTTACAGGAAGATGGTCACAGCTTCAGTAGTGCAGAGAAAGACCTTCCTACTGCAGAAAATTAATGTTTGCTTGAAATTATACTGTAAATGTTCGTGAAGATGATGGAAATAAGTCAGTGGGCAAACTTGAATATTGCGGAAAGATCACAGATCATGGCATGTGTCTCATTAGATGAAGAGACTATTGGTGTTTGCCTCTGTGTAAATATGATACTCTTAGGGAATAGCTGAGTCTGACGCTTGTCTACTTTGTAATCACTAAATTGGTTACATTCCTCACTTTTAAAGCCTTCACCTTCTGTTTTTTGTAATATATTATTAGCTACAGGTTGTAATGAATTTTTAACTTGCAAGTAAACTAATTACTAGCCAGATGTTTAAAATCTAGTTTGACATTTGAGTATAATAGATAGAAAATTGCCCTTTTTGCTGATTACTTAAGGGAAAAAGCAGTAATATTCTGAAGGTGCCGCCTCACCACCCTTTCACTCATCTGATTTGTTAAGTTTCAGCATGTAATTAGCAGCCATCAATATGCTGCATTAAACTGTGCCTCAGTTCTCCAGTTTCATCAAGCTTCATTTCATAAGCCCCTTGTGAGGGAGGAAGAACCATAGACAAATCAATGAAGATGAGATGGACGCTGTGATTCCAGCTCATAGACTGTGACACATAGACATATGTAGCCTCTTTAAACAAATGGAAAGCTTGCACTTCAAAAATGCATGGTTTGCCAGTACGCTAAACTAAAGCTTGCATGGAGTGGTGCATGGCAGGTTGTCAGGTATTTGAGCCTTTTAAGCTTATCAATTTAACTTCCTATATATTTTTTTCCAGATTTTCCCTTATCCATTCAATCAGTTACATTCAGAAATTATGGTGCAGTATTTGAAAATATGTGACCAAGTTGCTTTTTCCTTTTGCACTACAGATCTAAGTTTCCAGTAAACTATATTTATATACTTTTGCCTGTTTTTATCCTAATGTATTTGAGTTGCTGGTCCTGGCTGCTCTGAGGGAAGAAACTGGCTAGCAACAGTGTTAAGGAGGGTAGAGTATGAGGGACAAGCAGAAAAGAAAAATTGAGAGAAAGGCACTTTAATAGTAAGTATTTGTCCTTCAGGATATGGAGTGTGTGTTTGTGTCCTTCAGGATATGGAGTGTGTGTTTGTGTTTGGTTGTGTTTTATTTATTCTGAAACAGATGATGATAATCATCTGTTATCTGACCTTATTTGGAGAAACAGGTAGAAAGTGGATGCCTGAATGCCTTTATGTAATCTGGGTCTGTGTCTTCAGTTATGCTGACAACCTGAAATAAGAGCTGCTGTTAGATCTGTAGGAAGCCATGGAAAAGCCTGGCAAAAGGGATGTAGGTTTGAGCAGTTATCTGTCTGCATGCTTCTTAATTTGGCCTCGGCCCTGGATGACATCCATGGTTGTTTCCCCAAAGGCATTCTTCATGCATTTTTAATGCAAACTTCACTGCGAGACTTCTGACGTTGGAACAGTTGCTTTTTGTAAGAATAAGCAGGCTTCTTAGTGCGAGTGTTCATATGCTCAGGTCGTTCATTAGGAAATTCTTCTTTTCTTTCTGGTATCGGAGAATGGCTCTGAGCTGCTATGAGAAAGGCTGACCTGTTAGATCATCGCTGTGAACTTTCTGCAGTCGGGGACTAGAATCTTTTCCTTGGCATTCTTGGCATAAATAATTTGTTTCTATGAACATTTGTATTAAACACTTAATGCCTAGCGAGCTGTTGCTGAATGACTCTTACCGTTGGTAGTGTTCTTGATTTCTCCCTGCCACCCCTTCAAATCTCCTCCTTTGGAGAGCAAGTCTCGCGCAGAGTGCGACCCAGCCTGCCATTTCAGATTTACTTTTTCACCACAGCTCTTCCTTGCTGCTTTGCTTTTAAGAGATAAAAGTTGACTGTATACTTTGTCGCACACAGTTATTCTAAATCACCATGTTTCTAATATTTATATGCAAGATTTCTTAAAACACGAATGACTCTTATAACTACTGTGTATGGCAATCATTTGTTGTGTTTTTAATATCAGCCCTGGTTCTGTCAGCATCTATTTTTGGAATAATTGCATTACTTGTCATAGTTCAAGCAGTTTAAAGCTTTTGAGAAAATAATCAGTCTGCTCATCAAGTGAGATGCATGAGTTGTCTTTATCATAATGCTATTTTAGTCAGAGTGAAGCAGCAATAACTTATCCCGTTGTGGCAACAGAGAAAGGATGTTGACTGAGTGAAATACTACGTACACTAAATTTAAGCTTTTGAAACCTCTAACCCTTTTTGTGCAAAAGGTAATATCCAAAACAGCACATTAAATATGCTTCTCAAAATTGTTGTTAAAAGATGATTTTATCAATACTCAAGATTCTTAACATGTGAATACATTTTTTAGCAAATAAGTACAGTAATATCCTTGTGATAGTAAATGTAGAAATAAAATTCTAATTATGTTGAAAGCTGCAACTGGTTACAATGAGGATTTTTAGGCTCTTAGATTATGCTTGACCCTACCAAATTTTGCTTAACCACATAAAACAGGACTGCTGGGCTTGTAGCCTCTGTGTGCATTTTGAATGTTAGCATTATGATGCTGGATAAAAGGCATACAGAAAGTAACAAAAGATAAAGGATTCTAAAGTGATTTCTGTGGTTGGAGGAGTCTTGCTCAGCGTTGTGTGTTCTGCTGGAGACCCGTGTAGTTTGTTCTTTGTGTTGTGGTCCCTCGGAGCATCGAGAATCCCATTTGTTAGGTGCAGGGCAGAGGAGGGCGGTTGCGCAGCACGGTGTGCCCCAGCCTGCTCCTTGGCCAGAGGTTATGTCTACACAACAAGCGCATTCGGAAATTAGAGGCAGCATCCCTAACTCCTGAACAGCGTGTCCTGCGGGCTTTCTACGCTGTCAGGTTTGAGCTTTCTTAGAATGACAAGCTGGGCTGCATCAGGGGCTCACGTGAGACTTAGGCTCAAAGTGAGCCTTGGGGGGTCTCAAAGCTGGCGTCTCAAAGCCGAGCCAGCTTCAACGCTAGGTCAGGCCGCAGGGCTCTTGTCCAGCCTAGTCTTGAAGACCCGGAGGCACGGAGATTCCCCAACTTCTCTGGGCACCCTGCTGCTATGCTGCAGCGCTCCTTGTGAGCCCCAGTATCTAGCAGGGGACATTGGTGTTTCCCTTGCTGCAGCCCTCACATCTACTCCTGCTGCTGCCCGCCTCAGAAGTCGGTGTCTGTTTCCTCCTACCGCTCCCCGAAAGGTGCTGGCAGCGAGTGAGACTTTGCTCCTGTGCAGAATTGCTGCTTGGAGCTCTCCCAGCCCATAACCATTCAAAATAGTTTTGTTTGAATCAGAATGAGATCTGCAGTTGCACTGAAATATTTTCTTAGCATAGTTCTATTGCATAACAAAAAAAGCACAATAATAAAATGTAGCAAGAATTCTAGTTGCCAGTAAAGTACAGCTAAAAATAAAAATTGTCTTCAATTGGTGCTATTAATTCTTGAATCAATATTACTAATGATTTCTTTGAGTACATTTAGAAAACTAACTTTAAATATAACATTTGGACATCAGAATATACCAATTTAGAATAATTGGCATCTTTATTTATAACCCTTGCTTGCCAATTGAGACGTAGTTCAGAAAAATGCAGCACTGAGCGACGCAGGCCCAGTGGAAGTTACTGGCCCAAGTCGCGCTCGCAGAGTGGCCGCTCCTGGCTCTGGGGGCGGCACATGGGAGCACCCACATCCCTTCTAGTCGGGTTTGCTGCCCAGCTGTCTCTAGCGCTGCAGATCTGCTGCTTCTGGCGCTGACAGTGCGCTTAGCTCCTGAAAGGCTTCGTTCTTTGCATTCTTTGCTCCGTGGGCTTGGGATTTCTAGTGCAGTTTCAACAGGATATCTTTGGCCCAGGAAAAAGAAATGGTGTTTAAGGAAATTTGTTGTGAGGAGGAGGTGAAGGAACACTCTGTAAATGAGAAGGTCAAGGAAGATGGAAGGCAGAGAAGAATATGAAACAGAAAGCAAAGACACAATGAAGCATTATAGAGAATATGAAAAAATGGATGAAACGATGTGCTTTCATTTAGGGGTTTCTATTTTATTAAATGCATCCTACTCAAAAAAAAAACAAAACAAAAAAAACCTTTGCTGATTTAAATTGCAAATGCCACAACTTTGGGATATGCAATGTAATGAGAGAAAGTATGGACACGTCTTCTGATCTACAGATTTATGTCTTGTGAAGGATATTTAATCTCCCCTCACAGGTATTGTGTATCACAAGCAGATGGGTTTTTTTTGGAGCCGGTGGGAATTGGATTTATTATTTTTTTTTTTTTTTTCTCTCCCTGCTGTTGAGCTCCTTCAGATAGCCTAATACAGTTTCCCTATCCCAACTTCCCATTTAACATTTAAAAGACTGGGTGGGTGGGGGTGCTTCTATGCGTCCCATTTCCTTAAAAATAAACAAATAAGAACTGTCCACCAGCAGCTCCAACTGTGAAAGTCAGTGCCCTGAGATAGGGCTTTTTTTTTTCTGTTGAAGTTCTGCTTTAATTAGGCTCTAATGCTTGTGAGGGGATTTTTTTTTTTTCCCCGGATGTTCAGTCTTTTGGATCTTAGCAGCTATTGTACAAGCTGCATTGCAGGAGTGTGGGTGACAGCCACCGAGCAGCTCACTGCTTTGAGGAAGTGAGCATCAAAATAACTATTGTCAGCAACGCTACTTCAAAGGCAGCTTCCCTGCAACCTTCTCTTCTTTTTGGAAGCCTCTACTTCTTTGCTGGCCAGCTGGCTGCTCTTCCAACACGCACCCAGCTTTCCTTCGGGTTTGGCCAGGGCAAGCGCTGAGCTCTGTGCAGAGCTCCGTGTTGAAGCCGCCACGGGTGGAAGGCCCCATGAAGGCTGCATCAAAAATACCTCCTGCTATCCCCCTTCTCCAGGCATCAGCGAGGAAAGGGAAGCCAAAAAGCAGAATTGTCTGGGCTGTATTACCACGTCGTCTGCCACTTCTGTGTGACCAGGGGAAACCTGGATGGTTTGCAGCTTCTTCGTTGCTACACTTCCATTGCCTCAGTGTTTATCAGTAAAGTAACTGAATGCTGCTTTACCTACCTCTCTACTGCTTGTGCTAGTATCAGTTTATCAAGAGATTTTAAAAATACCCTTTTATTTCTATTTGTTTTTGTAATGAGAAGCTTGAACCGATCCTGGATCTGTGGTTTTTCTACATTGTAGAAGTTCATTCTGGGAGTGGATTCTCTTTGTGTCTTTACGATTCTCACCTGTGTGTGCCGTAGCTGCATATTGTTTCTCCTGTGATATCATTGCTTCTTCTGACAACTTTGGGTCAAAATAATCGCCATGTCATACTCCTTGCAAGGCATGAATCCTAAGCGCGGTTAGCTTATACATGCTGTAAGTCTTGTCTCTCATCAGTGAGAGCAGGGCACAAAGAAGATTAAAAATGAGAACTGCAGCAGCTTCTCTCCCTGTTACTGCAGGTGGCGACAGACAAGGTTGCAGGGAAGCTGAGCTCCACTCTCTCATGGGTGAAGAACACGGTATCGCACAGAGTCAGTCAAATGGCCAGCCAGGTGGCAAGTCCATCTGCCTCAGTACACACTACATCCTCCTCTACCACGCTGTCCACGCCAGCGTTATCACCGTCATCACCGACACAGCTGAGTCCAGATGACTTGGAATTACTGGCTAAGCTTGAAGAACAGAACAGGTAAATAGAAAATTCACTAGTCCTGGAATCGTAGAAATGTGTTATAACAGTTTGAACATGGAGACTTCATGGAACAGCACCTTATTATTTTCAGTGCCACTGGACTTATGTTCCTGAGCTACGTTTTTGAATGTTCTGATTTTGTGGAACTCTTAAAAAAGTGTTTTTCTCTTCTGGCTTTATGGGACTGCTTATAGCTGCCTTTATCTTAAGAGTTTACACTGGAGCTACATGAACTTCAGTATTTAATTTGAAATGAAATATCTCAGGAATGGGAATTTCATATAGCTTCATCAGCTTTATAATGATAACTTTTTTATCATCTATCTGAAAACAGAATTTCTGAATTCCAGTTTCTCTGTTTGTTCCATTCCCCGCCCCCCCTCCACTGTTCTTGCTTTCTACTACATGTTTTGGTAACTTCATGAGTGTGTTAGGACATCAGCTGTTTCCTTATGTTTCCTAAGATACATTGGGCAAATTTTCTATCTGGAGGTTTTAAAAGGTAAGAGCTGCTGTGTTTCAGTACTTGTACAGGCTTGGACTCAAGCCAAGTCCTTTGGTTTTATTCTGTAATTGTCTGTGAATAAGGCTATTTAGTACAGATATAGCTAAATAAGAAGCTTCTTGCCTTCTCTGATGTCCAGAGGCTGGTGACAGTGCTCAGCCCTCTGTGCTCGCAGGAGTTAGTAGTTGGTTCCCCCTGTTAAGACTGCTGGTGTCAGGTGACGTCTTTGCTTCATGATAAGGAAATCCCTTGTCAGTCTTTTCATCGTGATTTCTTGTTTAATGTTTTGGTGTGATAGGCAACAATTAGAATATTCTTCTTGTAATATTGGATTCTATTTGACCATATGTTTTAGTAGCTCGTCAGAGATCAACTTTAAAGTTGAACTTGAACTCCAAGTAGCCTTTAGACTTGGTAGGTAGCTGCAGAGCTGCGATGCCTTCTATTGTGGACTGCTTTCGTGCTGCAGTGAGGTGCTGAGTTTGACAGCTTAGCTCAAACTCGCTTCTGCTCTAGCTGCTGTGATAACTTGTTGGACTTTGCCCCGAGGCAGCTGAGCAGTACCTGGGGTTTGTTTTGTTGATGCAGTTGTGAGGGTGGAAACCTCTACTAGAGAGAGAAGACCAAGCGGGAGGAGGGCTGAAGCCACTGCCTGCTGGTTCGTGCCCCCATGCTCGTGCCTTCTGCCCGGTAGCAGGGAAACTTGTGGTGAATATTGCATCTGCCCAGTCCTTGACTGAGGGAAGGTGGCAGGTGCTAGGACCATGTCATCCTCTTTCCTTATGAGAAAATCCTTATGGGATTATCTCTTTGAAAAGGTACTACCTGTATCTTTCCCAGTGCTAGCAGTGAAAGAAAACTTAAAGAAGGAAATACAATCTTAATGAAGCTGTAAGGAAGCTAGACTTTCAATTGACCACTTTCAGTTCAGTTAAAGGCAACTTTCAGCTTTGTTAAAGGAGAGTGACTAACTTGCTATTTAAAAGCAGTAGTATCTGTTCTTTGGACTGCTTGTCTCTTTTTAGGCTGTAATTTCTTTGCTTCTAGACTTGTCATTGTAAGTCTTGGAGTTAGACTAGTTTGCTTGCTGTAAGTGTATGAGTCTGGAGTTGTTGCTGTTTCTTTTCCAATCTGGCTTTCTTCATTTAGTAAATAAGTTTGTTGTGGAATCTTATTCTTTTCCTCCACACTGGATTTTAAACAGACTTTTCATTTAAGTCTACTTTTTTTATTGTGTGTGAATTCTAATGAGAAGCTTTTCTGTCAGACAGTTCTTACTAAATGTGTTACTATACCATGAGACAGATTTGATGCTGTTGTTGTGCAGGGTAGTTTTGGAACAGTTTGAATCTGCATTTTAACACAGTGACTCTTTGTTGGCAAGGAATCATGCCCTGAACACAGGCAGCTATTTATTTTTCTGCTTCCCAGAAAAATTACCAGGGATGGGTTATTTTAAAGCTTCAGTTTTATTGTTGACCTTTATACAAGTAGGGAGAATATGGGTTAGTTGAGCAGACTGGAAACTGGAGTAACTCAAATTTTATCAAACTATGTCCTGAGGTATTCCATAATCCAATTACATGGAAGTCCTCTAAGTACACTGAGGTAGTTCAGTCCAGAGTCCTGATAGAGCTGTTGGACAGTAGTAAATCATTTATAAAGTTTCAGGAGAAAGAAAGCAGTCACTGAACACCACAGAACTCACATACTACTCACTGTAATGGGAACTTCTTACTAACAAATCTAAGGACAATGAGTTTATCCAGGTAAGGTCAACTTACACAAATTTAGCTTAACTTCTATAGAAAACTGTGAAACTAGAAGTGACTAGCACTAGTGACTTTTTTATAGTCTTGAAATGTTTTATCTGAGCTTGTTTTTCCTGACTGCTTTGAATTCCGTCTCTTGGCGCATGCACAGATTGAGGAGAAGGAATTCTGACTTGCTAATTCTGATTATGGATTGGTATAGACCAGGTTTCTAATCACTGAAAGTGTTTTTGAGTTCTTTTCCTCAAGCTATTTTTTTAATGTTTCCTTAACAAGAACTAAATTAAAGTTGCTGTCTTGAAAAAGTTTGATTTCAAAAAGCTACTGCTGTTCAACTTTTCTTTGTCAAAAACATGACAAAAACATATTGTAGAAATCTTAATAGTTTTCATGGATCTGATTACTTTTATTTTCCAACTTCATAAATAATAATACATGGGAACATGAAACCTGATGCAAGTTCTTAGCTAAAACCAATTAAAAAGAAGAGGCTGATTTATGGGGCTCCCTGTTAGTGGAGGATGACCAGGTCTTTTTGCCCAGAGCGCCAGGTCTCTCCAGGCCCTCGCAGAACTGACAGCCCTGGCAGGCAGCTAACGGGACAGGCGGGTGCTGCTCCCGCCTTCCCAAGGAGGCGCAACAGTCCAGGAGGCAGCAGGGGCAGTGCCCAGAGCTCGTGGGGAGTGTCCCGAGAGCTCAAGAAGAAATTAAAATCATGAGTAATTCATCTTTTCAACGTTAGTACAAACAAATGATGAGAAAATTGTTCATTGCACCTTTGGGGGCATTCTTTGTGAAGAGTTTGGGAGAACTGGTTTCTAAACAAATAATAATGTGATCTTGTGATTCGAAAAACTGGTAATTGTTTTTCTGTGCTTTGCAGACTTTTGGAGACTGATAGCAAATCTTTGCGATCAGTAAATGGCTCAAGAAGAAATAGTGGATCTTCTCTTGTGTCTAGTTCATCAGCTTCTAGTAATCTCAGTCATCTTGAAGAAGACTCATGGATCCTGTGGGGAAGGATTGTAAATGAATGGGAAGACGTACGGAAAAAGAAAGAAAAGCAAGTTAAGGTAGAAGTCACTAAGGGGCACTGTCTGTGTGATGCACTTATAATCGTAGAATCATTATGGTTGGAAAAGACCTTCAAGCTCATTAATGTGACATAAGTCATCCTGTTTTATCTTCTAGAGGACTTTTTTTTGATACAGAAATATAATAGAAGTTTCTATTTGAATCTGCTTCCATCCCTAAGTGCTGCCTGCATAAGTTATCAGACTTCTCAGTTTTGTCCAGTGAATGTCTTTTACACAAAACTAGATGAATTTGCAATATTTTGAATACCTAAGCATTCAGCCTCTTTCCAATGAATCCTTGAATACAGGGAAGGCTTGTTTTATGTTGCCAGAATGGGGTTGTGTTTTATATTCTGTACTGAAAGTGCGCTTAAGAGCATATGACAGCTTGACCTTTGTGTATAAGGGTGCTATGGCTATTTTACCACCATCTTTCTAAAGTATTCTCTTTAGAGCTAATTATATTGTATGGGGCCTGATATTTAGTTTCTAGGTGTGTGTCAAGTATGTTGGCCCCAGGAATGACACTAAGTATAAGAATATGTAGCTTCCGAATTCTGATGGATTAGACAAACCTGAGCCAGTTTGTCCAGTCTGGGTCAGTTGTGTGCATGTACAGAAATAGATTTCAACCATATTTAAAATCCGAACTAAAAAGGATCTAGGTAACTCGAATATATCCATCTTTGGGAGCCTGTTAACTGCAGCAATGTGGGTTTTGTTCAGACAAGCTTGTTTTACATTGGTTCTTTGTTGGAACTACTCTGTAGCTATTTTATGCGCAGAATACAAATTTCAAGGTCTTTTGAGCATTTCAAAGAGTGTGTGAATAGGTTGTGGGAAGGCAGAGCAAGAGGATAAAGTGAAGTGTCTCTTATGTGAAGCAGTTGTGGACTTGGAAGAGGAAAGAAGGGAAGAAAATGAATTCAAGACTTCCCTCTTGCCCAACGAAAACAGTTCATGAAAAGGTGTTTCCCAAAGGCCCTGAAAAGAAAGTCACATGAAACTGGCAAGAGAAAGCACAAGTGAGGGTAATAACAGGCTTGTTGGATAGAATTCAATATGTGAACTGCCTGCATTTGAATTTTCTGGAGTGTTAGTATTTGAACTCTTTTTTTTTTTTTTTTTTTTAATAGCTGAATGAGTGTAATTTGAGTATTTGACTAGAATTAAGTAAATACTTAAATTGCTAGTCAGGTTTCCTTGCTGTTCAAGTTGATTTTTGATGAAAGAATGAGAATTATTTCAACTTTGTTAATCTGCATGTATGTGTGGAGTATCTGTATGTATGTATAAGAGTATCCGTATGTATTTCTCAGTTTTGCCAGTAAATAGTACTTCAGCTGCAGAACTGTCATTTTTGACTTGATGGCTGATGCTAAAATACTAGATTATCTGGCAAGTCTTGAGGCTGTAGTCATAGATGTATTTAAACGTATGATACATCATATATGCAGGAAAGTGAACTAATATACTGTTAATGTTTATGGAGAGAAGATCTCAGAAGTTCTGATGCAGCACCATTAAACTGTAGAGTAACACGTCTGTAGTGCTGCTTCCTAGGTATGTTTTTCCTGGGGCACTCCTGCTTTTACCTTAGGAATGCTGGAGGGGTTAATCCTGTTACTTGAACAAGCAGGTACATGGTAACTTAAGGTAAGAAATCCCTTGCTACAACTTCCTTATCAGTAGCCCTTGAGATTTAGTTGACTGATGTGATTTGTGATACGACAGTGTGTTGTATCTAGAGACACATGTAGAAAGATGATGTTACAGCTGCTATCTTGGAGTTAGAAATTGTCCAGGAAATAATGCAGGGAATTACAGCTAAGTAGCAGACAAAGCAGATGTTTATAGAGTTCTCAGGTTATTAGGGTGGTTCTGAATAAGGTTGGAGAGGTCTTAGGGCTGCCAGAAAGATGAACTAAGTGCTACAGAGCTGCAAAACTCTAGCAGTTGCAGAAAGCAACTGAGATAGTTGGGAAAACTTCTTTCTCCCCCTTCCCTCAGCTCCCCAGATGTTTAGGTCAAGAAACTAGGATCCTTAATTTGTGCTTTCTGAAAAGACAAGCAACAAACTAGTTATAGCCTGGTTATTGTGGCCTCTGGAGTCTGGTGCTTAGATTGATTTGGCAAGGCTGAAATTGTATGCTATCTGATTTTTTAAATTATTTTTTCCCTCCTATTCCAGAAAATTTCACAAAGTTAATTCAAGAGGAATGAATTTAATGTTTTAATAGTAATGTCTGAAATGTTTAAATACTTAAGAGAACTTGAAAAGAAGGCCATGCCAGGAAAATTAGGCCAAATGTCATATTTGTCAAATGACTTTTGATAGCACTATTGTGTGATTGTTTTGCTGTCTGTCTTGAATTATTTTCAATGCATGATGATTTCCATCTTAATCACAGACTAGAAATACAATTAAGGATATTGTCATTAATATTTCATGAGATATAAAAATCTTAGGCTTTGTTCCATGAGAAGTGAGTGGTTGAAAAAGAAATTATTTGAATGTTCAGATTATTTAGCTTGCTATGCATAAGAAAGTAGTTTCATTCACCATTTTCCCCATCAAAAGAAGACTTTGACTTCTTACTCCTGCCAGTAATCTATCAGATTAAGTCAGAGTTAATGTTATGAGCTGCGTAATTTCTTTTACATGAGGTAAACTCTTTAAGTAATGAAGAACTACATTTGTTGCAATGTTTTGTTTGAAAAGCTCCTCTGTAGACTCGTGTGCTTGTTCTGGTAGGAAATGCTAATCTTGTGCTGTTTTTCCCCGCACCTTCAGGAGCTCGTTCGAAAGGGGATACCTCATCACTTCCGAGCCATTGTGTGGCAGCTCCTGTGCAGCGCCCAGAGCATGCCCATTAAGGATCAGTATTCGGAGCTCTTGAAAATGACCTCTCCGTGTGAGAAGCTAATAAGAAGGGACATCGCTAGAACATACCCTGAACATGATTTTTTTAAAGAAAAAGACAGCCTTGGACAGGAGGTTTTATTTAATGTAATGAAGGTAAGTCAGGATCTCACGATCCTTGAAAATACATTGACAAGAATGCTAGCAGCAGAGATTTGGAAAATAATTTGCCTCTATATCTTGAACTTGCATCAGTTTAAGTGTTCAGTTTTCTTGAACTCTTCACTTTACACTGAAATAGTCTACCAAATTGTACTCAGTTTCAAAGATGGCTTTGAAAAATTCCTCTAATAGTATTTAAATGTTTTAAACTTCTTACCATCTTGTTAGCAATTTCATTCTGCATTAAAACAATGTCATGCTAACTGCTGACAGCATAAAGGAATGCAGTGTGCTGTAAAGTGAAGCAGTAAACAGTGTTTAATTAGAGTTGACTAATATGAGGGTTTTGTAAAGCAGAACTGGCACTGAGCTTTCAAGCAGTTCTGAACCTGTGCGTGGTAGCACAAAATGGCAGGTATAAGGTAAAGCGCAGTTGCTAGCCCAAGTGCAGAACAAGAATACGGCCATGAAATTGTGTGGTTTTTCCCGTGCATTGCCTCCACTGTACCAAAACTTAAATTTAGAAAGACAGACTTACTCCATTTCACATAGTTTCAACAGAAAAGTTGGCAGGATTTCAAATCTCTGACATCCCCAGCTCTCAGAAGGAAGCAGCGGCCTCCTGGGGGTGAGCGATCCGTTCAGCTGCGCGCAGAGCCTGGGACTGCTCCAGGAAGAGCTGCTCACTCGCGGGGGATTTGTCTCCCGCTGCCAGAGTGGATGCTGGTGAGGGGAAGTAGGTCACCTTGTAGTGCGGTTTATGCGGCAGCTGGCTGTGTGTCTGGCTAGACTTGGTCAGCTCCTCCGGCACACGTGTCTTTCACATGTACTTTAGTTCTTTGTAGGCCATTGGAATAAGACTTATATCCCCTTGGATCAGCAGGTAGAAACTAGAATATCTTAACTATGATTTTGTTCCATTACTCGTGATGTCTTAATTGTTCAAACTCTTAAAATTTTATTTTCTAGGCTTACTCTTTAGTGGATCGTGAGGTTGGATACTGTCAAGGAAGTGCTTTTATAGTGGGATTATTGCTTATGCAGGTAAACGTGGTATTATAAAATACAATCTTTTAACTTGCTGAGAATGCATAACTGTATGGAGTGTTTTGTGATGGGAATTTTTATAACAGCTTTTTAATAACTTGTTACAAGGGAGTTGTTAAGGGCAATCAGTTACTCCAAATCAAAGTATATTTTTATTCTCTGTGCTGCTGTCCTTGCCAAGAAGATGAAACGTTTCTGAGGAGGAGAGTATATTTATTTCTCAGAGCTAACATAGGACTGCAGACTTGAAAGTTATTTGGGCGGGGGGATTTTTCAATTCATAACAAACCTCTCAGATTTGACACTGAACTGCCTTATAGTTGAAAAAAGACTTCACAATTAAATTGATAATCTTAAGGCTGCCCTTATTTTACTGTGTTTGCTTTATGCCGAAGTGAGTTATATTGTAATAAATTTACAAAACCCTATTTGGTTTAGAAATCATTTTGTGGGATATGGTATGTATATATAAAAGTTTATCTCAGTAACTAGTTATACATCCATTAAAAATCCTCATTACCTTTCATTGATACAGCTTTACATTTGTCCACCATTTTTACTGAGATTTTTTAAATATATTTTTTAATATAGATGCCAGAAGAAGAGGCATTTTGTGTGTTTGTTAAATTAATGCAAGATTACCGACTACGAGAGCTGTTCAAACCAAGCATGGCTGAGCTGGGCCTTTGTATGTACCAGTTTGAATGCATGATACAGGTACACACAAACTCTATTAAATTTTCTCTAGTGATAAGGAAGGAGCAGTGGTGGTTACTGGAGGAGCAGGTGTGGCTGTTGGCTGAGAAGAGCTAGCTGCAGGACTCGAAGTGAATGTGTGTGGCTGTCTGATCTCCCTATCAGCCTTTGTCAGACAGTAACTGGCTTTAAACATGGAAACATGAGGACTTGTATTGCCACACATTAAGCATATGAATGTCTAGTTTTTGGGTCCAAGATTCTACTCAGTTTATACTGCCTCTCCCTTTTTTATATATAGTTTTTAATGTAGTTCAGAGTTGCCCTCATGCACAGAATTCAGCTGTGCCACCAGGTTAGAATGACAGATGCGGGGGTTGGGTTTTGTCGTCTCCCTTTTTCCTTCCCTGAGGAAGTGATCCTGTTCCCTGGGCAGGTTTCGTAACGCTCTCTCCTAAGGTGAGGTCCTCTGGCAGGACCTCAGAGCCCTCCTGCTGTCTCACTGTAACCATTCTAGATGTAACTTAGGGAACTGCAAGCCTCTGATTCTTGAGTAATATCAAGAAACATTTCTAGTAACTTGGGCCGTGTGGGGTAGAAATGCTGTATTCTCTACTAAACTTCAGTTGCATGATTGTTTGTAGTGATCAAAATGTCAGAACCACACAAAACTAGCAGTGGAAGATTAACATGTTGTTTTTTTCCCCAATCTTCTTTCCAGGAGCATCTTCCAGAGCTTTATGTGCACTTTCAGTCTCAGAGTTTCCACACTTCTATGTATGCATCATCATGGTTTTTAACTATATTTCTTACAACTTTTCCACTACCAATTGCAACAAGAATATTTGATATCTTTATGTCTGAGGTAACTTCTTGATACTATATGTTCCAATTCAAGAGTAGTTTCTTTAAAAAAAGTCGTTTATGCAGTCGTATAAATTGCATTTAGATGGGCAAATCTGACAAGCAAATTCTTGCTTTTTAGTCCTTATACTTATTGGAGTATTTTTAGTAGGGAAAGATATCTGTGTGATAGCCTACCAAGGAAGAGAATACATCTATGAGTGTATATCTTGTATACACAACTTTGCCCTGTATGTACACTGAAGAGTTACCAAATCTGCTGCATGTTCTGTCTGCAGCGCCAATAGCATATCCTGCAGCTGGAACATCAGTTTCTCTGTAATATAGCGAGCGGGTGGAGTGAGGGTGGAAAACAGTGCTGCTTTCAAGTCAAGTTAAAGCTCTCTGAGGATATATGGAAGAGGAAAAAGCAGTGCTGGAAATTTTGCAGAACTGTTGACAGGAGACAAATACATGTATTTATTCAGTGGTATTATCAAAATGACCTAAGGCATATTTAGAAGTAAAGCTTCAAGTGGCTGCAGTTGCTAACAAACTGAAGCCTGCTCTTCCTCTAGAGCCATCTTGTACAGGACATTAAGACAAAGGTGCGTCCTTTCAGCTTACACACAAATATTGAAGGGGCTGGAGTCAAGCATTTCTGTCTGTTTAACTATAGTGTGTCACAGCTGAAACTAAAATCCTTTTTGAGAAGTATCTTTTTTGGCACCAGATATTCAGAAACAAAGGAAAAAAAAACCCCAAAACTTTGGGAAAAGCTGATGTAGCGACCATCTGTAGCTCGATTTTTTTTTTTTTTTTTTTTTTTTTTTTTTTTTTTTTTTTTTTTTTTTTTAATCTCAACATCTGTCTTGAGCATGTGTTCAGTAGCTCAGCCTGACTAGTTCTTAGGGCAAAATAAGGAACTCAAGATATCTGTGTGTGTGTGTGTATGTATATGTGTGTGTGTGTATATATATATATATTTATGGATATATTTTCTCTCCAAACTGGGTGATTTCCTAGCGTGGAACATTATTCATTTTTGTTCTATTCTGTTGACAATGCCATAAATGATTGCTGGGTATTTTCTTGAACTGTTTTTTTTCTCTCCCCCCACCCAGGGTTTAGAGATCGTGTTTCGAGTAGGTTTAGCAGTTCTTCAGATGAACCAAGCAGAGTTACTGCAACTTGACATGGAGGGAATGTTACAGGTAAACTAAGGTTACAGTAATAGTTGTCTGAAATACATGTGAAGTATGTATGTATTCTTTGCCACTATTATGTGTAATCTTGTGCTCTGATTGCTTTTAGCACTTTCAAAAGGTCATTCCACATCAGTTTGACAGTGGTCCAGACAAATTAATCCAAGCATCTTACCAAGTCAAATACAATGCAAAAAAGATGAAAAAGTAGGTATAACATTTTGAGAAAATAGTTTATACTGTTGTCAAGAGTTACTCTTTGTTTGTGCATCTTAAGCTAATTATTTAGCATTTTAGTTTTTCCTTGTCAATTTTTTTCTGGGATATTTATATTGTGAGCAGTTAAAATTGAAGTTTTATCAGCTAGAGAATTCTTCTAAATCGGCATTGCTTTTTCTGAAATATAGTAGTTATCTTGTATAAAAGTACTTTAGAAGAAAGCTGCAACTTCTGTAAAAAGAAATTGAGGAGCACCAGCAGCTTTTTTGAAAGTAAATTGAGCAGAGGAGGTTAAATTTCACTGTGCTCTTAATTGTTAAGATTTACCTTTTCAGGAACTGCAGAATTGTTCACACAGTATTAGAGGATATGTGTGATCTAGGTGAGGTCTGGCTAAATTCTAAATTGACTGAAATTTTGCAATACCTTTGAGAACTGGAAAAAAAATAGATGTACTTCTCTCTTCTGCCATATATAAATATACTTTTTTTGCCAAGTCAAGCTGCACACCTTGCCTTTTTTTTCAATGTTAAGTTTGGCATTTCCTCTGTTTTCAAGCTGGGCCCTTGGCAGTAGTCCACAGTCAGTATAGTTAGTGTTCTTGTGTTGCGAGTTGTACTCGGCCCTTGCATGTTGCCCATCCTTCTATCAGCAAAGTGTGACCAGTGCTGGACAGTGTACTCTCCAAAACAGAAGTATTAACACTTTCTTCAGGGAAGATGCTTTCTCTGGCAGCCAGGATAAATGTATGTAGCTTATAACCCTACCATTCTGAGTCTGAACACGCCTGCTTGGTTGCCCTCTGTAGAGGCAGTGTATGCCTCAGCGTATGTGCCTTACCTTAAGCCAAAGGAGAACATGAAATTTAATACAGTGGGTTGCTTTTTGTATAATTACACTGAGTTATTGCAAAGTAGCTCCAAATCATCTGACCTGCAGAGACATGTGTTATCAAGGCTACGCAAGCAGGCACCTGCACTGCAGAGGGCTGGTTCACAGTCTGTTTGTATCTACAGAAGCCTCTCTTCTGGTGTTTAACTTAGTGCTAATGTCCAGTCAAAATATTTATAAGAGTAGTACACTGGCAACTGTAGTGGTTGGCTAAACAGAGGAGATATCAATAATTTATATATGCTTGTTATTGCTGTTGTATGTTAGGTATTACACCAAGTAAACTGTCTGAATTTTTCTCATGATCACTTACTCTTTCTGATTTTTTAGGTTAGAAAAGGAATACACTACAATAAAAACAAAAGAAATGGAAGAACAAGTTGAAATTAAAGTAAGGTTTAGACTCAACATATTTCTGGAGCAGTTAAATTCCTAAATGTGGGTCACTTGCTGGATCTATGTTTGCAGTGGGATATGTTGTAACAGAGGTCCCCCAAACCTCTTTTCAGCTTTTGTATTTGGACTGACTGCTCATAAAGAACAGTTAATAGAATTATTGAGGTTTCCAGTAGGCCAGATTAATGAAAGATCATGAGTAGAGACTAGCTGAATTTACCAAATGTTTATTTTCTGCTGATTAAACGTTGATTACAGCAAGCTCTTTCAGAGGTTCCCAATATGCTGTTTCAGACGTAGTTGTCCCGGGTGGGAGGCTTTGGAAAGCAGCTCTGTACAGTGAAGTCATGGGAATGGTTTAATTATTGAGTTTTGAGATCTTGCTTTTTTTCCCTCTGCTCTTTCTCCCCATGCTTTGGATCAAAGTTAAATGTCTTATATAACCAGTTGTTTTGCTTCTTTTGGAGCTCCTGGAATTCATGCATAATGTGGTAGACCTGAGAGTTTAGCTCTGATTTCCTTTTTACTAACTGACCTATTCCTATCTCCTCTAATCTCTGCATCTTCATGACAAAAATGGGCTTTTGCCCATCTCTTTTCACTCTTTAAAATTTTATTTATTTGTATTAAATCCTAGTGTGGAAGCTGGATTTGCTTCCTCCTTGTATTGTGCTTCTTGGTGAGAGCCTCAAGCAAAGGCAAGGGGGAAGCGAAGCAGGGGGTGCAGTACAAAGCCTGGCTGAGGGCATTTGAGTTGTGCCCTTGCTTCTTCCTCTCTCCCATTAGCCATTTTGCCTCTAGATATCACGTTCTGAGGCTTTGATCCTTCAGAAAAAGGCCGTGGTGTGCATCTAGGAGCAGCATCTGGGAGCACAAAGGTGCAGCAGGTTTTCATTTCCCATGGCAGCAAGACAGCCCGGTGGCAGTATCTACCCTCTGTCAAGGACTGCTGTGATGGCTTTTCAGATAAGATCTGCACATCTTAAAAGCCAGCTCTATACGAGATGGGGGGAATGATGCCCTGAAACAACTGTAACTTTCAATCAGAGGAATTAAACTGATGACTGAAATTGTTCCTGCTTCTCAATCACCTCTTCCCTACCTGGTATTACTAAAAACTGACAACAGCAAACAAACAAAAACCCCCAAAACTCAGCAAACCCAAGCAGAACATTATTGTCTATTGCTAAAAGGGGCTGAGCGGGTCCAAACTTAGCTGTGTAAAATTCAGTTAGTTGTTGCTTTTTTTTTTTTTTTAATATGAAACCATTTTTAACTGACCCTTTAGGTGCTGAAAAGCTCTTGTATTTTATGGATTTGAAAAACAAGCATGTTGAGTCCACTCCTTATCCTGAGAGAATAAAACACTGCTGAACTAGTATCTGTGTGTCTGAATACTGATTGCTAAAATTTATAGAAAACACCTTATTTAATAAACCTTTTGGTTCAGTTATTTCTCACATTTGAGCCAGGTGAAGCAACCAACTTTCAGTATAACACCTTGCAGATGAAATAAATATTTACGTAATTTAATATAAAGTAGTGGGAGAAGGAAAGCTTGCAACTCTGTGCTTCACTTATGCACGCACTGCTTTAATCTAACACACAGACTTAATATCTTGTCTTTGCTGAACCAAGTTGTTTAACATTCCTCTTTTGATTTAGTACATCATTAAAAAAAAATTAAAAAGATGGTTGTAACTTATTTTGTGCTTATACTCATTTTTTCCGAAATGTGATAATCTAAGATTATAACTTGGGTTTTATCAGACTCAAATTTATAACTTGAGAAACTATTTTGAATCATTTTCTTTGCAGAGGTTACGAACTGAGAATAGACTTTTGAAACAGCGCATCGAAACATTAGAAAAAGTAAGTTTGTTGGTGATGACTTAATTTGTACTACTTTATAGTAAATTTGATGTCAATTTAAGTATTGGATGGGAATCTTGTAATGACAACTCATTAGGATTTTTTTTGCTAATCTGCAGTATTTACTAACAGTGCTTTGCCAAATAAGCAAGGCAATAACAGCCCAGCAATTAAGGTCACTGCTTTTAAATGTTTAAATCTCTTATGCATGGGTCTTACTGAATGTACGAAGCTGAACACTGGCATGTGTCAGCTCTTATTATACAATATGTTACTTTTTTTTTCTTTCTTTAAGAATTAGAATGGTTACCTACCTCAAAATACAAAAGAGCACGTGAAGGAGTGGGGTCCTTGTTTGGAAAAGAGGTTATTGTGGCAGAATCCTTACTTCTGAGAATCTGGAGTAACTGGGTGGTTTTTATATGAGAGTCACCTGAAGGGCCTACAAGTGATAAGAGCAAGTGATAAGAGATGAAAATGGGTTATTTTATTGTTGGCTAATGCAATAGTAGAGGCTGTTGCAGCAGTTAGTCAGCATAGGAAGCCTGTTACCTTTATTGTCTTTTGTTTTGTTTTTTAAATAGGGATATAAGGGAGGGGAAGGGAAAGCTGTTATTTTTTCACAAAGTGAAGTCTGGTGTAAAGTTGTTTAGACTTCCTGTAATCAAGTCTCATTTTTGATGTATGCTTCTAACTGCTGTTATGTTGCCCACATGCTGGCATTGCTCTCTGGTCCCTCCTGTATTTTGGATCCTGTACTTTGGTGGTAGGTTGCATTGGAGCAAGTCTGGTCTAGAATGAAAATATCTGTCTTATCAGGCCAAGTTAACTGTCTTTCTCCAAATTAAATTAAACACTTGAGTTGCGAACAATTGTTCATGCCTCATGGAGAGGGAAAGGGCAGAGATTCAATTTCCAGTGACATAACTGAAAGGTGTCACACTTCAGACAATACCTTACGGTTTCTCCAAGAAACTGTCAACTGTGTTACATTAGAATTTATTACGATTTATGACCCTCAGTTTGGAGGAAAGCATATGATGAGGACACTTTGAGGGAGAGTTGTGAAACAATATGTTTTTATCATTGTTTCAAATAGTCTTAGTAAAAATAATTGTAAAAAGCAGGTTAATTTAAAGAAACTTGAAGCTGTTTGTAGTCAATCATTTCAGCAAGTTTGTGGCAAACTTATGATAGTAAATATCTGTCTTATAACTAACTTGTAGAGAAGTGTGTTTTTGCGTTTATTTTTTATTTTTTTAATCAGTCATAAGCTGCCAGACGCTACAAACTCTATACTTAAATTTCAGACTGAGTTTCCAGAGTATTCCAGTCTGGTTGGAATTGGAACACTTCAAAATTGAATAAGCTTTATCTATTAATATGAATTTCTGGATATTATCACCGCAGCATCTGAAGAACAGATCATAAAATGCAAATAAAAGCATTAAATTTTACTACAAATCTGTCTTTCTCAAGTAACTCTTCATTCTAACATATGACTTAATTGTAATTTGCTTCGTGTGCCTTGATGAATCTCTTATCTTAGCTTGTCTCTCACTTTAATTTCAACAGTGATTCCAAAGACAAAGATGGTTTAACTGTCTGTAAAACATGTATTCTGTGCATAAGAGTCTGCAGAAATCTATTGTTTTTAAGGGTGTTAGGATGGAAATCGGATATTCTGTACAGGACATTTAATGAACTCCCAGGCAACTGCCAAGGGGAAAACAAAGAATATATGAACTGATAATTGACTTGGTAAAACTTAGGAAAGCAAAATATTAGCCTCCATAGCTGAAATTTTCTACTTTTCACAGCTGTCAGTTTGTACTATCTAACTTTCTTGCTTTCTCTTTCAAAGCTGTAGTCCTGCATGAATGCCTCTGCGCTTAGTGAAGTTTCTAATGTGCTCAAATTATGCCTTCCTTTCATGTTGTGGATGGACCACAGATCACCTCTTGCATCCAGCTACTAGATCATATCAGATAATGTGTTACTAACTTCTGCTATTAAGGAAAGACGGCTGTTCAGATAAAAATATCCCATCTTTTCTAGGTGAATTTTAAATGTTGTGAAGACCAGCTTTGAGACCTTCTTGTGTCAATTGTTAAAATGTGTTAAATTGTTTAAGAAAGCCCTGCTTCCTAAGGCTTTCAGGAATAGTTGCCTTATTTTATAAGAAGAGTTACTAATTTAAAAAGAGGTTGTACAGAAAGTGGGTAGAATTTGGGCGTTTCTTTTCTTCGCTCTTTTGTTGCTTTTATCACTCCTTTGTTTTTGTTTTTCTTCTCCTTATTCCTATCTGAATTTTTCCTTTGTAGGAAAGTGCTTCCTTGGCAGATAGATTGATACAGGTATAGTCCTTTAGTGTTTTGCCATATGACTCTTGTTCCTGCTCTAAAAAAAAAAAAAGAAAAATCTGATTTAATGCATGCATATTTGCATGTGTTTAAGAACTGTATTCCCTACCTTGTTGATTTGGAAATAAATACATAGCTAACTTCTTACTACAATTTGTTTAATTTTATTTACTAAAAATATAAACCAAATACCTGCATGTTACAATATTTTTCTAACCTGATGTAAACTTAATAAATTCCTGTTACAAATGTCTTCTGCAGCATTGTATTAATAGTAAAATTGACTACTGAAAGCTTAAATCTGTGCATGTACAACTAAGTAATATTGCATGAATTAAATCTATTGAATGCAGGTACACAACTGAGCTTGCTAAAAGGATGCCAAACTTTAATAAAATACTAAAGCAGCTACTTAGTACCTTATTGTCCTGAAATTTTTATTTGTACTATATGCTGTTTCCAAAACCAATCTGATAAAATAAGTAGCTAAACTTCACCAGGCAGTCTTTCTTGGATCTGTCCTCAATTGCTTTAAAAAGAAAATTATGTCCTAAGGGACAAGTGACAAGGGCCCAGGAGGCTGAGGAAAACTACCTCATAAAACGGGAGCTGGCCACCATCAAACAGCAGAGTGATGAGGCCATTACTAAACTGGAGCAAGCTGAGAAAACCATCAGGGAGCTCCAGCAGCAGCAGCAATGGGTAAGGAGCCTGGCGGCACCTCATCTCATGGTTTTCAATCACTTGTGTTTGTTTTTCCTTCTCATGATATAGTCCTTATGCTTCCCCTGCAAATTTTGCATTTTTAAAAATACAGAAATCAGAGTAAATGTAATTTCTGACAGTTTTTACTGATAAAGGATTCACAATCTTGGATTAGCTCATGCTATTTAAGAATGAGAAAATAACACCTTTTAGTAGCTCTTACTGAAAGCCTAGGTGTTTCTAATTGGGACACTCTGTTCAGTTTGAGAACTGGTTTATAATACCTCTAGCTGAAGTCTGATGCAAGTCATTCCCTTCCATGTTAACTTTTTCTGCATCCCTACTTTTTTTCCAGCGTGTTTAAATTTGGTTCTTGCAAAACAAATGGAAGGGGATTGACGCTTGGTTTGGCGTTACAGACTTTCTTGAAGTGTAGAGTTCTGTTTCAGAGCAGAAAAATAACTGTCTTTTGACAGCAATATATAGTAACATGTCTACCTTTAGTATGTTTATCTTGTGTAATGTGCAAGACTTCAGAAATTAATTGAGATCAAAATTGCTTCCTCTAAGCTACTGGCAAAGTCCTTGATATCTTGTCCTGAGATGCAATTCCAGCATGAATAGCTGTGCACTAGCAGTGCTGAGGTGCATATGCTTGTACTGCTTGAAACAAGTGGTATCCAGGGACCACTTGTTTTGGAGCTTTTGGTTTGTGATTAAAAACCCAAGTCTGGCTTCCTGCAGCTGCTGGCTGAAGACAGTAAGTTTGGTTCACACTTTCTGCACCAAAGCTCTGGCAATGCTTGTGCATCTTTGAAGGCTGAGAACAGATTTCTGTTAGACTGAAAATATCATTGAACTGAAATTCAACATTACACATAGGTATTGGCTAAAGCATTTCAGCGTATGTACAGTGCATATTCCAGGATGGTCAGAAGGATACTTAGTTTTGTGATCTGTGGCTCTAAAACCTGGGCTTTTTTTTTTTTTTTTTTTTAAGAATCTGTTTGAGAGATTTGAGGATGTTCTGATGATGCTTTTTGATATGCTGTAATATTTCAAGTGAAATAAAATGAGAAATATTCGTAGATGAGGTAGCCACTTTTGCTGTCTGGTTGGCACAATATACCTGTTTTTTGGACTGTTTCTGGAGACACCACGTGTCTTAGTAATGCCACGTTATGTTTATTCAATTACAAGTCACGAAACAGGGCTAAAATTTCGTGTTAAAAATACAGCCTGTGAATTTGTGCTTAAATTTAAACGTGCTGAACTGTGTGTGCCTGTTGAAACCCACCGCTTGGAGCGGTGTGGCGGGGCCGGGGAGCTGGGCCTGGGCCAGCGGGAGGATAGGGGCAGCCTCGGCCTCGCAGCGCCAGGACAGCGGCTGGGCCGCCGCTGCAGGCGGGAGAATTGTACCCTGTTACTGGAAATGGTCTGAACTAAACGTGGTGAGAGGTTGAGGTGGTTTCCATTAATAGGTGTGTGGCTGCTTCTGCATTTCTGAGATTTGTATTCGTGAGGACTGATTTTTAACTTGCTTCCTAGGCAAGAGGAGAAGCAAGAAACAGTAAACACATGTGCTCGTGTTTTTATGCGCTCGGGGCTCCACCTGGTGGAAATGTACGGATTTCTTTTGAATTTTGGAGCTTTCCTTTGCTCTGTGGAATACACTGGTACATCTTTTTGCCACTTTCTAATGGCAGTTGTTTTCTTTTTGGTAATACTTATCTTCGGTGTTGTCTTATGAATACTCCCTTTACTACATTTGGCCAGTGATTCTAATTTATTGTGATTATTAAAAATTATTACAAGTGGACTTACACTAGTAAGTGGTTTAACTGTGTTTATGTAAAGGCGAAGTGTTTATATATTTCAAAATCTTTACCTATTGCCATCACCGTAAACTGTAAAGTTTGGGGATGAATTGTCAGTTCTGAATTATTAAAAAAAAAAGTTCAGAGTTCACTGAATACTTCCGCTACCTAAAAGGCCTCTATAATATTTCAAAGACCTCTGGGGAGGGAAGAAAACAAATTTAAATAACTATCCTTGACAACTGGAAAGTAATGCTAATGCATGTATAACAAAAATCTTGTTCTATATATTTCTAAGTACATTTAAGATTATTTGGGAATGCTGGGAGATAAATTGAAAATAGTAAGATTTGAGACTGAAACTTCAGTTTTAATTTTACTTTGGATACCAACTTTCACGTGCTAATAGAAAATACTGAAGTCAGTGCAAGCTTTCTGAAAACAGGAGGACCTGTAAAGTTCTGTGCTGCAAACCGGGGACAGAGGAGTAACTGTGAAGCTCCCCGGTAGCAGCTGGGTTAGATAGAATTGCTTTAGCTACCCAAGTGTTTGCCTGTTTTACCTGCCATGTCAAATCTTTAAATGCAGAAATTTGCTGAGGGCTTCTAGGCATGGTTGGTAAGCAAAAGATTGAGGAAGGAGGTTTCTTCCCCACAGTGCTGGCAAACCAAGAGCTGCCTGGAGGAAGCGCTGCCTGACTGCAGCGAGGCCCAGCCGGTCCCACTCTAAAGCGCGCCCACAGGGACGGAGCCAGAAGCCGGGCAGTCGGCCGCTTCTCATGAGCCCCAAGAGTTATATGCTGAGGGGAATTCGTTTATTTATTTTCTGTTGGGACTGTGTTCGTCTCTGTTTCCTACAAGTACAGGACTGCTTACCCAAAGAAAACACCCTGTTCTTCCCTTGTACTCTATCTGAAGCAGAGCCTGGAACAAGAAAGTGGGAGTCCAGCTACCCTGCTGTGTGCATCCTTGATAGACTTGTGTGAACAGTCAGGGGAGATAAGAGCTGTTGCCCCTTCCCTGCGTCTGCTTGTTGTTTCATGTGCTGTTTATACTCCCATATCATGTGAAGCAATTGTATGTAAAAGTCAACATAGTCTGCCCTACTCCATGTTTAAATCAGGGCTACCTCCATCCCCTGCTGAAGAAAAGACATTTTGGGATTTTAATATAAATGAAGTTAGCCTGATATAAGGGAGAGTTACTATTAAATGTGGCCATTGATGACCACTGTTATGATTATATTTGTACACTAGCACCATTCCCCGTGTGTTCAGCTGCGGAGTTGCTTAGGATGGACATAATGGATAGTCTCAGTGAAACTAAAGGTTTTAGGCAAAAGCTACATTTATATTTTAATATCACACAATATCCTGGGTATTTTAAAAATATTACTTAAAAAGTAACTGTAAACTTTATCTGAGTTAACATGCCGAAGTTGTTCTGGACTTTAAGTCATGAAGAAAGGTGAAGTTGGCACATAAGTCTCTCAAAGTGTAGTGACATGTTGCTTATCCTTCTTTTGTGTCTTCGGTTTATGCATTAAAGGTCAGGGAAGAAGGGAATAAGGCAAAGCAACAGTACCTTAGAGAACACAGTACTTAAACCCAATATTATGGAATGTCTGTGCTGAATCAGAGTTTGTGTGATTAAGGGAGATATCTACATTGTGCAAATAACCTAGTCTTTCCCAAACCACTGTTTCTGCATATCCAAGTAGCTACAAATATCTTAAACTCTTCAGTCTATAAAAATGGGAAGAAGTGAAATATTTCTCCTTACTAATAGTAGGGGTCTCAGTTTGGCCCCACACATTGGGCATTTATGCATTAGTATTCTGTGCATTAGGATTCCTGATTTTAACAATCTGGATGAGCACGTTAGTAGATCTGTATAAGGTAAGCTCTTCTGTTGATCTTAGGGTAATAATTCTAGTCTTAAACATTTGAAAAATTTTTTTGCTCCAAATCTGGCACATAAACTCCCTTTCAAATCATCTGCGCTTCATACTAAATGTATTTCTGCAAACTTTGTAGCATAAATGCAGTTCACGATACAGTGAAGACTTTGTGCTACAGCTGGAAAAAGAGTTGGTCCAAGCCAGACTGAGTGAAGCTGAGTATCACTGTGCCCTGAAGGAGATGCAAGATAAAGTTCTAGAGATGGAAAAGGTAAATCAAACCCAGAATTGTTGGAGTGAAATAGCACCAGAGGGAGAATTCAGGAATTCTCTGCATAACTCTGCTCTAGAAACCTGTCATGCTTTCATAATTGCAAGATGCTTTTCAAATCTGAACATCCTGGAAGAGGTCTTTGAAGAACAGGTTGCTTGTTTCCCGTTACTAAAGCCCGCTGCTGTGGAAAATTTGAATTCTGAAGTTGTCATAGTAAATATCAATTGCTTCAACATTATATCCTTCAACAACAGTAATAGATTTAGGGTGGGGATTGCGGTGATGTGAAACAGAATAATGTTTGGGAGAGAAAACATTTCAGTGTTCTCATTCTCAGGTCTTTTAG
The DNA here is from genome assembly GCA_034781795.1 of Crypturellus tataupa. Classification (NCBI taxonomy): domain Eukaryota; kingdom Metazoa; phylum Chordata; class Aves; order Tinamiformes; family Tinamidae; genus Crypturellus; species Crypturellus tataupa. The sequence continues at coordinate 946,827 of JAWLRI010000903.1, read as the reverse complement.
TTCTGATTCTCTCCCAGTTCTCCACATCATGGGCAGGGGGGAAAAAACAAAACCAAAAAGGCTCAGCTCTTCAGCACTGAAATCATTAATTTGGGTGGCAGCACAAATCATATCTGACATGGTACTAATGCCAGAGCTCCACCTGTATTCCTGTCAGACGTTTACCTGCCTCTGAAGAAAAACTTGACTCTAAAATGAAACAGAAAAAATACTAAATGAGCTAACACAACATTTCATATTGGCTTGGGAAACTGCATCCTCATGGAAACTTTTTTAAAAAATGAATATTCAAAAAGTGATCAGAAATTATTGGTTAATTTTAAGTTAAAATCTTCACTCTGGTGAGTTATTTAGATTCTGAGGGGCTTGATAGGAATCTGACAGCCTAGTAGGGTGGTAGCTCTCACTATTCTGAACATCAGTAAGGATTTAACATTGGAAGGATTATTCAAAATTCAATGAGAGTGCTTTTATTCAGCCTTCTTCAATGTGAATGCAGTATATACTGAAAACTCAAAAGGGGCAAGCACAGATGGAAAGTAGTATTCAGTCAATCATGACTGAATTCAGGCACATGAGAAATGACTGAAGTAACCCCCAAGCCCTGTAAATAGAGCTCATTACTGTTGTTATACTGGTGTGCCACATAACTAGTTAAAGGGAGCAAGCACAGCTCCGTTTGGAGTATTTGACCACTTAAACATACTTAAACATACAGGAGGGATACTGTAGTTTTGGTAGGCTCTGTGTCCTGTTTCTCCCCCTCTGTTTCTTTCCCACACTCTCACAGTTCCTTTATTTTTTTTATTTCAGGTCACTTCTGCTGTAACAGATCTGCTACTTTCCTACTTTCTGTTTAGCTTTCTCCAGTCTTGCAACTTCTCATGTGTCTTTTTCTGTATACATCCATGCCCTTTCATCTATACAGCCTTCTCTTGACTGACTGTTGTTGCAAATCTCAATGGATGCTTTTTATTAACCTTCTTTAATGCTATTGTAAAGGCAGATGGCCTGCTTTTCAAAATCTAAATTTCCATTTTGGAAAGTCTAACATTTTTCTTTCTGTACTTTTGACCTGTTGCCAATAAATGGTAAAAATGATGCATTTCTACAGACTATACGGACTAGTTTTGCTAGGGTTGTCATCAATGGAAACCTGAAAGTCCAAATACCTAGTCTTCTTTTATTGTTAATATTTTTATTTTTGCAGTCAGCATTTGAAAGATGCTTATCCTTACCTATCCAAAATTCTATTTTTTTGAGATTTGGTTTTAAAGCAATGTGTTGCTGAGAAATTTTAGTCAATAGTAAGTGTTATCGTTTCCATGTATGTTTTTGAAGCAGGTTTAACTAAACACAATTTTACTCCAATACATGTTCAAGAGCATCTTACCTGTTGCAGAGGAACAGCTCTTTACCTGATGAAGAAAATGTTGCTAGATTACAAGAAGAGCTGATTGCAGTAAAACTAAGGGAAGCAGAAGCTCTGATGGGTCTCAAAGAACTAAGGCAGCAAGTCAAAGATTTGGAGGAACATTGGCAGGTATGGGCAGTAATACTCTTTTATGAATATGATAAAGCACAATAACATGAAACACTTAAGATATGGGTATCGAGTAGACACTGATGTTTTGGGATCAAGCTATCAGGAGAGATAAGTTGTGACAGGTAGCAGACAGACTTGTGTTACCAGCCTTTATTTTCTACCATTCTGGTAGAAAGTAAGTTCCTGATAAGAAAATGAAAGTATGCTCAGACTTCAGTGAATGTTAATGAGGGTTAAAATAAGCAAAGCTGTCCATCAAGGTTTACTTGTAATGCACCAACTTTCTGCATTTGTTATCTCCTGCCTTCAGCTGCTTGTTTCTGTTAATATTAGAAAATTTGCATGGATTTCTAGTTTTTTTGGTGAGCAGTAGCCTGATAGGCATGTAACCCATCAACTTTCAGGTACCAAAGATACCTTTGAAGCAAATTGTTATCTTAAATTAATGAACACTAGGAAAGATCAGGTTTATCAAGTGATGACATACTGTTTTAGCGTCATCTAGCTCGCACAACTGGAAGATGGAAAGATCCTCCCAGAAAAAACACCATGAATGAGCTCCAGGATGAGCTCATGACAGTGCGACTGAGAGAAGCAGAAACTCAAGCAGAACTTAGAGAGATTAAACAAAGAATGATGGAGATGGAAACACAGGTATGATATTGAACATTGGCATGTGTGAGTTGAGCTGAATACTGGCAAATTGGATACCAAATTATCAGATGATCTTTACCATCTGTGTCCACTATAGTTTCTAAATGCTTCTTTCTTTTTCTGACAGTCTTAAAAGGGAATCCAGTGCATTCAGTCCAATTTACTCCCTCTTCAGCTACTTGCAGAATTAGGCTTTCTCAGTTTCTCTTTTCTGTTTATTCATTGATTTGTTAACCTGTATGTATGAATCTTGATCTCAAACTAGTAGAGCAACAGAGAAGTATATTAATTTTTCCAATCTTTTCCATAACTGATTCTGATCCTGTAATTTTAATTCTTTAAATGGCCTTGTTCTTTCCTCTGATGAAATCACCAGTTCTGGATTATCTACTGAGGACATGAGTCTGGTTACTAACCTGGGAGCTTTCTGCAAGACAGTTCCGTGTTGTTAATTTTTAGCAGAAAGTTTTTCACCTGACAGAAAAGGAAAGCATGAAGTCAGCATTGCCAAAACTGACAGAAAAGGCAAAACACTTGTCTGCTGAGAACCCTTTTTTAACTAGAAAGTAAGTTGTTAAGCAAACAAATCCACAGCAAACAAATCCTGAAGTATAAGCTGGTTAAGGATTTATAACAGGGTTTTGAGAAATCTTTCCTTGACATACATGCTAAATATAACTGATACTTGAAGGACACCTGTGCAAAAGATGTGAAAGACCCAAAACAAACCAACAAATATATTTCAGTTGACAAATTTCTCCAGTTCCAGAAAGCAGTAGCACATCCATGCATATTCCCTTGCAGAGATGCGGTACCTCCAAGGCGCATGGATGCTTCTTTCTGCCAAAAGCACCTCTTTATTCTCTGCTGCCTGAATAAGAAATTTTCTCTTGTCTGTTTTTTTTTTTTTTTTTTTTTTTCCTCCACTGAAGTGTTAATAATTTTTCACTACTAGTAGTAGTTAATAATTAGTTAATAATTTTTCACTACTAGTAGTGTTTCATGCAGGTTAATGCATGTCTTTTAGTCACTAGAGGGCACAGTTATCCTGCTCTGGGAATGAGGTTAACAACTCACAGGACCTTTGGCTAGGTCTTAATTTCAGTGTTAAGCCTAAACCTTTCCATACACTTATATTGTTTAGCTGCTCTTCAAACAAAACGTGGTTGTTTTCATTTCACATATTGGTTTATCCATAGCTTCATACAAAAAAAAAAAAAGAAAACATGCATCTCATGCTAAACTTTCTGATCTTGACTGTGGTGCCATATTTCTGAGCAATTTGCTGGGCAGGGATTTGCATGCAGCACTTCTGACAGCTCATGCTTCTTGGTGCTTCAGCTTGTTGCCGTAATTGGGGCGCAAATTCAGAATCTTTGACTTTACTGAAGTAAAAGATCAGAGAAAACAGGTTTACAGTAGCCCAACTGTAGCATCCTCACAGTGAATCCTTTGTTATTTAAGCACACTTTGAATGTGATGGTTGTAAAACAAATGTGATAGAAACTGTCCTGGTTACATTCAGAAACTGAATTCTGAATTATCTTTTATATTGAAAACCTTTATTAAAAAAAAAAAAAATACAGAGGCACCTTGCTTGTCAGATTTTAGCCGATAAATTTATATCAAAGATCTCTGCTTAACACTTATCTTATAAACATCAGAATCAGATCAACAGTAACCACTTACGGAGGGCGGAACAAGAGATTACCAACCTTCAGGAAAAAGTACAGTGTCTTTCTGCACAGAACAAGGGACTTCTTGCTCAGCTGAGTGAAGCAAAACGAAGGCAAGCAGAGATTGAATGCAAGGTAAACAATGTCACCAATAGACTACTTTTGTGCTAGCATGTTTTTAACCTTGTACACTGTCACTGAATATAACTGAACTTTAACTGAGAAGTAAAATTCATGAAAACAAAACTTGTTCTTAGTGATTTGACAATGTCATCTTGAATTTACCGTCTCATAAAAAATACTTGAGGTTTTGACAGAACTGCTTCTTTGTGGTCCCACAAAGATAAACTTTTACTTTGAAGTATGGTTCTACTTAGAAAAGTGCCTGTGTGCATAATACATACAAGACACACCCTCTTATTCAACAGCTTCTCATCAGTGTATACTCTGATTTGCTTTAAGGACAGGAGTAGTTCATGACTTCAGCCCTGGCTATTACTGCAGAATTACTCTAGATTCAAAATAAGGAAACAAAATGAGAGTTTTAATGGAGAAGGCAGTGCTAGAGTATTCATTGCCATAGTCTTTAAGGGGTCACCTCCAAAATAAGCTTTTATTCCTGCCAGTTCCAAACAAGAGCCCAATCTGATGCTTGAATCTCCTAATAACATTTCTCTTTATAAAATGTGTATGTGTGATATGACAACGTAATAAGAGTTGTCCTATATGTTTCTTTAACTTTGGATGAAAAAATTCCTAGTATTTGTACTGACCTTTGTTTTCTTTATGAGAAGTTAGTTGACAAATCACTGTAGACTACTACAGCTAAGTCTATTTTTTTAGAAATGGAAAATAGCTTTGAAACAGAACATAATATTCATCTATTTTTCAAAGCATATATGAATAGTATTTTTAAAATATTTTATAAAGTTGGCTAAAGAGCTAAACAGTAACTTCTAAATATGATAGATATTCTAAGTACAATAATTTGAGGTGAATTATCAAACTATCACTTATAAAACTAGCTATAAATTGTCATCTTGAAAGCTGATGCTGTTATACAGTCATTATTTGAAGTTGTTCATGATGCTATACTAGTCCTTTTCCTTTATGTAATCAAGACTATTTTACAGACGCTGCATGTTTCTGTTCTCATTCAGAGCTCAGTTTACCTCAGTGTTTTTCTATTTTCCCCCATATTACATACATTTTGCTTGAGATTCCTACACCAAAGTCCACGCTGTCTGTAATTCCATCAAAGGGTTCTGATGACAATACAAACTAAGGGAGTAGCTTGAGTGGTTTATCACCGTCACTAAAGCCTGGAGATGAAATTACATCCATATTAATATGCATAGTTTTATTTCAGTATCACAGTCCTCAGTTTTTAAACTTTTTTCTTAAACTTTTTTCCAAGGTAACGCATAAATGTAATCAATGGAGCTGCATAGTAAAACTCTGACTTTTTCTTTGTTACTCAAAGCCATACTGTATAATCTGTATTTAACAACCCCCCCCCGCCACCCACACACACACACACACACACACACACACACACACACACACACACACACACACACACACACACACACTGGTTTCTAGTGGCACCTGTATCTAGAGTGCAGTGAAGACAACTTTTACTGATTTAATCCAACTCCATCACAAGGTTTTAGGAAACAGCCCACTGAATCTAACTAATAGAATTTGGTTCCATTAGTGTTTAGTTTAGCTTAACCATTGGGTTCTTTAGTGTCCTGTCACGTCTTAAGTATCTCGATACTGAGAACTCTTACTGATTTTTTTTGAATATTTCTGCTCTTGGGATATGCCTTAGTGACATGTTAGTTTTCTTCATTCAGTCTGGAACTTTCTTGTTCAATGCTTTTGGATGCTTAGGATTCTAAATAATCTTTAACATATTGAGAGGTAGTAGTCATCATTACTTTGAAGCTCTTATTTTGGCTGCAGATTGAAGAATGTATATGCCTATTCTCACTGGGAAATTTGTGTAGAAAGTTGCATTGTAAAATTGGCAAGTGAGGTGATAGTAATGCAATAAGCACTAGCTGCAGTTCTAAAGTGATATAGTACCCATTCAGTGCAAATACAGTTCAGAAGAACTTCAAGTGTTAGTGTGAGCTAAAATATTATCTCTTGGAATAAGGTTTAATATAATGCAGTTGAGTACTGTACTGCTTAAACATATAAGTTTTATTTGTTAAATTATTGAAAGGTTAACCTAACTGATAGCTACCAATGTAACCTTCCCTAGTATTCCTTTTTCCTTTTCTGTTTAATCTTGTTGTGAGCTGGCATTAAGCTTTTATCCTTTTTTTTAATCCTTTTTTTTTCTTTTCCCTATCCCTCCCCACAACCTAACTTAATTATTTTCATTATGCCACCTCCCTTACAAAAGCATGTGGTGGTTTTTACCACCTCTGAAAGCTGTTCTGTTGTATTTCTGTTCCTTTCTAGGTACCTTTTATTATCTCTTGTAATAAGTCATATTTTCTGCCTGTACACCAATTATTTTGTCACTGATATGTACTGTGTTATATTTCTTTTTACCTGCATGTTACTTCTACAGCAAGCACTTCATTTCAGACTGTTTCTTGAAGCAAGGCACTAATTTTTCAAACTGTAGTTAACTGAAGAAGAATGAAAGATGTAGAACAAAAGACTTGTTCCTCCCCTGCCTTGCCTTTCTCCCACGTTAGCTGAGAAGTGTGAGGTAGTGTGTTTGGCAGCTCTGTGTCAGTGAGAAAGCATCAGCACTATGCAGGGCAACCCTCATGCTAGCAGATATTTGCAGAGCTGCCCTGCTTGGGGAGCTGCCTCTTCTATAGGCACGTGCGCCACAATGGGGAGCAAAGCCATGCTGCCTCAGCGCCACTCCTCCCGTGGCGGCAGTGCCAAGCTAGTGACAACCCAGGGTAGTTGTTCGGGAGTCTCAAGGAACTGTCTTGCAGAGCAGAAACAAACTTTCTGTGTCTGGTCCATTTCAAATGCACAGCACTGAACCTGCGCTGGGAATCTGACTGGGTTGTAGGCATTTGGAGTTTATCCTAAACACTTTTGCATTTCTTTGTTCTAAGATAGGATAGTTGGACATGATTGAAGTTCTTGTTTTGGGGGCAAGAGGGTAGTTGGCAGAGAATATTAAAGAAATAAGTCACTTCTTGTGTATCCTCTAATGCTTTATAAACAAACTCAAGGGCTGAACAATGAGCAGGTCTTTATCATGCTGATGCAGGTGTCAACATTGTCTGTTAAGTGTTTGCACCATAATATTTCTGGAACACAAGACATCTGTTGAATGGACCTGGAAATTGGTTACATCATATACTTTTAATATTGATACAACTTCGATTAGGTGAATATAGCTTAGAATTGTTACTATAGATGATCATATAATCCTAAGCATTAAAAGTAAATGTTTTCTTTTTTTTTACTTAGAGCATGCCTTATCAACCAGCATGCCACTTCAGTAGTGTGTGTTAAGGTCTATCACTTGCAGTTTTGGTTGAAAGCAGTCCAGTCTGTACTGAGCCTAAAGGACAATATTTGTTAACTTTAATCCATTGCTGCTTTCAGAGCAAAGAAGAAGTGATGGCAGCAAGGCTCCGTGAGGCAGACCGCATTGCAGCTATGGCTGAGCTCCAGCAACATGTTGCTGAATTAGAAATCCAGGTAACAAGTGATGGCATTAAATGGATAACTTGATAATGATTACTATTTATACTTTGTTTTACTTTTTTTTCCCCCTTCCTCTGCTTCCTTTTCTTTTCAACCTGCTTTGAACGCAAGGCATAGTTTTACAAAGGGTGATAATGCTTTCTTGAAGAATGTACCCTTTTTTTAAACAAAAACTTAAATCTACTTCCTGAGCACACTTATGAGATGAAAATTGTTGCTTCTGTACAAATGCCACACAACATATAACATTCTCTTAAACTAACTTTTTCTTGTGAATTTTTACCAGCGAATGTATCAAATTGAAAAGATTCTCTATTCAAAAAGCTACCCTTGGATTTTGGCAACCATCCTTGACTATATTTTCCTTCCGGCTCAACTGCTATTGGGGGATTTGTTCTAACCTCTTACTACTTCTATTTAAGTCCTGAACGCAGAAATGCTATTTAGTGTTACCATGTCACCGTAGTATCTATAAAGTGTCCTTTAGCCCCTGTGCTGCTGCTTCTACTTTCAGTTCCTTCTGAAGCTTCCATTCTACCATGAGTTCCTTGCTCTGAGAATCATGAATGACTTCTGTTTTCTTTATTTTTGAGGTTTTGAGATATTGTGATGTCTTAACTGTACTCTGCCCTGCCTTTATCCAGCCACTGTTCTATTTAATTTTGTTTTGTCTGTCCATGAAGGTTGTTTTCTGTTCCTCTGCTATAAGCTACTTTCTGGTTTCTTTTAATGGTAATATTTCTGTCCGTCTTCCGTCTTTTGTTCAAGGTGATGATTTTACTCTATTGTGTCCAAATCTTTTTTCCACTATGACTTCTCAATTACTTAAGTCTCTTTCATGTCTTCCTGTGTGGAATGAGCTTCCTTTTTAAGCCTGTATTTTAAATTATTTTTTATTTCTTCTTAAACCTTGGTTACATTTTTGTTTTTAGCATAAGGAAACTGTGCAGTAAGATATTCTCACATTGTCTCTGTAGTATCAATTTGTATTGTGCAAATGACTGTACAAATAATTTTAACAGAGCTTGCATAAATTCTTCCCCTTGAATATCTTTCCTGTAGAGAAGCAGGCAGTGAATTTATTGAAAGATAAAGCAAACATTTTAATCACATAATGTTTAGAAAATGCTATGATCAGTACATTAGAAATAGTAAGATAAGCAAAGCAAGCATTGCATATGAATCACTTATCTTCTAGCAAGATAACAAGAAAATAGCTGAGTTCAGGTCAATCTCTTACTCATGTGTTAACTTCAAACTTCATTTCTAGTAAAGTATTGCTTTTAAACAATGTGATTTTGTAGATCAGAAGCCAATAACCCATTCAACTTTTTTCCTCTTTAAAACCACCTTTAAATGCTGTCCTGCATAAAGGAAACTTCTTTGATTAACATGTGTCTTCCAAAAAGCCCTCTAATCTTCATTAAATGAAGTCAGGAAGGTGAATTCCACCATGACTGTGTGTGTGTTTTACTTCCTTCTGACAGCTTGGGGTATAGTTATATATCCCATTAGGATCTTTTCTTTTTTTTTTTTTTTTTAATGCAGATATGTCTGTCTTCAGGCTTTTTTGGTCTTGACTGATCAAATCATCAGTGCTCCATTATTTTATAGCTAACATAACTACTTCCCTCTGATTATTTGACATTTCTACTGAAGCTATGGGTGTTGGTATTGTATGCAGAAATTATAATAACTTGCTTCTACATGAAGCAAGTAAAGATGAGTGTAGGAAGGTAATTTATTTCATAAATCTGGTTTATACGTCTGAAAATTAAATGGTCCCTATTTGTCACAATATTGCATAGTTTCATGTTCAGTTGTTTCTCCACAGCACCTCTCCTTCCTTTGCATCACACAAAGTAGTGATTGTGAAATCTTTCACTCTATTTTTCCATTTTTCTCATTTTCTTAGATGGTCTTGTATTTGTTTTCTATTTAAGTGCACTTCAACTTGAAATCTTTTTGTTGTTCTCAGATGATCACATGTTAAGGATTCGATCTGCAATCTCTTTCAGTAAGATTCAGTCTGGCATAATTAAGAACTGCTTTACTTAGTCTAGAGCATGAAGTCATTCTGTAGCCGAGAGGTTAATGTTTCTAATTTAACGAGCTTGCTCTGGTAGGCTTTGAACTATTGATCTCATGAGTCTATACTGGTCTGAAATGCACTCGTAGTTGTGAAACACGTGGTTTAACTGTATACAAAATATTTAAATGGTTTAGCTGATATCCTCCAATGTCAGTAACTTATGTCTATAGAGCGTAAAAAATAAATGGAAATACTTTTATTGGACTGTGAAAGCTTTCGTGTAAGCTTCTACAATTAAGTAGGTATTTCTGACCAGCATGTCTTGCCAGTAAATATGAAACTTGTGATCAAAACTTCCCTTTTGGGTGCTCATGCTCAAAAGGGTCTGAAACACCTGCCCTGAGGATGAAAAGCCCAACTTCCAAAGTCAGTTGTAAGAACATGAAACTAATCTTACTGCTAGAACTAAAGTTGCCTTTTAAGGAAGATGTATATATAGGCACAGGGATGAGATACTGGATAGCTCTGCTGCCTCCTCCTGTGCTCTTGCCTTCAGCTTGTCATGTGGTAACGGCTGGGAGCTGATGTGGAGAGCAGAGAACCTTTTAATCTGCATTTGCTTTAATGACTTTAACGTTGCTTTAATGACTTTAACGTTACAGTGTTAAAGGTTGTATTTCATGCAGGCAGTCAAAATTGTTATACTGACCATGGAGCATCACAAATAGGCTTGTTTGTTGTATTCTTTCAAAGTTGATAAAGATGAAGGGAGGAAGTTTAACTTACCACATAACCTTCCTTTTTTTGAGGGGGATGGTGCTTTTCTAAGAAGTTCTAGGGATTCAGTGCCAGGTCTGTATGGTCCATGGCAATGCTTAACTGAAATTGTGCTGTTTTCTTTTAAATGTTATCGTAGGCGTAGGTGCAAGACACTAGCGTTAAATTTGCAACACAGAGTATCACTACTCCTACATAAAAACTGATGTGACATTCCATATACAAATGCTAGATTTAAATCACAGTTTCTGGGTCACTCTTAGTAATAATGAGAGAAAAATTAAATTCTGTTTAGAAACAGAATAGGTAGAATTCTGTCATTTAATAGTAGATGTAGTTTTCTAACAAGATATTGGCTTTTTATGACCTTTGAAAGTTATATTTGTATATTTTGAATATCATTTTATCTTGTTTGGGCATTGTGGATTCCGGATTCCCGATTCTGAGTTTTTGAGCATCTGTGTAAGCATACTGAAGTGCAAAGAATAAATCCATTCTGTGATGATTCCTAAGCAAAAGAAATTTAAGAGCCATTCTTTAGAGAAAATAACACAAGTTTGAAATATTATTCAACTTGTATTCTGTATACCTAAGCTCCTAAAATGACAAAGAAAAGCCCTCAAGCTGCGTGCAATGTTCTTTGACCTAAGAAGCAGCACTCCTCATTCTGAATGGACGGTCCTTCAGGTCATTCGACGTTGCTTAAGGAAAAAGTTCCCTTGCAGCAACTGAAGAAAGGCCAAACTGAGAACCCCAGGCAAGGTTCAATAAGCTGCGGTTGCAAGCTAGAGCGCTCAGGGGCTGGGGTAACACACAAGGAGCCAATGACAGACGGAGCAGGCTGAGGAAGCGGAGCTGGGGCAGCTGCAGCCTCTGCACTGCGGCCTCAGCGCTGGCCCTCCGCTCCTGTGCCGGCTGCTGCCCTGCAGCGCCCTCGCGAGCCCCCAGCGCCGCCTCGGGATGGGCAGCTGCACAGCCGGCTACCTTTTTTTTCTTTTTTTTCTTTTTTTTCTTTCCCCTAGGTCCAAGGAATCCTAGAATCCTAAGGGGAAAACTAGCTGTCAGAATTAATTCGTAGGCTGCTCTGGCCAGAGGTAGCATCACTTCCTCCTGGTGTGCTTCCTGGCAGATTCAGAGAATTTTGTCACATTTACGCTGTCGTTAACCATGTCAGAGCTCCTTTGAGAACAACTGTAAAGGAAATCCATGATTGTGCTAGTTCTCTTCCCCCACAGTTTAAACTTTTACCACTCTTTCCTTAGAATGAAGCCTTTCTATGACCTCTGTTTAATAACTTTTCCAAGTACTGACTGTTGAGTAAAGAAATTGTTTCCATCTTTTCAAATTACAGGAAACTTTTTTTACTCTTATCAATAGTGGTGTGTGATGTTAGTGATGTGTTTTTTGAAAGTCTAGAATGAGTCACTGTAAAGTCACTGAAAGGACACTGGTTACCACATTTACTCTTCTGAATAAACTTCATTTACATTTTTAAAGCAGTGTCTCTTGCCGCAGAGTAAGTGTTTGAAAGCTTCCCCTGAAAAGGGATTGAGGCAGATTGTTACCAAGTAAATATTTCTAAGTCAGAAAAGACCAAAATAAGGGTGTGGGGCAAATATCTTTCTGTTCAAGCATTTTCAGGAAAGCTGATGTACAGTGATTTCTGGAGCAACAACTGTCTGGTGTTTCTGAATTTTAGCTACATATAAAACCATTGATTTTTGTTTTGTGCATATCAAGTCTGTAGATACTACCTCAAAAATAACCCTAGAAGTTTTCTTGTCATTTAAAATGGGTTATTTTCACATTGATATGTATTTTTCTTACTCTGAGCTCCAAGACTTGTTACAGAACTTTCTGCTTGCCCTTCTCTGGGGCTGAAACACCTGCAACTGTGTTCGGTTGCTCAAATGGCTTTGATCTCATCTAACTTATGCCTAGACCTTGCTAGGTCTAGCAGCATGACTCTATGGCTTGCTCGCTGAGTCTAGCAAGTCCCTGATACATTAATTTGTAACCTTAACCATGCTGGTGGAGCTGGGCTGTTGGAAGAGATAAGAGGATTTATTATTTGTTTTTAAATGTAGCGAAATCTAGATGATGAGTCTCAGATGATATCATGTAGTGCCAATAAGACATTTCTAGAAATTATCCTGGAAAGGAAAGGCTAGACCTTGCATTGGTGGCAGTACATAGAAGCAGGTATATATTAACTTATTGTTACTTCTGTTCTTAGAAAACATGAGTTTGATTTTTTTTTAAAACAAATTCTAGATTCCAGAAATGCCTAGGTTTGATACTTTTGCTATTTTGATAATACATTTATTTGTCTTGATAAATAACTTTTTAAATTTTTAAATAACTCTAACTTTTTAACTATTTATTTGTTTTAAACCTAAGGCAGATACTATTGCCTAGAGACTAAACATTTTTTGTCATGACATCCTCAAATACCTCAGATTTTCTCTAACAGTGCTCCCCCCTCAAAAACAAACAAACAACGAAAACAAAAACCAAAACCCACATCCTACATGTATAATCTTAGATTTTTAAACTCCTATGAAGAAAGAGATTACTAATTGCTTATGCTGTTTCCTTTTGAAAGGTGTGATATTCATACTTGTTAACTTAAGTGGAATCTTAAAGTTCACTTTTGAAGCAGTCCAGTTGGTTTGAATATTGTTTTCTTCAGAAGTACAGAACTACTCAAGAACAAAGAATGTGCTGTTTTTTAAAAAAAAAAAAAAAAAAAAAAAAAACCCAAGCATTTAATATTGTAGTTAGCCTTTCTGCTGTCTAAGCTACTGTTGTTCAGCCTTACTATTTAAGATAACTGATGAGCTTCTTTAAGCTGTAGATGACTTACCAAATGGATCCATGCTAAAAGCATCTCTTTTCCAGCAAATCTTCGTGGCTCAACACTTGAAGCAAGCCAGAAGCTATCAATAATAACAGAATTGACAAAAAGGGTATAAGGAATATCCTGAATGTGGGCTCCAACCTGCTAGGGTTGAAGTGGACAGTGTAGGCTCCTGTCCTTTGTGTCAAAGGTCCTTTGTTCCTCAGCCGCGGGTGTCCTTCACCTCGGCAGCTGAGCTTCCATCTGAGGTGGTTGGGGCCAGACAAGACTTAATGCTGCAAGTGTTGTGTGTTTTTTTCGTGTTTGTTTTGCTGCTTGTTTTTTGTTTGACTGAGTTTAGAAACCTTTTAAATATATCCTAGTGGTCCTTCAGGAGGAGTATGAATTAATCTGCCTTTCAGAGGATTATGATTCCCAAAGGGAAACAAAGGCTGATGGCAGTAGAAGAGGAGGAATGGAAAACATGCTTCTCTGGAGAAGCAAATAAATGGTAAAGTAGTTCTTGGAAGACAGTTATCTTTAATTGCCCTGTAGTACATTAAAGCAATGCAGCAGCTGTATTCTGCAAACAGTAGGCTGAAGAGAAAGACTGCAAAAATGTCAGTGTTGCTATCTAAAGTCTTTGCCTCTTTTTCTCAATCAGGACTTCTTACATCTCCACACTTCAGTTTGTTGCACTTTATTGTAACTTCCAACCTAGCTAATTCTGATCCTCTTTTCAGGTCAAATTCAAATTCTGAACTCATAACAAATGATAACTCTAGAATTAATGTCAGCATGCCTGACTAGGTCAATTTTAAGTGGATGCTGTGTCAATTTAAAGTGTGTTAGAATTTGTGTCTGCATAGTAAGGTATTATAGCTGACATGGGAAAAGTCAAGGTAAAGCTTGATGGAGCTCCTTAAACTATTAAATTCACTGTGCAGTTTCCAACTGTGGACCAGTAAATGTTTGGAACGCGAGTATGCTGTTTTTGGTATACATATGAGTGCTACACCACAGCTAATGTCATCTAGAATTAGGATGGGTAAGTGGGAATCAAACCTGCATGGGGTAGAACTTGGTTTGTTTTGCAATAGGGAAGCTATTTACAGTGTCAGGAGATGCACACACTGATGATAGTCTAAAAAAACTCCAGGATGGTATTAAGATCACTTGATAAATACACCTCAGAATATATTTTCACAGTAATTGGGAAATAATAATATGTTGTATAGCCTAGCAAAGATTGAAAACCAAGTCTAGAACGACAGCAGTTTGGGAGAAAGTCTTCTAACATACCAAAAGATATCACAACAATGTTTTTCTATGGATTTCTGCACATGCAGAACCATTTTCCTGTCAGCAGCTTTTCTTTTTGTCCTGTAGCTTGTCAAGCTGCCTTAATGACAAACTAGTGTAAAAGAATGATCCTACCAAACTTCTCTTGTACTTAAGTTTGCCTTTGAATAGCAAGTGCTTACTTATCGGAAGTTGGAAGCTGCCGGAAATCAATTTGAGCTTAATGCAAGTATGCAAAGTGAAACAATTTCTCAGGTAAGGTAAGTTTCTTTTCCCTTGTGTGGAAACCTCTCCTCGTGATTTGCAAGGCTATTTGGTAATTTACAGATTTACAGATTACTGCCTTTACAAAAAGGCAATTATGAAGGCTATCATCTTGTCCTAAAATTTGTGTCTCAAGGCATCCATCTTTGCCCACTGTAGAGAGGTTTTTGGAATAGCTAATAGAACACAGGGCTTCTCAGCTAGCTCTTAAGAATTAGGATGATCTAATTTTTGTTAAAGCTACTTAAAAGCATCAGCTTCTGACCTCTAGTGTTTCAACTGTTGCAAGGAGAGGTTACAACTCGACTGTTTTTTTGAAAAGTGTCTTTGTAGAAAATGATACGCAAGGTTTCCTATCTTGTGTTAAATAATGTCTTTTCCAACTGTCAGCTCTACAAAATCCGTAAGTTTGAAAAGGAAAACTGAAACTTTTCTGCCCTTCACTAATAATAAGTACCAAGTAAACTAGATTTATGCTCTCTGTATTCAATTTTGTCTGCCTGGAGCAAGCTTGTTCTTGCGTGAGCAAGTTATACCACAAATGATGTTATTCTGTCATGTCTGTATTAACTTGATGGTGTCTTCAGGAATGAGAAGCAATAAAAACATTCAAATATAGTGGCAGAGCATGTTTTCACCAATGTGGAACACTTTTGCAGTCCAGCACTGCAGACTTGCAGCTTTTAGCTATTACTGCAGTGCTGAACTTAAGCTAGTAAACCTGCCTGCTTCTGGTGTTGGTTTGTGCTGACTGAACTTGGGAATGCCTTCTTGTGCTTCCAGTTCCAAGGTAAGCTGGTATACTTACTACATTAGTTTCCTAAGAGGGCTATACCACCTATTTGTAGCAGAAACCTTGCTTTACTCTTGATCAGTTCATAGCTGCATAGTAATCTGGAATCCATAAAATAAAAGGTTTAAATAGTAAAGTCAAACCCTATCAAAGGGTAGTCTTAAATGAGCATTTCTTCTATATATTCCTGCTGCCACAAAGGATCAGATCATAGTACTGTCAGAAATTGTAGCTCATGACAGCAGTGAAGCTCTTTCTCTGTAGAAAAATGTTTTATAATTTTTAGGTCCTTCCTTGTAAATATGTGGGGGTGGAGGTGGCGTTTGTTTGGGTTTTTTGAACCTATTTATGACAGGAAAAACTTCATGTTGTTAATACCCAGCTCTTTGCAAATTTGGGCTACAGGTTGCCTTGGAAACTAGATTTAGCACAGAATTAGGCACTAAAGACTTTGTACTTCCTTGTTACAGATTTTTTTTGTGAATTAATACTGAACATGGGAAATCAATTTTCTTCTAGTAAAACTGTGTAATGTTTACTACATTGTTGTGGGGGAAGACCGAGTTCTGAAAGTACAGAAATTGCTTCTAGATTGCCAGTACTGACAGGACTTTCAAGGTGGTTCTCTTCATACAGCAAAAGGGTTTGGAAGGCAGTGTATTGTACCTCTCCCTTAGTTCCTGGCCTATGTTGGACCATAGGCTTGATACCCTCTATTAATCCTTGTTGTCTTGTGGTTTGAAGAACTGCTGATATTCTCCTTCTGTTCAGCGCATCACTAGTATTTGAATTCTGCATGCAAATGTTTGACTTATCCTTTAGATTTGCCTGTCATTGAAAATTCTTGCTTGTTTCCTTGAAATTTATCAAAATGAGTAACAGGTAGAAAAGCCAGGTGGTCCCATTATATTTTGGTTTCTGATGTGTGTTTGATTCTATATAATTTGCAACTAGGGTTAAAGATTTTTATAAAATGAAAAGTGCTTGTATCCTCTAGAGTTGTGGCTGCTTTAGAAATAACTATTAAAAAAAGACACCATTAACTAGTGCCTAGCGATCTGAAGATGTGGTCTGCATTCAGGAAAGGGTTCTCCGTATAGTCAGGTTATTTAGCTGAGAGAGATAAACTTGCCATGTGTCAGTCACTTCAGGATTCTCTGTAGAGGCAAGCTGAAAAGTTAAGTGTTTCAGGCTTTCAAGTTGCAAGATCATCAACAAAGGATCATCTGTGCTTTGGAGTTGCATCTGACCAACAAATGAGGGAAACCACACATTCCTCTATCTCCAGGTTTTTTTCACTTGAGAATTTTTCTCTATAGCTGTCATAGTATTTGCAGTAAGGAACTTCACTTGCACTCTTTGCAACTCCTACAGAATAAATAATACAATGCTTTTAAATTTTAAAATATAAAAGCTTGTCATATGTGGTGTTCCCTCATGCGAATTCTGTAATGCAAGGGAAGAACCCATTTCATTTTTTTCAGCTCGAGGCAGAGGAAAATGTCATGCCACTAAATGAAAAATTAGTGGTGAAAATATGCATGCTAAGTGCACAATATCCACATAAGTCCACGTATTAGTTTTATGTTCTAGGAATACTTTAAATAGCACATGCAACATCTTACATTGGTTGTGAATTTCTTCCACATGTGAAACTAAGTCTTCCTGGTCCTCCATAGAGTCCTGCCTGTAGCTCTCAACATAGTTTGGAGAAGGTCACTTTGAGTTATTAAAACCCCTAGATACTTTGTGATAACCTCAGACAGATGAAAAATGCTGAATGGAAAGACAGATGGTGAATGTGTAGGTAGCTTCTATGCCAAAATATGCAGAGTTAAAATAAGATTTTAATGTTGAATAGCTGTGAATAATTTCAAGTCTTCCTTTCCACAAAAACAGAAAGAAGAAGGAAAAATTCAAGGACAGCTTAATAAATCTGACTCTAACCAGTATATCAGAGAACTGAAAGATCAGATAGCTGAGCTGCATCATGAGGTAAGTGATAAAATTCTGTTGTCTTTGAGCACTTGCACCTTTTGTCAGATCTTTTAAGCATAGTAGGTTTTGCTTATCTGCTATTATAGTTCTAATACCTGATTTTGCCAGTACAAATTATTTTAAATAATTCTTGTAGATGATTCTTGCCATTATATGCTAAGATGAAAGAGAACAAATATGTTTAACTACATAGCTTCACATTAAAATTAGATTAATAGTCTAGCTTTTCCCTTAATTTTATAATTTGATGAAATGTGTTGCATGTACTGCCCTTGAAACTCTATGTATGAAATAAGCTCGTCTGCTGCACTTTTGAAGGCTAACTGAATTAAAAACTACACTGTGTTTGTACTGACAGGAGACTCTGTGGAGATGTTGAGTACTTGGTGTTGTGGAAATAAATTGTGTGATGGTGTACTGAGATTGCTTAAAAAGAAAAAGGATGCTTGCTCAATGTCAGTTAACAGATTTTTAAGTTATAAAAACTGCCAAAACCTTCAACCTGTGAAATTTCTGTCTTCAAACTTCCGTACTCTGGTAGTTGTAGTAACTTGCTGTTAGTTAAAAAGATGAGAAGATCCTGAAACAAGCTTATGTAACTGGAGTGCTCACTGGCTCATTTCAGTTCTTCCTCCACTGTGAAGAAATGTCTTTAACTGCCCTGTGTGCAAAATGCTCAGTTATCTCTGCATTTTAGATTGCTTTCTAAGCCTTCTAATGCACAGTTCTGACCACTACTGCTTAAAATCATAGTAATATAGAACAATTTAACCCTACTAGTATTTGCTGCCCTTGTTTTTGTTAAATAATCACGTCCTTTAAGTATATTTTTTCCATAACCATCTTTGTAGATTCAACCTTTCTATGTTCCCTCCCTTGAGAATATAGTGAAGGATTGTGGAATGTTGTCTGTGCCATAGATAAAGAATAGTCTCTAGGGCCATCTGTTCAGCACCTTTGCCAGTCACTAAGCTCACTTAAAAACAATTTTAAAATCAATAATGGCTTCCATTAAAGGACTATAACAAGCTTACTTTATGAGAAGGCAAGCTGCTTGCAGAATTCTTAGAAGCTAGAATATTTTGCAAAAGCAGAATATTTTAAGTAATTAATGAACTGTACCTGACTCTTTCTGTTCAGTCTAAACTTAAGAAACAAGTTCTTCCAAAAATAACATGGGATTGCTGTTGTAAAGCTATTGTATAATTTTCTCTATACAGGGATTTGTTGTATGCCTGGCTGAGCAACATGAGTTTCATGAAGACATAAACAAGTGTTACACGTTTTTATATATGAACTTACTATGACCAAACTGGAATAAATAGGAGGTTCATAAGCTTATAGAACAATGGTGATTCCAAGTAATACTGGTAGTTTCTAGGCTAGTCTAGACAAGTCTTTATTGCTTGCAAGAAAATCCCAGTTAAGGAGAATGAATTTCAGCCCTAGCAGAATTTGAGTAATTCCATGTGGAAGACCACTCTTCTCCCAGAGGTGCACTCCCTTATTGTGGCTCAGTTCATTTCCAAGCTAGTTAAGCACTACAGGAGAAAAGGATTCCAGGATAGATAGAAATAGTAGGAAGAAATTCTGTATGTTAGCATCTTTGCTTCGTTTCACACTTTAAGTCTGGAATCCTTGCTTATGAATGACTCATTTTTATTACTTGCTCTAATTTATTATTGCTCTTAATATATCTAGTGATTATTTCCAGTATTTAAATAAAACCCTGAGAGGAAAAGTAATACTTCATGCACAGTCCTTTATTTTGTGGCTAACTCACTGAGCTAGCTCTGAGGTAATGTAAGGTTAAGCCTGAAATGTTTGCCTATAGTGTTTATGGGTGAGTTCTAATGATAACTAGGAAGTCTTGGATTAACACTGTTGCTAAGCAAAGAATTTTGTGCAGTGTTTCCTGAAAGAGCAATATATGGGTAATCTGGAAATAGGAAGAGACAAAAAAGTTTGTCCTCAATTGCTGAATGTTAGGATTAATGTACTTTGGCCAGTACCAATTAAATAAAGCAGTTTTCAGAATGGGTGTCTTTCTGTGTAGGTCCATCAGTGACCATGCTCCTTGCTCTTTGGCTAACTGCTGTTTGATTCTACTTCTGCAAACTGAAAAGAAACGTTACAAATAAATTTGCCAATTGATCTTCCTGAAGATAGGGTGATGGTGTGTATGACATGCTGACCACAACCTCTCAACTACCTAACATCTAAAAAACACAGAAATAACAGTTCTTTACGACATGAAGTTACCATTTAATACAATGTAATTACAGAACTTATGTATTAATTCATCTGCAGTTTAACTATAGCTAATAAAAGAAGGGAGGGAAGCAAGACTAAAGGCTTTGGCATGGTCATTCATATGATGATTCTGCATGTCAAACTTTTTTTTTCTCTTTTTTACGTCAAGTAGTGTATTTGTACAGAAATTCACATCAGAAGAATTGCGGGTCTTTCATGCAACGTATGCAATACATAATAATGAACAAGTAGTTCTAAGTAGTGCTAAATATAAGTAATTGTAAATGGTGCCCATACTGTGGCCTTCTAATAACCACTCTTTTACCTCTTTGGCCAGCTGTGTGTATGTTTCTGTATCAGTGGAAGCTGAAGCAGCTAGAGATTTTAATTCCATCCTGTAATATGACCCATTAGATGGTGATGTCACCGTTATGTGGCAATTGCAAAATTCATCCTAATCAAAGTTTTAGTGACAAGACTCCTATGCTATCGATATTTGCAATCCCAGGCAGAGGGATTAAAAAATCCAGAATGTCTGAGAGGAAAACCAGTAAGAATTGCTAGCTACTAGCGAAGTGGGTTGCTATTATTACCCAGAGCTTACAGCTTATTTTCCTCAGCCAATAGTGAGTGTTGTTGATGCACAGCAGCAACCAAACTGCTGCTATGCTTCACATCCTCCCTTTGATAGAGGAGAGAGGTTTGACACACAGATTTTACTGATCTGTTCCAGTATGGTAACCCAAGCAGCTACATATTGGAGAACTGTAGCATAGTTTTTAAGGTAATTGTATAAAAGCTGTTGTTTGTACTCCTGAAAACCTCTGAACCTCTACCTATTCTAGCTCTGAATCCATCCCTATGGCTCTCAGCTGTGATAAATATTAACTCATTGCACTTCGCTACCTGTATCAATAGGTATACCTATCTCAGAAAAGCAAGAGGTGTATGATGAAAAGGATTTGCAAAAATAGATGGCTGTACTTCTACTTAGCAGTAGCTACTATGGCAAAGCTGTGTATTTTTACAGTGCCACATTGCAGTGCTGTACTTCCTTCCTTGATGGCTGAATCATTTTATTGGCCAAGAAGTTTTTAGATGCTTATACTTTATGGCTTTATTGTTGAAAGCTGAAACTGTAGGGTGAAAATATAAAATTGAGGATTGTTACTGATTCAAACAAGAAGTCCTGACTTGAATTTCCTTCAGAGTTTTTAATAAGCATCTAGCTTCGACCCACTGTGACATCTTCCCACTTTGCATTTTTCTTCTCTCCTCTGTTCTCTTTTTATTGCTAAAGCTATTTCTATGACATTTCTGACCCCTGCTATCTTAGCGGGAATTGGGACTAGAATGTTTTTTTGCCCTGCTGAAGGCCTTACAGGATGCAGCTTCTGTACTTTATTCTTTCTTTTTTCCTGTAAGTGATGTTCTGCCTGTCAGAAGAAGCATTCCCTGGTCATTGGCACAACAGGATTTATACTTTAAATTGTAAGGTCAAGTGATCTTTAGCTGATATAATATAAATGGCTTGAGTATACAGACACTGCAGGATTTATAATTTGGGTTACATATTATCATGTTGTATGAAGATGCTAGGTCTTCTAGGATGCGTTCTTTGATTAGATACTGAGAGGTTGAATAAAAGCCCCTCTTGTGAAGTGTTTTTATTTTTTTCTATTCAGAGAGATATTCAGCTTTAGGAGGTAATACTAAAGTAAGTAGTTTAATGTACTTTAGAGAAAACATATACAAGGTTTGAATTGTTCTAAATTTAGGCTTAAGAAAAACTGACAGGATTATCTTGAACAAATTCTTATTCATTTAAATGTAAATCACATACTGGGACAAAAGAAAAGGGGGAGGTACTTTGCTACTTCTTTCTATTTAGTTTGAATGGAATTAAATGATTTATAAACTTTAAGTTCTTCATTTTATGCACTACCTCTTTGTACACACAGTCACTTTATATATATATATATATATATTACACAGCAGCTGTCTTTGCTTCCTGTTGGATGTTGCAAGGCTTGTATGTGTTACCTAGATTACAGGAGTGGTACAAAAGATTAGAATTGACATGCTTACCCACAAACTATACTGGCAGACCACAAGACACCTTTGGAGAGAAAAGCAAGTTTAAGAATAGTGGTTTCTACTCTTAGAGACTTTCTGATTTAGGACTGAAGTGCTTAAGTTTTTTATTCAAATGAAACTTTGCAAAATATGTTATTTGTTACACTGTTAGCTGACCTTTTTATATTGTTAGGAATATTTTATTAAGCTTATTTTGATGGTAAAAAGTTAGCTACTCTATATCTGTTGCCTTGAAAAAGAGGAATAGAGATGCTGAAAACAGCCTTAAAATCCACTTCAACACTTTCTTCCATTCCTCCAGGTGTAATCCTGGGACTTTTTGGAAACATGCTCTTCATATCTTTAGGTGAAGAATCATTTCCCAGATTTCTGTGGGGTTGATGAGATTCAAGCAGAGAAGATGGTTTCTGAGAATCTATCTGCAAGTTTTGGAGGGGAGAATAGCTTTGAGTATAACCTTCCAAATATACTGTGATCTTTGTCTTTCATCTCTTGCCATTCACAGGGAATACAAAACTAAATGTCCTAGATGTTCATATGTAATGAGGTATGCACCAACAAAATTATTTTAAAATTTCAAGAGAAAAAGATGAAGTTGTTTACTAGTGTGGAAGTCTTATGCGTTGTTTGAAATGCGAATAAAAACTAAAGTCCTGAAACCAGTGTACCACATGGTTACAAAAAATTAGACAGCCTTCTTCCAACTGATCTTGTTTAACTACTGCTATGTGTTTAACATACACATATTTAAATGTGGCTGGTGGATGTTTGACAACAAGACAGATATTTGGAGCATTACTATTTTCCAAAGCATTTTCAGACTTTTAGAAGGCTGTACTGGTGGCTTTGAGGGAAATTCTGGTGACTAAATTCTTGCTTCTTGGCAAAGCAGAAAAGGGGGAACTTTAAGTGTTTCCCATTTCTCAGTATCTGGAAACTTGATGGTCTCTCAAAGTAGTGGTGACTACTTTTCTACTCCCCCACACATGCAGTTTTATCTAGGAATGGATCTGATATTATGTTGTAAGAACCTAATGTAGTCAGTAAGATTTGATATAGGTGTTATCTCATGGTCTGATCTTGTTCCTGGTGAGCTAACACTTTAAGTAAGATCAGCTTAATGAAAAGAGATATAAAAGTTGGAGATTAAATACTATGCTTTTAAAAGGTTTTGCTTTTGTAAATAAAATTGAAGACACTTTAAGTAATTACTTTGAAGGTAGATAATGCATAAGATATGACCAACAAAGTAATTGGGAAGAGAGTTGAAGCCATGGATAAGGATACATTTTGTAATTCAGGATAGCTTTCTAGGTTCTCACTGCTGAAACTAAAATGGAGAAGGGAAATTAAACTGTAGTTATCAATGTGAAGGGTGTTTTCTTTGTGTTTTTTTTTTTTTTTTTTTTTTTAAGCTCCATGATACAGTAACTAAATAAAAGTCAATATACTGTAATGTGTAGAGGGAAGCTTAGACCATTCTAACAGTTACTTTGGCCTTAAATACTATGAATTTGTATAAAAGATAAGCTGAGTTTAGAATCTGTTAAACTGTTTCTTCCTTATTTTTTACTATTAGCTTTTCTTCCCTATGGAAATGGGGAAATGCTTGTTTGAGCAGCTAAATGATGATTGCTGCTAATGTAGATATGCAGAGTCACAGTGCTGCTTGTGGCTGCTGGAACAACCTGATACAGGTTGGCTGCTTCCAGCAGCATTCCTGGCTCCTTTTGCAGCAGTAGCAGCTGGGCATGATATTGGGTATGTCCATGGTGGACAGCAGCCAAGGGCATTATTCCTTTCATCTGTTAATTTTGTTCAAGTCAAATCCAGTGCTTACCGTAATCAAATGTTCTCTTATTGGAAGTGCTAGAAGACTATATTCAAAAGGAGGATAAATCATTCTCGCAAGTTTCACTCTGCAGTAGTTAAACTGGTGTCTGTCTGCCTAGCTTAGGTTGTCTACGCTGTGTAGGAGTCGCATGTGAATGCAGTGTGGATGGATCTTTAAATTGTCTTACAGCTACACAACTCTGGGTGATAATGGCCCAAGGATTAACTGGGGAAAGCAAAGTCTAGTCAACTCCAACCTGGAAACCAAGCCTCCACTGAAGACTCTTCTAGGGGATGACTGAACTTTCCAGGCTTGCAGGTGGATTAGACCACATGGGCAAGTGAAACTGACATAAACTTGATCTGTCAGTGTTGCCAGGATACACTTGACACTTATCCCTCACTTATTTTCATAAACAATCTCGGTAAAACTTATTTTCTGCAATTTGTTTTAGTCAATTTTTATGTTCTTATTTCATTGTTTTCACTGAATTTATAATATTGGTTAAAACTACTGTATTAAAATGTACAGGGCATTTTCTTTCTTTCTTCCAGAATTAACATTAACACTTTCTAATACAGTTTCTTTTATTAAAGATAAATACTTTCAAAATAGGTGGTCCTCTATAATTGTTTTCTGACTTGGTAAAAAAAATTGTCCCTGAAAGGAAATATGTTAGCCTTCAGATTTAGAGAGTAAGCATTTCAACTTGTGGTGGAAGTTTATAGCACAATAAATCATGTGCTTTTCTTTTACCATATCTTGCAAGCACAGTTGGACAAGAGACCATCAGATTTTCCTCCCCACAAGCAAAGTTCTTGCAAGGTTGCTGGACAGCTAAAAATGTAGTTGCTTTAGTTGTACGTGTCAAAGATGCAAAGCCTGTGTGCTGGCGGAGTCTGATTTAAGTGGTTGTGGTCAGTGTGAGGAACCTGTGATATGATAAGATAGCGCTTGTGAGGTCATGTGGTTAGCAAACACCCAATCTAATGTAGCAGCTTTGTCTACACAGGATAGTTAAATATATACTCTATGGTTTTGAAAAGTCAATTACTTATTTTTGTCTTTTAATGCAGCTTGTCCTTGAAAATCAAAGATGCTATACTGGCTTGATAAGTACCAAGACTGTTGCAGAAGGGCAGGACTGAACTGATTGGGAGTCTTAATGCTTCTCTTATAATTCTCTTGCCTGCTTAGCTACCCTTTGATTAATAGAACAACAGGCTTTACAAACTGTCTGACTTAAGGCTTCTGCCTGTTGATTAGTTGTTGCAGAATAGAATCATGGTATATTTATTGAAAACACTAAATCACCATTGTGATTTCAGTTTTACTGTCACTACTTATTAAAAACAACTAACACAAACATGCCCAAAAAGGCAAGTCTGATTCCATACTAATGGCTTTCAGACAATCAATCCTTGGCTACAGACTCCATCTTTTTATCTCTTCCTCCCTGTCTGTATTTCCTTTTTCTCTCTCCCCTCTCTACTCCCCCACCACCACAAAAAAAAAGAGAGAGAAAGAAACCTTTCAGCTGTCGTGAGTCAAGGAAACCTCTGCATGTGAACAGCGTAACCAGAACAGTGGTCTTGTCTGTCATCAGAAGCAGAGTAATGGTGGAGCTATGAGATGAGTACAACTATTTAACCTTCACTACTACCTATCTAGATTCAGAGATAAAGGCTGGTCATTGTTCTCTTTAAAATGTTCCTTCCATGTGCCTTTCCCCCCCACCCCAGAATTATAACTCTCTATCAAAGCTCCAGGCTGGGCTTGCAGAGTACCTAGTCATTGATTACAGTATGAGATGCATGTAGCAAAGTCCTAGTTTACAGTTTTGCCTGGATTGAGAAAAAAAAAAAAATACACCTTAGGATCCACCTTATGTTTTCATTTGCAAATTGAGTGCTGGTGATTGCAAAGTGCAGTGATTGAGGACCTACTGGCTTGAACTTATCAGAATAATTGCTTCTTGCAAAAACTGTTTTGGATGTTAGTCACTATGCACAGGTCCCAGCTGTGTTCTACTTAAACGTAGGAGAGAAATGCTATGCATAACTGATAATATGCCTGAGTAATTTGTATCTGAATATATGTGGGGCATGCAGTGAAAACGCAGTGGAAATCCCTTCTGAAAATCTTTTACCACTTTCATATCAGTATTGCAATCAGCACAGGTGGGAACAATTTCTGGAATCAGAAGCAAAAATAAATGTTACTTAGTCCACCTTTAAAAAAAAAAAAAAAAAAAAAAGCAAGCTTTAATTACCATTTTAAAAGGACAGAGTAAAAGTGTGAATGGTCATTTCCTGTAACTGTTACTCATAATGAGTATGTTTTCAGTCTACCATCAGTACATTCTAGTTAATGCTTTGAGGTTTCAGCAATTTTTGTATTTATAGATGCCTGCTCTGAAGAGCAGGAGCAATGAGATTTTTGGTAGTTCCCTGGATATAATTCCAGAACAATTACAGTGCCTTCAGTGTGATCTTGCTACTGTTTTAAAATACTTCTGTTGCCACGTCCTCCCCCCAGATAAACACTTTCATTAGAACTTCTTGTAGGAAGAGTTTCTGGGAACTTTCCCTCCACCTGGTGATTTACAGAAACTTCTCAGGGCTAGGTCAGCTTAGAACTTCTTTGAATTGCATGCAATGTCCCTACAACAGCTTTGTCAGATCTTAAAAAATTCCCTCGGTAGATAAAATTTGACACATATTGACCAAATGCTATCATCTTTTGAAAATAGTGGTAGCTCAAAAGTAGGGTGCTCAGCACTGTTACTATTTTAATTGCACATTTGATATAGGACTTCAAAGTTTAATTAGATTACATGGCACTAGATCAAAAACAGATTCTTAAACCATATAGTGCAGTGATCAAAAAGTCATGACCTCCCATTGATCGCTTTATTGGTTTCCTGTTCTGATTCAGTGGAAACCTTCTGGTCTGAACACTTGTTGCTAGTTTTAATCTTTGTCACGTTTACAATACAGCAGACTTGTCTTTGGTAAAACTGATATGCAACATACATTTAACATCTTATTTCCTTTTGCCTCGAGTTCTTTAACTGATAATGTTGTAAAACCATTTTGTATTTATTAAAAAAAAACCCTTAGAGCAATCTGAAGAGCACAGATGGGCAATTAGAAGCTTTTTTGAGAGGGTGAGGGGAGCCTGCCTTAAAGATTGTACTACCTGATTCAAACTTGCTGGCATCTACAGAGTCTTTGTAAAACATTTTGTATTACCTTGAGACTGCATATGACTTACAGCGCCTAACAATATAAAACATAGGTGCCAAATATTTAAGTGCTGTGAGAAATAGGCACGAAATGACTCAGTCATGGAAATTTCTTGCTGCTGTTGCTGTTCACTTATGGACCCACTGTAGTAGTTTGAACCCTGCTGAGTAATATGGTCAGCACAGTTCATTCAAGATAAATTTGTGCTAGTATGTTGCTCGGCTTTTAAAGCTTACTTGCTCAAGGCTGACCCCAAAAGTTCTCTTGTTTATAGAGAATTACATCACACATAAACTTGGATCCTGAAGAATTAACTGATTAACCTTTTCCATTATAGTATAGTGATAGCTGTTCTTTTTAATCTGACTGAATTGTTGAAAAAAATCTCAAGCCAGAGACTCTTTGGGTCTTTATTTTAAGAAAAGCAGACATATTGATAGAGCTGAAAATCCTTGTTGTTACCGCTCACTGCTGTTGTGGCTTGGGCCCCCAATAAGCTTAGGCCAGGGCTTTTAAGTGTACTCTGGCCCCAGTCAGCTTCTATTGTTGCCCATTTTAGAGCATTTTTGCTGCATTTGCTGTAACAAATTGATACATCTTTATGTGTTAGCCTGAATTCAATTTATGAACTCCAGAAACAGTTGTGCTCTTTTTAACAGTGTGGGTCAAGAAGTTCAGACACATATGAAAGCCTAGAGACAAGAACTAGATATAGACAGATCTGGAGTCTTCCTGCATTATATACTTATATCTAATTCATATATAGTTATACTGCAAATCTGATGTCTTTGAACACTTCTGGAATACCGAAAGTAATATAAAATTAAGTAACTTCTATCTAATTATCATCCTATAAACCCTAACAGATCAAACATTTTCCTCTGAGAACCATTTTATTACATCTCAAAAGGAAGAACCAAACTCTATCAGGTCCTCTAAGAATTTGTCAGCTGATTTCATGATGGTATGCGCATATGGAATTTTTGGAGACTGTGATGGGGAGCAAGGGAATGCCAGCAGAAAGCAAAGGTGCAGCTATTAAATCTGACCTCATCCATACACAGCAGAGAATTGTTTTTCTAGTTTTCCTTTTTAAGTCTTAATGTTTTAACAAATTTTAATAATTGACTTTTTACTGGGTTGTTGTTGATTTTGAGGAATTCCCATTTGAGTCATACTAAACTGCCACAAATAAATGGCTAAATGCAGAGGAGGGTTTCACAATACCTAGGATGCTGGAATGTAGTTTGGTTCTTGCTGCAATGATTGGGTTCAAACAACAACTTCATTTCAAATTGCACTGCTGGACTCTCTAAAAATCACTGCATTATCTGGCTAACTTCTGAGTGAATTTTTAGATGAGGAAACAAATTTGTGTATTCAAAGTATACTTAAGACAAAGCTATAGTTTATATATGTATATAAGCTATATATGTAGTTTTTATATATTTAAAAAATCACCCACAATAAATGAAATGTGCAGTAATGGATTGTTAACTACTTAAGGGAAACAATTTTGCTAACAAACTTTGAATGGCTGTTACTGCACACTATGTGTATGCATGATCAAGGCATTTCCTCTTACCTTAAGCAACAGTACCTAATGCACCAGATATTTAAGCAACAATTTTCATTTGCCTCATTTTAGTCTTGCACTATTTCTTAATTAAATATTCTGATTAGAATTGTCGGCCCTGCATTGCAAAAATCACTTGTGGCAGAGGGAAGCAACAGCAAATCTGTAGTGTGATTCCCATGTGCCCTTATTTGTGAAAACTTCTTCCTCTTACCCATATTAATAACTTAGGCTCACTTTAATATTTGTTGGTTAGGTGAATTACAAAGGGAAGTGGTTTTGTCCATGTTAGTGTTCTGCTAACATTTCCCTGAACTAATTTTTCAGCTTTTCCTTCTAAATGCATTCACTTTCTTTCTTATGTCAGCGTGTCTCCACGAGTAAGTTGGAAAGTGCTGAACAGCTTGCTTTTCAACCTCTAGAGATGTGTGCTTTTTTCTTAATTTTGACATTATGGTATCTCAGAGAAAGGTACAGTAAATGAAGCAGCATAACATTCTAGAGAATTAACTACCTATTTGATCCATTTCAATATTAGTGAGTCAGACCTTAGCCTGAAGAATTTCTTTAGAAAATCTGAAATGACTCAAATTTGTTCTGAAAGAGTTTGCAATAGCTTTAATCTTAATTTTATTAATAAAGAATTAGCTGAAAGCAACAAATGAAGATGTACCTTTTCCTGGATTCTTCTGTTAAGCAGATCTCTAAAGATTATTGCAGATCCCTTCTTGTGTTTTGATGCAGATATATATGCCTTATTTATATCTATAAATAATGTAGATCTCTTGAGACTTACAGTAATACTCCAATTCCTTCAGTTCTTAAATCTGTGCATAAATACTGCATTGTAGAAACCAAAATGGTTTGAGATGTAGGAAAGGCTGTCTGTCCATGGTATTAGGGTATCCTCCACAGAAAGGACAGGGGTTAGCAGGCAATTGGAACAAGCCGGGTAAGTAGGAGTTTTAGATTCAGCACCAGTGTTACAGGCCATTTGGTTTGGGCCTTTTGAAACATCATAATTAGCAGTGTGTATTGCTTATAGCTGTTAATTATGAACTAACAATCCAAATTAAGATTGTGTCAATAGCCATGCTGTAGAGTTAACATTAGATTTTTTTTCTGAAGTAAACAGGAAATTCTCCATTAATGAAATAAAAGCCACAACCTTGAGCTTTGTCCTAATAGTCTAGTTTCTTAAACCAAAAATGTGTTATGATTCCAACTATAAATTTGTTTAGAGAATATGTCACTTGGTTTCTTCAGAGAATGTTGTCTTACAATTGTTGTCTGACTTCACGGATCTTGAGAACTTTCTGTCAATTTGTATAGCTCAAAACAGCATTCTCTATCTTCACATATTTGAATGATTTACATATTTGAGTAACATCTGCCTCATGATTGAAGCAAATGAGATGACTTTTAAGTTCCTTTACATTATTCTTTTTTTAGGATTATCACTTATATTAAGTCATACTTTTCCTAATTTATTTCATTTTTCATATTTATTATTCTCAAAGAGCAAGAAACAATGCAATTTTTGTGAAAATGCTTTAATATAGTGCTCTCACAAAATACATCTATCAATCTCCTCCATATAAGAAAGATGAATAATTAAGAGGTTGCTTGGGGAACTTTCAAAAGTTCCCTTTGCAGTACAAACATTAAAGTTTGCTAAAGATTGCTTTAAGTGAGGGACTGCTAATATTAGTTCCTGTAGCTACTAGGTTTAGTTCATGTTGTCTCCATTTCTGCAGAGCTTGTGTTGTGATGGTTTCGATATGAATATGGTTTGCTGTGGAAGTGCATCTTCAACAAGCTTTCTGAAGCTTGTTTTTAAATTTAATTTCTAAGGATGTTTTTTCCATTCAAGAAAATGAAATAGTAGTATAGTAAGTAGTATAGACATGTAACCTTATTTTATGTTTATTCTTTTCAAGTGGATCTACACAAAAGTTTGTGTTATGATACATACTGTATGTAATACATTCACCTGTTGAGTTGAGACTTACTTCCTATTGCAATGCTTCCTTCTCTCCAAGATAAATGTTTATCTGAATGACATTGTTAGGAAGTTCTTCCTTTTAAATGGATAGCATGATAATGTATTTCTTAAAATGCAGTGTGCTCTCTCACAACATGAGGGTTGACAGTGAGTAGCAGTCAAGTGTTTTAAGTATATGGGATCCAATTTTACACTATGAATTGTTAATATCAGAATCTTTTATGAATTCCAGTTGTGTTGTTTTTATCCGTGTTAAATATGAGGTAATAGATCTTAAATGTAACTGATGTTTTTACAATTAAATTTATCAGTAGCTAAATCTCTTTGGATCTTCCCAAGTTGATAATATTTTACTGAATTATAGGACAGGTATTTGAAAATGCTTATGATTTGTTTCTCTCTGGCTAGATGTGGTTAGGAGTGTATTTTCAGCAACATTTTAGTTTTGAGTCATATTTGTTGTGTAATCAGGAAATGTTACTAAGTTTTATTGCCATTTTTGAGGTAGAAATGTATAAAGAAAAGATTCACATTTTTAAGTACTTTTTACAGATTAAAAGAACCACCAAAATTAGCAACTTTTTTTTTTTTTAAGTATCAATTTACCATGCTATCTTCTATCAGTGAATAAAATTCACTGATAGGTCCTTCTATATTTTGATCTCACTTGTGTATTGTCTGGTTACCCAATTGTGAGTAGATTGAATATTTATTGGCAGGTATTGTTAAAATCATTCTCCATCACTTCAGAATTGAATACATTTCAAGAATTTGTCACTGAAGCCTTGAAAAGAAAACAAACATGTTCAAGTTTGATGTTTGAAAAAACATCAAAAACACTGAATTCCTAGCTAAAACTCTCACAGGTTCCAATATTAGAATGTCTCCTAAGATTTATGTAGAACTCCTTATCACATAGTCCTACTTTAAACTTTGACTGATACTCTATAAGAATCAGAGGGGCTTAGAAATTTGTTTGTAGCTGCCTGCTTGAACTGTGTTACAAGTTCTAAATTTCTCTTTACTTTCTCCTTCATGCCTTTCTTGATGAGGTAGTCAACATCAGGTAAGAAAGTTTATTTTGAGTTCCAAGGATCTGACTGTTAATACTCCTCCTTCCACCTTTTCTCAGCTCATCTGAAATTGTGAAAGTATGCTGTTATCCTTTAAAGAGTAAATATAATTTTCATATGTTGAAATAGGATGTAAAATTTGTCTTTAAAGTATTTAATTCTTTAGGTACAAGAAAAACGTTAAAAAAAAAGGGGGGGGAGGGAACAAACAATCTTAAAGATTTTTGTCCTTGATCCAGCCAGCTGTTACTAACTCTTTGAAATGTCCTTAGGACTGTGTGATTAGTGACACACTAGCATGTGGGGTGAAAACTGGATTAAAGCTAGTCATGTAGACCAGAACAACTTTGACTTGAGATTTAAAAGCAAAACATGTGGGTTTACCAGACCTATCTTTTTTACAGAGTTGATCAGATCTGAGATTCTTGCAAAACTGAAGCATTAGGAAACAGCAGAGATTCAGTTCAGCACCACTCATTAGGGGTTAAAAGAGGTCTAGTTTCTTTCATACAAAGGACAGGCAGACCCAACACTGCTAACTAGTTGGTTCTTTCTGTGCATCTGTGGTGCAAGTCCATATTCTACTGAGATTGCTGCAAGAAAAAAGCCACCTTTTTTTCCTGGAGGTAGCATAACTTTGCTGTTAAGCATACAAAGGAAGAAAGGGCGAGGAGCGAGGCTAGGAAACAACTCTTTTTTCTGTGCGCTTGCTCAGGCTTTCTATGACTTTGATATGGCTAGCTAAATTCACAGAAAGTTCTTGACATGACGCTTTACTTGAAGTTCTCTTTCATGTTCAAGTAATATGCTGGTGACAGATTTTTTTGGTAGTTTGGAGTAGTTTTTTAGATATCTTTTGTAGTTAAAGCAAACCAGTGGTTAGCTGTACAGACCTGAAAAGCACACGATTTCTTACTTTTATATAAAAACCTGTAGTCACTTGTTTGGAGGGGCTTTTCATGCAGTAGTAGTTGGGAGTTGTTGATTTTTTTTTTCCTGTTTTCTTTTTTAATTGAAACTCCATGTGATAACTATCTGACCTATATTACAGAAGTATTTGAGAGATTATTTCTAATTACTAATGTGCAAGACTATCAGACCTTCTATAGCTAGATACATATACTTTTAAGAATTGCTTATTTTAGATACACATTGCTGTCCACTGTATAAAATGACATGAATAAATTCACTTGCATCCTGAATTATGTAAGCATGAGACTTTTTTGCTTGCCTGTGCATTTTTTTGCCTTTACATGAGCAAACTCCTCCTGAAACAACTGCAGCCATGTGTATGAGAAGAAAATGTAAAGAACAACTTTACTACAAGTACTCAAAATAAAGGTCTAGTTCTAAAGCATGTACCAATATCCCTCACGTGGACATTGATGTAGTTTAAAACTCATGTAATACTTCCAGCTTTTACATGCTGATAACATCTGATTTGAAGGCTTTTAGCGTGATTGTGAATCTTATGTTTTTTCTCATCTTTTATACAAGCCCATAGGAAGTACAGATATTTCTTCTCTAAATGAACAGGTAAAACTGGTGTCATTAACAAGGACCTATATGCACTATTTATCAAGGTGAAGCTTTTCAGATCTTAGAAACCTCAAATGGATTTTTTGATGCAAAAAAACAGCTTTTTGCTTCTTGCTATTTTCCACATTGTTGTTACTGGCAGGATCTGCTTACAAAGTAACATTTGGTGCATTTTTCTCTTTGAAGCTCCCACAGTAGCTGGAGGAATTTTCTGTAAAGCATCCAATGCCTTTC
The DNA here is from genome assembly GCA_034781795.1 of Crypturellus tataupa. Lineage (NCBI taxonomy): Eukaryota > Metazoa > Chordata > Aves > Tinamiformes > Tinamidae > Crypturellus > Crypturellus tataupa. The sequence goes on along the minus strand of JAWLRI010000903.1, from coordinate 913,391 downwards.
TGTATGCATAGGGTTTTTATCATTCTGTGCTCTCAAACTGTCAAACTGGCTCCAACTTAGTTGCTATAAGATAGCAAAGATAGAATTCTAAGAAATAACTTCAAGTATGTCTTCAGAGAATTAGTTATTTTCACTAAATAGGAGATTTGCCAGTCTCAAAAGCTTTAGTTTTTACTTATTAATAACTTGAACACATAGTTAGAATAGTTTATCACTCCAGCACAATGCATTTGAAGTGAAATATGTTCATACATGGTCTGATGATTACTTTTGTTTAATACTCTCTTAGAATTAAAACCGGTCTATTTATGGTGTATGAAGAGAAGTTAGAAGTTTCTCTTACCTTGTGATTTGAAATCTCATCTGTGCTGAATCAGATAATGAAGACACTTGATCTTGCCATGTAGACAGGACTAAGTATTTCTTTTCAATGTTGATTTTCTCTGGCTGTAAGAAACAGCAGCAATATTCAGTTGTGGGATTCTTTGGAAGACAAGGGAAGCTTTTTATCAAGTGAGAAGGGGAGGTGATAAGCTAAAGGAAGGAATGGAGCTGTAAAAGGTAAGACATGAAGGTCAAAAGCACTGACAAAACAAAGGCCACTGTAGAAAAAGCAACTGCCTAAGCCATCCTCATGGGGATGTTAAAGATGTAGCAAATAGCCTAGAGGAAATTGTCCTTGCTGTTTCTGGGTACCTTGGCTTTTAAGGTTTCATGCTTAAATACTCTGGGATTGGAAAGAGAATTTGGAAAGTGTTAAGGATATTTAAAGACCTCCTTTCAAGGCCTCTGCTCGGCAACCAGAAATGAAAAGTCACTTTGGCAGTTATGATTCCAGCTATGTCTTCAGCTGATCATCAAATGGGATCCTTCTAAATCTGTCATTTCATGTAAATCATTAAATGTTCAGAAACACTTTTTTCAAAAAGTTTTTATTTCTAATGTTAGTCTTCAGTTGTGATTAACTGCGTAACTCCTTTTCTTTTCCCTTTTAACAGATCAAATGCCTAAAAGGCCAGAGAGACTTATCAGACCAACCCACTTTTGATGGGATTCACATTGTCAACCATTTCACAGGAGATGATGAATCATTTCATTCTTCTGATGAAGATTTTATAACTAACTCCATACAGGAGAGTGGGGTGAACTTTCACCTGTGTAGAAGGACTGCTCAGATGGCTTTGGATCCAACAATTGTAGACAGCAGTGACAGTGATATTGAGGAAAGTGCCCTCCAAACTGGGAGTTCGAGTGAAATTATTTCCGAGCAGAGAAGAAGAGAGTCTTACTCTACTACCGTGTGATCCTCACTGTGACTAGAATTGAAGGCTTTCAGATTTCTTTAAAGGTTAAACTGTCGGAAAACTTGAAAGTATCCAGCCTAGGTTTAGGTACCTATTGGATCTTGTCTGGCCTGTACTACAGTTACGCATACTGTCTGCCTTGTCTCTTTGCCAAATCTTGCTGATGACATGCCATTGCCATAGAACAGGCTAGGAGGAAGTTGATGGATGACAGTTTTAACAGTATTACTGAATGTTCCTTGATTCAAAAAATGCAAATAGAAAATTCCTTAATGTATACCTATTTTTCAAAAGAAATTGCTGTTGTGCAATATTTTATGCTCTGAAGAAATGTGTATGTTTTACATTGCTATCCATTAACAATCAAGATGGATGATAGCCATCTGATCATGATATATATATATTTCTATGCTTCTTTGTTATTTTTGTCTTTGTTAAAGTTATTGGATGCCCACAGGAGACTTAACAGAAGCCTTTATCTGTGTTACTTTATAAATGCAAATACTGGTCACTAATGCCATAAAGGATTTTTTGATTGTTCCGACAAATTTATGTGCATCTGCTTTTGATGTTGCTAAGTAATACCTGTTCTGAATATTAACTACAATAATGTTTATTTTGTACATATTTATATACCTGCACCACGCTGAAAATGTACATTACACACTTTTTTTACAGGGAATGTAAATGTTGCAATATGACTGTCTGGCATTCTAGCAGCAAAATTAATTCTGTATATATGCACTAGAAGTGAATTACCCAATAAAGGCAAAACACTAACCTTGATTTAATTTCACCCTAGCTACACTAACACCTTCATCTTTAACTGAAATGCTTGTTTAGGACACTATTGACTGAAATATTTTAACTTTATATATATGTAATGATAATAAATTTTTCATGATTTAACGGGGTGACAGTATTTACTGTTTAGTATCTTTTAAGGTACAGGTCTTATTTATCATTTAGTCACCATTCTACTGCAGAGCACTGTTCGAATATGGTCAAAAGTTACTCCCAATTGGGTTATACTTTGGAGTTCTAATAAAGGCATGCTCAGTGCAGCGGAAGTCTATACTTAGAAAATAAGCACTGTCCTGTCGTCAAAACAGCTATGATTCATCAGAGCTATAGCTGCTGATCATTTCTCAATTAAACACTGTCCTGAAGGCAGAGATCTTCAGTTTATATCCTCATGGTTCTAACTTCTTCCACAATCCTACTTCATATGCTAGAAATTGTCATATGGATTATCTTCTGCCCCTCAAGTGCTTTCTAGATAAGAATATTCCCTATGGCAGCCAGTTTAGCCACCTTTCATAATTAAACAATCCTTAAAAACAATCCTTAAAACTTGTTTACTAGTGATATTGCAGCTGTTCTGTTTAACTAAAAAAGTAGGCAATGCACAAGTCAGTGCTGACAAATGCTGCATACTGCTGAACGCTTGCTAGTCTTCTTAGGTAATCACAGTATTTCACTGACCTCTGAGTGTATCTTTTGAATGATTCTTTTAAAAGGGCCCCTAGAACTTAAAGAGGCTTATAAACAATAATGATAGGGAAAGTTCTGAGGCTGGCAGCTGCATTTTTTGCCTATATACTCTCTAGTATAAATCTCAAAGCAGGTGCACAACACATTCATTGCCAATTTCTGCCCTTCCTGGCTTGTTTGTTATTTCTACAAATAGAATGTGGGAACTACTTATGCCTCTATAGTTCCTAGAAGAGGTGATGGCAATTGCCAGTTCTGAGGAGAGCTAGTTGACATTAGTTCTAAAACTTGTTGGAAATTTCATGCATGCAAAAATCAAGTCAAAAGCCCTTTTCTTCACTCCAAAATAAGTTACCTTATCCCTCCCCCCTAAATGAGCACTGTAATAACTTCTGTTTGCACCCAGATAATTGCCCAAGAAGGTAGGTGACCAATGTCAGGTTTCCTGTCGTCAATACCAGCTGCAAGTCTCTAAGATAATGTCCTACAGTAAGCAGAAGCAAAATTCAGTTGGAGAGCCATAAAATCCTGTCTGTTTGAACAGTGAAGTGTTATGATTTTGCAATAACTGCCTTACTGCTCCATTGATAATAAATGAGATCAGTTGGCAAGGGTTATTCCCTGAGCTTTTGTGTTTTAATTTATACTAATAGTACAGACACTGAATAGCATAAATAAAAATATCAAGGAAAAAGCAAAAGGCCTTGTCCAAATAACTGTGTTTAGAGAAGAAGGTGAATCATTGGATGTGCTGCAATTTCAGGAGACTAAGTTACACACACAATGGAAGTCATCCTTGTAAGACAACTCAGCTGAGGCTGTTCAAAGTAATCCCTTTTATTATGTATTTTGCCAATAAGGACACTAATTGCTTTGCCTATGTGTATTATGATTCAAATATGTACCAAAATAGATGCTGATTTGTCAACAGCACAGGTAATATATTTACTTATGTAAATAAATAAAGCTCACTGATTATACCACAATGCATGACCCTGTGTGATCTTCTAATAAATGTAAGTAATGATTAGTTACTGAAAGGCTAGAAACATCTATTGATTTTTTTGTTTACCTTCATTTCTTTGGCAAAATAGAGGCCTCACCTGCCTATGCATATGTACAAAGCATTACTTCCATCTCAAATTGCTTCAAATGTGCGTGTGAATATATATTATTCTAACCAAAATATATTCCTATAAAACAGATTAAAAGTAAGAAATAAGCATCCACATAGCAATTTGCATAAATTGAACAAAACCACTCTGTAAGTCATGTAAAATTGTACATATGCAATACTTATATCCATTTGTTGGAGCAGTAGCAAAGGAGGATTGCATGTTTAATAAAAAAATATTTTATATCAGATAAAAAGATAGTGACTTTGATGGAAAGAGGCTTCTCACAGTTTAAGTTAGAATGACCTACAGATATACCTTCATAAAAACATTCACATTTCAGGAGAGGTGTTGCTAAAACCTTTTAACTGCAGAGATTGAAAAAAATATGTTAGTGATTTAGGGGGAGGATAGGAGCTGGAGGACAACGCAAATCCCATAGGAGAGTCATTAGGCTAGTCTCTGAGAATGAAATCGAAAGTCAGCCTATGAAATAGACTTTACTCCTACCTAAGTGGAAATCACATTACTAAGTTTAGTTATAGACTAATTACTAACTCCTCTGCAATTCTGTTTGCTGGACTTAGTTTACTCAAGTTCTAGTTCATTCTGTGAAAACCTGTTATCGGTATAATTAAAACAACATAATTTCTGTAATTCTGTAAGCATTTTTTTACAAACTGAATGAAAGCAGTAAAAAAAAAAGTCAAATAAATAATAGCACTTAGTACCAAACACTGAATGATAGAATGAAAATAATACCTGTAAATTGACTTGCAACACATCCTCTATAGAGCATCCTCTATTTAGCTTCTTAGAGTAAAGAAAACATGCTTACACATGCATGCCTACACACTAATTAACTGGGATATAATGGTCAGCTCAGAGATACAATATCTTAATATCATTCCTTTCCAAGAATAAATACGAAATAGTTGACTCATTAAATGATTATAAAATACAAAAGCTGTAAGGTGTACTCTTAGCACTGGATAGTAACTTTTGCATAAACAATTGCAGTTTCTGGTCTTTGGTGACAATGGTAAGAATAAAATCAAAAACAATCTCTCTCTTCCTGAATTAACAGAAAGGCAGACTGCTGGCCTGTGAAGAAACTGAAACTGTACTTAAGATCTCATAAGGATCATTATTTTAAAACTTCCATTTATGCTAAGCATGTAATTTCATGTTATATCTGTGGCTCCTGTCAAAACAGGGTTTTGCTGTGCTGGGTGCTGTAGAAAAGTGCCTAATTTGTAATGTTTGTATCTCCCTCTCTGAGAACTGAGATTAATTCTCTCTCTCTGAGAATTAAAGTCACCCTTCCCAAACTATGCACAATAATAGTTCTAGCAGCTTCTTGTAGTGAAAGTGTTTTGGATAGCAGTGATCTTGGGCTCTATTACACCCAAGTGCACATGTGAGTTCCATGCAGAATCACTCTTTGCTACCAGCTCCCAATACTAACTTCCAGACATGAAAAATTGTCTCTTCCCTTACACACCAAGCAACCAGTTTGTCAAATCCTGATCCTCAAATCTTTCCATTACGAAGTGTTTTATCACTTTGGACCATGAAGTTCCCGTCTGCTTCCCATCACTTTCATTACCTTACTTGATGTCTTTTTAGCTCTAATAGCAATGTCAGACAGCTCAGTGCAGTAAATTGAGTAGCCCTTCAGTCTTAAGCACACGACCTTGCTCCAACAGGATTCCCAACTAGATTAAACCCATCCTTTTATTTATTTCCCTTTCTTTTGTCACTATGGGTTAATAATACTATACTTACCATTGTGTGCAGATGTATCTCAGCAAACTTCGATGTTTAACTTGGAATATTACAGGTCCTTTGGGAGGACCGTTCAAGCAGCTCTCCTCCTTGCCTCATTACTTACACTCCACATGAATTTCACTTTCTGCAAACTCACAGCCGCTTGGCTTTTCCCCATTTGGGATTTATAATAGCATTCTCACGCTGTTCTCACTGTGACCAATTAGGACCTCTACATACACAGGCCCATCTTAAGGATTACTAAACTGCGCACAGATCGCGCTGTAACCCCAAGCTAAGGACCCAGTCTCTTCACCCCCGTCCCCTCTGCCATGTTGCTACTCCAGGTGGCACGGCACGCGGGGCAGGGCCCGGGGGCAGTGAACGCTGAGGGAGTGCGAATTGCTTCAGGCCCACGGATTGTAGCAGCTGAAATACTTTCCGTCCCCTGCTCGGTAGAGATAGCAACCCGTAACGGCTCCCTAACGGCTCCCAACGGCCGCGCAACGGCTCCCTGCGGCGCGCGGGAGAGGCGGGGCCGCTCCCCGTCGCGCCCGGCCTCGCGCCGCCGCTAAGGGCACGTGGCGCAGCGGCAGAGCGGCCCCC
>JAWLRI010000903.1:882977-903663 GCA_034781795.1 Crypturellus tataupa | reverse complement strand
GGCCGGGCGGAGGCGGCGGCCCCGGCCCCGGCCGCGCTGAGGGTGCCGCTCCCCGCAGACGGCAAGATGCCCGAGGCCGCCGCCGAGCCGCCGCCTGGCCGCTTCTCGCCCGAGTCGCACCTGGCCGAGGCCGCCGATGGCACCTCCGAGTCGGCGCCCAGCTGCGAGGGCAGCGTCTGCGACCGCGCTTCGGAGCTCGAGGACTTCTGGAGGCCGCCCTCGCCCTCCGCCTCGCCAGGTAGGACCGCGGCCTCCGCCGAGCTGCCTCGCTCGGCGCAGAGCCCCCATCGCGGGGGAGCGGAGGGGCAGATGGATCTTCCCCCACGCAGCGGGCTCGCAAATCTGTCCCGTGCACTCAGGCTGCGCTCCCAGCCCGTCTGCACCGCTAACGGGAGCAGTGGCGGCTTGCAGGAAACTTGTGATGCCTAGGGACGTTATTATTGCTGTTGTCGTTTCTAATTAATTGCTAAGGCAAAACTATGTTTTCACTGTATCGGCATTTGCCTACAGAGTCCATCTGCCACGAAGTTTAGCATCTTTTTTTTTTCTTTTTTGTAAGACGGTAAATATATTCCTCGTCTATCTATACACCTGTAGTAAACAGCACTGACTGTGTGTTTGTTCTACCTGCTTGACGCGTTCCCGAACTCCCTTTCAGGATATTTCTTGCCTCTCATCTATATAAAGGATCTCTCCCACTTTTTTTTTTTTTTTTTCCTTTCTAAAAAGGCATTTGTGAAAACCATTTGAAAATAATGGCGGTCAGATTTAAACACCCCAAATCCAGGAAACTCACACTTATGGCTGCAGCGCCTGTCTCTAGCTCCCTCGTCCTGCCTTTGATGTGGTTGGAGCAGTGGGAGATGTTGTCCCCAGTTTGGCGTGAATACTTATCTCGTTTAAAAATACAACACTGTCGTTTTATAACGAAAATGTGTGTGTGTGTGTGTGTGTGTGTATATATATATATATATAAACAAAACATTTTACTACCTTGGTTTAAAAGTGGCAGCTGGAAAAAAAGAGCAATTTCTGTCTTAGCAAGGGAATTTTTTTCTCGGCTTTGCAAAATGACAGCGGACACCAGCAAACAAATACATGGTCCTGTTTCTCCACTGATTCTCCTACTTTGTCCTTATAGTATCCTTGCATATCAATCGTTTGTTGTAATGATGTGGATTAGCATTTTTAAAGACCCTCCTCTCCTTTAGAAGCCCCAAAGCCCTTTGAGTGGACGATCAAAATACAAAGCTGGGTCTTTGCAACCAGCCACGGGACAGTTTCAGTAGGTGCAAATGACAGACGGCACCAAAGGCAATAATGCAGCCGTCTCTGGTTTGCTAGTATTTCTGCACAAAATTTAACAATGTCTTTCATTTTTGTATCTAACGAATTTGCACTGCTCCTTTCTACTACAGTTTCTGGAGGGGAAAGAGACCGTTCTCAAGAGGTGTCCAAAAGACACGGGCATGAAATGGAGCAGGTAGTTAGCAGGACTGTTCTGCCTTACCTCCCCGCTACTGTGGGATTTATTAGCCCCTTGACAACAATCCCGTTATCTGAGGGAAGACATCCTGGCAAAATGAGAGCAGTGTGCAAGATTCTTCTTTTTTTCTTATTTTTTTTTTCCTTTTCGCTCTCCAAGGGAGAAGGATCCTGAAATTCTCTGCTCCCATTTACTGGGGGAAACGGGCAGGAAGGGACTTGCAGCCTTCGCAGGAAAGAGGTTCGTTAAGCGAACCTCGGTGCCTCGGGAGGGTGCCGCTGCATCGACAATCAAGGCAGTGGTAGTGGGCTTAGATAGGCTCCCTCCCACAGCTCCCCCCAAACCCTGCCTTCCAGCTGCCTTGCCACATTCAGTGTGAAGCTGGAAGTGCCTTGGTCACTTCAGCGAAGTGCCCTGGTGAGATCCTGGATTTTTATGGTTGTGTGTCTGGGTGGAGCGCAGTTTCTGTGCTGCATTAGCAAGGGCAGATAAGAAATAATGTTTCTAAATCACGTTCAGAGCAGGGAGGTAGAGCTAATAGTACTTACTGCCCCCCTCACTCCCCATGCAGGCTGTGCCCTTTCCACTTACGATGCGGAGCGAAAGCCAGATGTCGGGGCTGCCTGTGAGCGCGGTGCCAAACGGGGGAACACGCACGGGCACTGTAGCTTTATGGCGTCATTAACACTCTACATACTTTGTTGACTTCATCAGCGCAAATTGCTTTGGCATCTAACCTCACTTTTTATGCATGTCTGTAATCACACACATTTGCTCATATAGTAGGAGCCTTAATAGTGGTGTGCAGTGATGTATTAGGATCTCTGAGTCTATCGATGCTCTGCAGTGCTGTAAGAAGCCTTTTCCTGGGTATAATGGAGTTGCTGTGCAGGGAGCATGGTGTTTTGTAGTCTGTCTGTGGAGGAGGACTCTTTTTTTTTTACTGTGTGTACCAATCTGTTCTGATTTTCAGTTTGGGTTGAGCGTGCCTTGCCTTCAGAAAAGAACAGTGATGTTTGTTCTCCCACAGTGATCCGTGTAAGGGCTACATAGACTTACTAAGAAGTGTCAGGGACTGGTTGCCTCTCTCTTCCGTCTACCCTCCCTGAGAACTAGGCACTGCAGGGAGGCAGACCCAGCAGTGTCTCCTGCCCAGCAGAATGGGAAAGTGAGCTTTGAAAGTCTCCGTGGCATTGCCCATGGGCTCGCATGGCTTGAGCACGCCCCACACTCGTGCCTGCAAGGGCTCCAGGGTGTGTGAGGCGTTTGAACCCGCCCGTGTGCAAGCTGATCTGTGGTGCAGTGTGTTACTGTGTCCAGTGCTGCCTATTCCAAGGGCTCAAAAATCAGGTCAGCCTCCCCTTCCTTCTCCCTCAACTGACTGGCTTAGAAATCAAGACTGTAAGTAATACCTCATGGATCTTTTAACTCTTGTATTGGAATATTGAGGGTTTATGTTTTCATGCTTTTTTTCACAGTTTGGGCTAGAAGTTGCTTTCAGAATGAAAAAATAGTTAAAACAAGAACAAACAAACCAAAAGTTCAGGGCCTGATGAAATTGTACAGTTTCAAGAGCTGGGGCTTTAAGATAGTTCTGAGTCTTGCGATAAAATCGTGAGACATGGCAACGCTGAAACTGGTTGCAAAGACACAAGATAGATGATGTGACATTGACCACAACTTTGCAGTCAGTGCAGAACAGGAAAAATCATGCTCAGCACCATGTCAGCTAATTTGATTTCATCGCTCTGTTCAGATGTCCCAGTTGGTATATGCGCCTATATTTCCATCTGAAAGACTACTAATTTCAATAGAAGAATTTAAGATTCTGTTAAGATCTGAAACTATGGAAAATATACAGAACAGCCAAGTCACTCAGTGCTTCATTTCCCCTCACTTTCCATTCTCTCGCTTATCCCTCAGTCACCATCCGCCTCTCTAGAGCAGTGGCCTAACACATTGCGTTTCTCTCCCTCCCTCACCCCTGGTTACCCTGGTGTGCTGAGGGCTGAGGAAGCCACGTGAAACTGACCAGGAAAGAGGAAAGTAAAGAGAGCAGTTGTAGGTGTGCAAGTTTGGGAGTAAGGGAGGTTGATCTGGTAGCCTAGGTTGTAAGGGAGGCCAGTATCTCTGTGAAGGGAATCAGCACTTCAGCAGTTAATTAATTCTTCTTTTCCTTGGTTCACTAATATATTTGCCCTGTGGAGACATTTGACTCTCTCCATGCTGCTGCCCAATGTGATAGGAGAAAGCAGAGCACCTCAAGTGTTAATCAGAGTGTCTGGGAGAAGCGGTTGGGATCTTCTACCTCGTGTTGCCAACACAGCTCTGCTTTCTCCATGCAGACCTCCCTGAGCATTTGTGCCTTTAGACTCTGTGTTCCTGCCACTGCTTCCATCTCCTGCCTAGGGCCCTCCAAGTGCAATTCCTTTCGTGGTGCCCACCACATCTTGGATGTCCTTGCCAAGGGAGGCTGGTTAGAGCCAGCTGAAACTGTCTGAGCAGCTGGTGGCATGTCCTGATGGGAGCTCGCTTTGGTTATGACTGTCAGGGGAAACCTTTACTGTCTTTAGTTTTTAATGTAGCCTATACCAATGATTTTCATTATGTTTTCCTGAATTCCTGAAGCTCTGAAGCTGAAGTTTTGGGTGCGTTCAACTTCCTTTTATTTTATTTTATTTTATTTTATTTTATTTTATTTTATTTTATTTTATTTTATTTTATTTTATTTTTAGGGAAGCTCAAAGGAATCTGGAACAACTAGAATTTTCTTTCAGCTGAGGACTGATTTTTTTTTTCGTGAAAAGGGAGGCATGGAACACCTTCGTGCACCTCTCAAGCTGTTCTCTGTTTTGGCAATGCTGTAGTATAATTATGGACAGTTGTGGCACCAAGTTCAGAGACTAGATTTGGGCATTAAGTTGTGCAACAGGCAACTTTAAGTTCTTTTGAAAGGGTAAATCTCAGCACCCTTACTCCTCCTGGCACGTCCGAAATGTCATTTCTGCATTACAGATGGGTGGAACCTGCATCGCAGTTTAAACACTTGCACTGTCAATGTTGATGTCCGTTTTGGGGTATTGTAGATATACTTCTCTGAGAAGCTCCAGGTAAAAGCAAAGAGGGCTGAGACCAAGTTGTTCAGGATCTCAGCGGTGAGATCAGTGTTTCACCAACTTGGCAACCAAAATGGATGCAGACAAAATTGGGGCTGCGTTTAATAATCTGCCTGGAGCAGCCCGTGCTCAGGTCGAGGTGCTGAGATAGCTCTGCCCCGTGATGGTGGGTGCACTGGGAAGCTCTCGCTGATTCCCGTGTTCTCCTACAGCCTCGGAGCGATCTGTGTGCCCGTCGCTGGATGAAGCGCCCCCCTTCTCGGTGCCCTTCAAGCCGTACGCCTGGAGCAGCCTGGGGGGCTCCGACCTGCGGCACCTTGTGCAAAGCTACAGGCCCTGCCCGGCACTGGAGCGAGGCTCGGCCCTGGGGCTCTTCTGCGAGCGAGGCTCCGAGCCCGCCCTCTACGGCGCAGAGTGCAGCGCCTCTCTCGGACTTTATGGTGACTTCGGCTCTCCAGGTCCAGGGCTCTTTGAGAGGCCTCCAGCAGCAGCACCGGGACTCTACGCAGAATCACAGTCCGGATTGCAAGAGAAGGGGCCAGGTGGCATCAAAGTGGAGTCAGATCTGCTGTGCCGCCCGCTGCTGCTCAGCACTGGCTCTTACAAATGTGTCAAGTGCAGCAAGGTATGGACCGCTTCCCGCTGCGCCCGGCGTGACTCTTCCTCACGCTGTTTTCCCTGGCCAGCCTGACCCACTATGTGCTCTCTTGGTTCAGGTCTTCTCTACTCCACATGGCCTTGAAGTCCACGTACGCCGCTCACACAGTGGCACGAGGCCCTTTGCCTGTGACATGTGTGGCAAGACCTTCGGCCACGCAGTCAGCCTGGAGCAGCACAAGGCAGTGCACTCACAGGTGAGAGTCGGGGCAGACTGCCACGGTGAGGGGCACAGGGCCAGGGCTGGCACCGGAGGGACCTTGAGGGCAATCACAGGGCAGCAGAGAGGCGTGAAACTGAGCAGAGGAGGAAAGCGTTGCAGGGCCGCAGCGGCAGTTGTGGGTAAAGAACATGGCGGCAGCCAGCGGAGAGGGTGGGCAGCTTTTTTTCCACTGTCCAGACATTGTACGTGTCTGTATTAAGCAATGGGCACTTTTGGCACTGTAGAAGTAACAGATAATAAATAATGAAATTTTACTGTCAGGGATGGAAATTGTAGTGAGAGTATGGACTTATTTTGTAGGACCAAAGCAGCACGCTGTGCTTTTCTTTGAGCCAGGTCTCTTTAGTTCTTCTCCCCTGCCCCCAAAGAGGTGACTCTTGCTTGTTTGTAGTCACTGTGTCTATGCAGGGAACATCTGAACGCCCAGGCAGGTACAGAGCACAGACTTCATCCGTCTCGACACACTCTGAGTCACACACCAAAAGAATATGGTAGTTAAATTTGGTAGGAGGATTTGTAACATTTTCCACCTGCTGATATTGTGCCATATTTCCCCTTCACCCACCCACTTGGCCTGGCAAATCTTCCTTCCTCAGATTGGCCTTGGGAGGATAGAGTTACTGTGATGTTTGTTTGCTAACTGTTTTATTTACGAGGGCATGAATGTGCAACGGCAGAGCACACAGTGAGGGGAAATATCACTCATTAAATAGTGGTGAAAAGAGCAGCACTGCATATTAAAGCTACGGAGAGAAGAACACATCAGGGAGGGTGCATAAAAAATTGAGTAAAGGAAGATGATTTGTGTGAAAGCATAGCAGGAGGAGGAAGGTGTGATGGGATTTAAAGTATGAAAGGAAGAGTTCGGTTTATGGTAGAAAACAGTGATGAGGAAAGGAGTGTGTGAGGGGGAAACAATGAACTCTTAATGCATTTAGTTTGATTTGTCAATATATTTTTTGCTGTATGCTTTAAGCTGTGGCCCTTGGGTTCCCAAAAGAGGGTTATTGTTCCGAGCCCCCGTTGAAAGGTGTGAGCAGCTCTGCCTGGTCGGGGCTCTTCCAGCTTGTCTGTTGTCTCCAGGGCAGTGGAGGACAGAACTGGGAGAGGGTGCAACAGCTCTGCTACCACGTGACTGTGTTATGCCTGAGTTGGTGTCTCCTCTGGTTAGGTTGTCTCTCTGGAGAGGAAAAAGTGCTTCCTACAAAAACGATGGGCTGCCTGGTGGCTTGCTGTGGTAGCATCTCCCACATGGTGTAACGTGCATGTGTTTGGGCTCCTCTCTGCAGGAACGCAGCTTTGATTGCAAGATTTGTGGCAAGAGTTTTAAGAGATCTTCCACCCTGTCCACTCACCTTCTCATCCACTCAGACACCCGACCATATCCCTGTCAGTACTGTGGGAAGCGTTTCCACCAGAAATCCGATATGAAGAAACACACTTTCATTCACACAGGTCAGTCTGCAGGTGCTGGTGCTGGGCGGCGGGGCTGCTCTCTGGGGAGGTCTCTCCTGCAGTCCATTCCTCCTTGGCTGGGGCAGGGCGCACATCCCCCTGGACCTCTCACTGCCTTGCTGCAGTTTGCGCTATCTGAGCTCTGCTTGTGCAAAGGAAGATGATTTGAATGTGGTTTCATGAACCACAGCTGCTAAATAACCAAAATCCTCGCAATCCAATCAGTGTTTCCTTAATAGGATCCACCATTGTTTATTCAAAGGGCTTTTCTGTAGGACCATTTTCTAGAGTATTACATTCATGTGGCCTTGATTGTCCCTGGAAATGACAGGTGAATTTGAGTGCAGCATCTCCTTTTGCTGGCCCTGCCAGTTTACAATAGGAACCACAGGAGCCTCCTCCTCTAGATCAAACACTAAACTGGAGGGCCCAGGGTCCGACTCTTAGTCTAAATATTTGTTTAGAGATTGATTGTCTGTGCTTCCACCCGGACCTTCCAAGCAAATGGCTGCAGTTTGATACAGAATGAAAGGATAGGTGCAGAGTTATCAAGTTTCGTTGTCAGCAATAAACATGAAATCTAATAAAGTGCAGGTGAATCACTGAAGGAAATTGTTTTGAAAATGATGTTCAGTGAGAAAGCAGGTTTATCGGAGATCTTTATAAGTAGATCTTGCCTTTCAAACTAGCACCATTGATGTTTAAAAGTAATGAGAAATGAACAACCTCTGTGAGATGCAGAAACATTTGTAGGCATAAAATAGTAATAATGGTCAAAGCCAAGGTTCAGGTGACAAAAATTCTGTTTCCTGACAGTGACCGGTAGCAGGTATCAAGGGACGAGTATTAAAATAACCAATACATAAGAAAGATAGCATTATAAGTATTTCTGAGTTAAGTATTTGATTTTTCTAGATCATAAGCAGTGATAAACAAATGTAACTTATAAAGGTTCTCCACTATATGTTTGACGGATGAAACTGAACAATTTAGAAAGTAAAACAAAAAGTATTTGCCTGGTAATTTGCTCAGATGAGTCTTGATGAAGTAAAATTTTAGCCAAATTTTGAATTAGTCACAAGTTATTTTGGTAAGAGATCAGAAACTGCCCCTGGACTTTTAAATTTCTAATATAAAACCAGGTCCTTAACTGAATCATAAATCCCTTTCATATGTAACATATTCTTGCAGATTGAGTCTCCAGCATGTTTTGCGTTACCTTATGTTTTAAAAAAAATATTTTCAAATGCACAGAGTGTTTGTTGTTCCAGCTGAAGTCAGTGGGCCCTGCAGGTGCAAAGCCACTCTGAAATCAAGCTTGGAAAGACACACGTGTTCTGTGGTTCTTTTATCCGTTATTTGGTAATAAACAGTGTGAAAATGCGCTACGGTCTGCCCCCATAGATGCCAGAGTGTTTTGCCACTGACCACTCTGTAGAAGTTTGAAGCTGGATTTATTCCTGTTAACTTTATTTATCTGCAGGACTTCAGGGCTGGCTTAGGTTGGGGAATAGAAGGAAGAGTGGATTTCTAGATGAACCCTGCCCCTCACTCAAGGGACCTTTTATTTCCCTTGGGGACAGGCCACAGCTCAGTGGGTCCAGCTTAACAACTGCCATTTGTCTGACCCACCTACCCCCATGGTGATGCCATAATAATATTGGGCAGTCAGTATGGCCTGGGATTTTTTCAAATCCTGATACTTCTAGGACACAAAGCCAGTCTGAATGACATAGAGCTCACACAGCTAGTAACGACGTGTTCACATGTGTCTTGTGAGCACTCTGTGCTTCATGCTGCTCCAGTACCAGACTAGATCAGTGCTGGTGCTGCCAGGTGTACGACTGATCAGCTGCAGAGAAGGCCCAGCTTGGGCTTTGGGGCTCCCCGCTGCATGTTTTTAGTAAGAGTGAGTTGCCCGATGCTTACAGAGGAATCATTTTGAGCGCATTTCCTGTTTGTTCTGTGCCTCTAGGCAGCATGTTGCCTTTTTAACACACTCTCTGCTGCCCCCCATCTTCTCCCTGCAGGTGAGAAGCCCCACAAGTGTCAGGTGTGTGGAAAAGCCTTCAGTCAGAGCTCCAACCTCATCACCCACAGTCGGAAGCACACGGGCTTCAAGCCCTTTGGCTGTGATCTGTGTGGCAAAGGCTTCCAGAGAAAGGTGGATTTACGGAGACATCGGGAGACACAGCATGGCCTGAAATGAGTCTCAGCTGCAGTACGGAAAGCACCTACAACACTATGAGAACAGACTCCCTTGGCTTCCCTGCTCAGCCTGAGCCCTGTCTGTAGCATGGACCCTGGCATTACCTTTCTGACCAGGACTTCAGAGAGAAGAGAAGAGAACAGGGTCAAGTATTGAAAGCTCAACCTGAATGACAGTGAAAGCGGAAATTAGAGGCTGGGGTTTCTCTCTTCTTCTCTCTTTTTGAAATAACACTGGAAAATAAACCTTTGAAACATGAAGCCTGATACTCCAAATATGGATAAGCTATGAAATATATGTGAGCTGGAAAGTCTTTCACCCATGGCCAATATGAAACCCCTCAAGTTTTCAGAATCTAGAATTACTTTGCAGGGAAACATGGGTGTAACAGTGTTTACATGAGAGCTGCCCAGCATTCAGTGAGGGTGTAGGGAGTGCTTGCCTCTGCTGAGGGTCAGTGCCGAAGGGCTTCACTCTTGGTTTCCTGTCAGGAAGACCTGGAATAAAGGACTGAACTGTGCAGCTTGATATCATATTGCTTTCCAAGCCAAGAGACCAACTTGGGCCTGATCGTGCTTTCACTTACTCTGGCATAAATCAGGAGTTGCACTGGCAGAGGGAGGCCCTTTGATCCTTCCAGAGCAGTTTCTTGCTTTCTGTCTATGCAAGGCCTGGATGTGAAGGTAGTTTTGAGGCATGGGAGAATCGCTTCTTACTCCATCCACTGGGGAAAGAGAAGTTTGTGAAAGGCTTGACTGGGTAAGCCGGAGCACAGAGTTATGCCTTATAACTAGAAACCCATCCCAACAACCACCTCCCCTGGCTGAGGAGAGCCAGAGCATAGAGGGGAACACAGACTGTCTCTCCAGGATGACCATTGGGTTCCACATGCTGAGCTTGTTATAAATAACTGGGAAATAGCTACCCAATATTTGTACATTTGTTTTTGTTTTTTATTTTTTAAAGGGAGACTCACCTGAGGTGGGCAGGAATCATTATAAAAGTTTAATTGACTGAATTTGCCTTAAATAACCCTGCATGTACCTCAGTTAAAAAAAAAAAAAAGGCTGTTTTTACTTTGTTGACATGTTTGTAAATGTCCTTATTTAGATTTTATGGAGTGTCTTATGTTTATTGGTACATATTTATTGGAATAATGTTTTAAATTAATAAAGTATTGAGAATCATCCAGTGTGATTTTTATTTAATATGTAACTTCAATGTGCCTCTGCAAACTTCAGCCTTTACAGCCCTACAGCTGCAGTATCCAAGGAAGGGAGGCAGGCGAAGCACAACTCTCACAAGGGCTGATGCAATTAAAGAGCACAAATGTCACGTTTACATGTCTGACTCACATTGGTTTCAGTTAAAAGGCTTACCGCTTCTGCGGGCTGGGAAGTGCTGCATCTGAATATATTGATTACATTAATACAATGATTAGCACCCTGAAAGGATTCAGAGGCGGGAGAGCAGCGTACGCCTGAGAATGAGACTGCCCAAGTAGCTGCACTCAGCGCAGGAAGCAGCTGAACACGCTGCCAGATGAAACGTCTGCGCCTGGGAGCTTGTGGGGCCACCTGAGCGGCAGGTGCCTCGCATACGCGTGCGTCCGTTGGGACTCGCAGCGTGGCCTCCTGCCCAGGCGCCCTGGGAGCAGGGCTCGCTCCAGCTGGCAGCCGCGGCCGCACAGAGGGAGGCAGGAGGAAGGGGGGTCCTGTATCCTGCTCCCAGCTGAGCACAGCTTGACGGCCTGGGCGTTCGGCTCTGCGTAGCCCTGCGCGCCCACATGGCATACGCTCTGCTTCCCAACGAGCAGGTTGTGGTTGTCATTGCCTGAACCTTCCTCTCTCCCTCTCTCAAACCCCATCAATATTTTAGTGCTTCATGCAAGAACGCAAGCAACTCCAGGGCTGTGAGCCCTATGCTGGGGCTCGGCCATGAGGGCTGGTGTGGTCGTGCGTCGCCTCCCGATGCTTCTGCTGTTGGGCACATTTAGGAGTTCTGGCTGCAGCTCTGTCCGTCAGAGCACTGTTGCGGGTGCCTGACCGAGCCCCAGCTGTACTGCTGCTTGGCCTGCGGTTTTGGAGCTTGGGCTTGCAACAAACAGAAAAGCGGTGCAAAATCTCAGCAGTTTGTGGGGCTGAGCAGTCAGCATGAGGGGATGTCCCCCATCCTGGGGTTAATTAGCACTGTCAGCACAGGGAGCTATGTGGGTAATTGGAGAGGGTTAGTAGAGTCAGTGGTGGGGCAGGTGCCTGCTGAGGAGCAAGTGGGTGCTGCAGGTAGGCTTGGCTGCTGCCCGGGTGGTGTTTTATACATATTTCACGAGCAAGCTGTGGCTGGAGTGAGTGGGCTGTGGGGCCATGGGCTGGCAGCAGCCCCAGGGCCTGTCTGGATCAGGGGTTCCTGTCAGGTGCAGCTGCTGCACTGCAGATAGGTGCTGGGCTAGGAGGGCTTGGGGACCTCAGCTACTGCTGCTCCCCTTAAGAACATGTTGACCAAGTGGGTGGTTGTCCCCCTTGCCCCAGGTGACTTGTTTTTAAGTCTCTGGACACCTGTGTTCCCTCGGCTGTTACTTGGGGCCCATGCCTCCATGCCCTAGGAAGGAACCATGTTGATCTTGGCATCCCTATCCTGGCTGCTCCCCATTTGTCTGTCTGTCTGTCTGTTGTGTGTGTGAGGCTGGCCCCTCATTTGGGCAAAGTGCTGTTGAGTCTGGGGAGAAGTCCTGGCTTCGAGGTCGGCCATTTGGTGTGAATGAGAGGAAAAATAAATCTATCTGGGGAGAATCAGAACAGGCTACTGAGAGCGTAGAGCCTGAGCCTGAAGATTGGAAATATCTTTCCTGGTGTTATTGCTTTGTGCAATTAAAAATGCATTATGCATATTGCGTGACTCATTATTCATGGAGCGGCGCCCGCACCTTTTGTCTGCCACGTAACAGTAGAAAGGGAAAGGAGAGACTCTGAGCGCACCTTTGTCTCTGTCCCTAAATTTTTAATAGCGCCTCTAGCTAGCCAGTTGGTGAAGCTCAGTTCCCGCATAAAGGCGGAAAGGCAGAGCCACCAAAAAGACGAGTAAGCCCTTCAGGAGCTAATTTGAGCTCATGTTCATCCACACCAGCCATGATTAAATTACCTATCAAGTGTGCAGAGCTATCAGGATTCAGGGCATTGAAAAACAAGGTGAATTTATCTGATTGATTTAAAAGACACGGATGGAACAAGTGGGTTAAAAATAAATAAATAAAGTCTGCCCTGTCTAGATATTATAGAAGTATTTCTTCTGGCAAGTGACTGAACTTGTGAGCTGACCCCAAGAAGTGGTTGTGCTCGCCCAGAAAGCAAAGGTGTTAATTGGAGTCTAAATACTCCATCCAAATCAGTTAGCAGGCTAGGTTAATGCACGAGGCAGAAACAGAGCAACTTATTAGGTTCCATCCTTATGGCCAGCAGAGATGCTTAAAATTAAAATATGCAAACATCATCTGTGCTTTCTCTACGGGCAGTTTCCAAAAGCAGATAGTGACACTCAGATTGGATATTGCAACACAAGTAAGCGACCGGCTCTGCCAGGTCTCGCTCCTTCCTCAAGTAAAACTTTTGTTGCAGTTGCCGGGGAGGGAGGAAGAGGTTTCTAGAATAACCCCAGAGCACACGATTGCGAGACGCGTGCAACTGCGTAGCCACAAGCTGCACTGCTGGTGCGCGTTGATAAAGGAGCACTCCTCCATCTTCCACCTTCCCTTCTTTAAGGGGGTAGCGGGGGAACAAAACAGGTCAGTTGTGTCAAATTCCTCTCTAGCAAACCCTGATCACATGAAGAATAGATTTGGCCTTTACTTATGATTTGAGTCTTACTCGAAATGGAAGAATGAAATATAGCTCAGCATATTGGCCTTTGAGGGAATTCTGATTTGGAAAAGTACTGAAATATGTATGGCAGTAGGTGAAGTGCTGCTCTGCTGGGGGCCCTGCACGTGAGGCACCTGCAAGCAGTTAAAATCCTAGAGATTTCCCTACATAGACCTTGTGGGGCTGCCCGTCCGCACGCACCCGGCTGGACAACACCTCATCCTCTGTGGTGGCCGTGTCCCCTTTTATCTTCTAAAGGACAAGAGAATAGTGGTTGCTTCAGGTGTATTCTCCTCCGAGAATACGGCAGTCTAGATGGATTTAAGGCATGTAGATGTCTGTAATGCGTTACATGGGATGCAAAGTGAGGAAACCAGATTTAAAAAGCGTCAGTAACTTCTGAAAACACACTGGATACCTGTCCATGTCTTTGGCTGCTCAGGTAGTCCAAATAATAATAAAACAGACATATGAGTTCCAGATAGTCTCCTGAGCCTATATTACACCAGCTGGCAATACACACAATATATGGACTGCAAATAGAAGGAGCTCATAAATCTGCTAGAAAATGTTTAGTACATTATAAAAATGCTGGCCACACATTGTTAGAGTAATATTGCCTAACGGACTAGCCTGGAGCGTATAATAAATCTTTCATATAAGATGAAAGCGAAGCACTTTGGTGTGGTTGCTCCTATATTCTTATTCTCATCTGATTTTTTTTTTTAAGTAGAGATAACATGGCAGAAGAATATTGACTACAATCCTAGAAAGAAAATTGGGTGATAATGAATTTTTTTTTCTTCCTTTTAAATATCCTCCAGGTAACTTTCTGACACACTTGTGGTCTCTGGGATGGCCATCCAGCACCGCACGGGGGACACTGCGGCCCTGGGTCACTGCGGCTGCCCCGAGCCCCATCTCGGGGCGGTGGCGGCGGCGGCAGCCGTGGTGGCGATGTTGCTGTGGTGACGATGCCCCGCTCCGCGCCCACCACGAGCACTGGGGAGGCACCGCAGCCCCAGGGTGGACGGGTGTCAGTGCAGGGTGCTCGAGTCCTGGGGTGTCAGCCAGGGCACTCGTGGGGCTGCTGCACAGCGAGTGGCTGCACTCTTTGCTTCACATCATTTTTGTTACTTTAGTGTAAGCAGCTGGTGTTAGATGGAAATGGTAATCCTCTAGGGTGACAGACATTTCCATCAGATGTATCTACTTATGTTTTACACTTTTTTTTTCCCACTATGAATAATACATTTCCAAAACTCACCAATAGACTTGACATGCAAGTTCAAAGGGGGAGAAAGATATCAGTGCAATTCAAAAACTATTTCAAAAGAGAATATTTAGCTGACCAGAAAACAGATAAAATAGATGTTTCCAGTTTTCTATAGGAAAGTTTAAGTATTGCTGTACAGAGTCACAACACATTACTTACGTTTGATCAGATGGTTTTCCAGAAGAGGTTAGATATGCACTTGATCTACGTTTTATTCTCCATGGCTAGTGCTAGCAATCAGCTTACACTGATTTAAGCAAAGGGAAGGTTTGAGCATATGTTATCTGCTAAACCTGCCGAATTTCCAGTTTCAGAAACTGTCAACTCTGCCTCTGCTGTCGCTTTTGCCTCTCTGAATCACAGCAATGTAGATGGGTGGCTGGAGGGGTAGCCCCTCTCTTCCTCATCCCCCAAGTTAAGGGAATGGGTGAAAATGGTTGTCTTTATGCAGCTGATCCTGCCCTTGGAGCTGCAGTACTAGCAAAGGTGGGTGGTTGGGCACCCTGTGCCCATGCCTGACCCTAAG
This sequence comes from Crypturellus tataupa, assembly GCA_034781795.1. Classification (NCBI taxonomy): domain Eukaryota; kingdom Metazoa; phylum Chordata; class Aves; order Tinamiformes; family Tinamidae; genus Crypturellus; species Crypturellus tataupa. The sequence continues at coordinate 888,861 of JAWLRI010000903.1, read as the reverse complement.
AGCTCAGACTGCTGGACCCAGGCGCGCTGCTGGAGCTGAGTAATGCTCACTGCGAGGCAGGGCACTGGTGCCTGCTCTGAGATCACTTGCTTGAGAGCAAAGAGCTGGGTTTTCCTGTGCATCTGTGCTAGGTTTTGCACTAGCACGGGTTGAAGTTTGCTGAACTTGGCCATGGTGGTCAGGTAGTTTTGGAATTATTTTCATTTTAATTATTAATGCTGATTTATAACTGCTGGGCCTGACTTTCCCCATTTCTACTTAGCATCACGAAATGTCTCCTTCCTGTGTGACCTTTGCACAGCGGCGGAGGCGTGCTGGGGGTCAGCTAGCCCTGCTCCTGGGTGCTCCTCGAGCCAGGCCCGGCTCTGGGACGCCCGTTGATGTTGCTTCCTATGGGGTTTGGCAACCTCTGGATTGATTTTTGTGGCTAGTCGAGATAGCAAGACCGTTTGGTGCCTCTCCTCTGATCCCAGGCAAGCGGGGAGATGTCCCAGCGCGCGCTTCCTTCCCAGCTTCCCATTGCGTCACCAGCCCTTGCAGAGGCTGGGAAGGAACGGTTGCCTTCATGGGAGGAAGGGGCCTTGTGCATGCAGGTGCGCTCTGTCCTCTGCTCGTCCTCAGAGACTTCTAGACACTGCTATGCCTTAAAACCTTTTGTGCAGCTGCAGTGGGGATGGCGGCCAGGCGGGGAGCCCCGGAAGAGCACGTGCCTCCTGGGGTGTGAAGTGCCTCCAGCTGCTGAGCATCGAGCAATTTGAGAGGGCCAGGCGCCACACTATTACTTCTCTCTTTTGAGTCTGCTGTGGTTTGGTTTTAACTGTGGCTTTCTCTACTTGCCATTTGGATGTCCGTTTTGTTTCTCTGCATGTTCAGTTGCTGAAATCTTATGTTTGAGCAATGTTTTGTAGGGTTCTGCGTGATAGAGAAGGCTGCGGTCACCATCATTACTGATATTCTGGTGAGGTTGGCGACATCAGGTCACTCTCTTTGTCAGAAGTTTGGATCTTAGCAGTGGCCAGAGAGCCAAGGAGCGATCTGAGAAATGCTGGAAGTTGTAAGAAGATGTGGGTCTCAACTGCATAAGCCTGTTATATCCTAAGGGTTCTGTGCAGCAAAGGGTGGCTCTTATGGATAACTGCTCTGCCTGGGCTGGGTTCAGCTGTTGGTCTGAGTAAGGTGAAAGGTTACAATTAATTAGGCAGACTAAGGCATTAGCACCATTACAGTGAGGTTGTCTCATGTCGCTAGTAGCGGGTTCTCATACGTGTTTCTGCTCTGTTAACTGAGCACCAGGTTTGTGCTGGCACCACTGAACTCCCGTAGTGGCAGGCAGGTCGGGTCTGCAGGCTGGCTTGCCAAGAGCAGTCTGGGATGCTGCAGGCCCTGTGGGCTCCGTTCCAGGGGGCATAAAAGGCAAATAAAACCTTGTTCTCTGACACTTTAAATTTTCCCGCAATCTGTAGAAGCCAACAGATGCCCAAGTCTCTCTTCCTGCCCCAAAAGCTGTTTTGTTGCCTTTCCCTAGCTGCACCTCATGCTGCTGTGGCCATTCTCTGCTCTTGGCTGCCCTTCTGGGGTGACTTGGCTACGCCGTCATCGTCACCCCTTGTTGGATGTGGTATGAGGCAGGGGTTACTCGCCTTGCTGCGTGAGACTGAGGCGGTGTTTCTGTGAGCGCTGGTGACACAGCTACGAGCCTGCTCCTGCAGGGCAGCCCAGGGCCTAGGGGCAGCTAGAGGGCCGGGCCTGTAGCCCCGCTCCCGGCCTGCTGTGTGTCCAGTGTGGGCTTTGGGCAGGATTCCAGTGACCCTGAGCCTGGCTCACAGCTTTATTTAATGCCCAGAAGACTGGTCTGCTTCTGTGGTGCAAAAACAAATGGAAATATCCCTTTGTGAGAAGGCTTGGGGGGGCTAAGGAATTGGGGCTGTGAGGAAGATCGTGGCAATATTAAAAAGCTGGAGGTCGGGAGAGAGCATGTTTAATTGCACACATCCATGACAAGGGAACTCTGCGAGAATGCTGAGCTGGGAGTGTGCATGTGTCTGCCCTTCTGTAAACCCAAAGGAGAAATTTCAAGTGGGGTAATTGCACATCTTGCTAACTGCGGTGCCAGGCTGTGTGTTGTAACGCTGATTGGCAAAGAGGTGGAGGAAGCTCCGCACTGGGACCGCAGGGAGACCGCTGTGTAGTAAGGGCTGCTCTCTTCTTCGGCTTCTCTCGGGCTACTGGCCTTGTGGCCACGCGAGTCCGGCTGAGGACTCCCGTGGAGATCCAGTTCCTCCGAAGGAAAGCCCCAACACCATGCCATGCCAGTGAGCTCCTGGCTGCGCCTGGGGCTCAGGTTATTGGTGCGTGCTGGCGCCACACGCAGAAGTTCACTACAGGGAGAAGGCTCAGCAAAACATATGTCTTGTTCTCCAGTGCTGCCTGGGATGTGCTGTATACTTGGAGGGTTATATTAAGAGGAGCGATCAAAGAATGCTGCTATATATTTACAGCCCAACAGTTCCAAACAATAAGCCTGTTCTGTACAAACTTCTGCCTGTTATTTACCTCTGGCCTAGGGTATGTCTTAGGTTGGCGCAAGCCCTTCTCTATAGTTCTCCCTGTGAATACATCAAACAAAATTGACTTTCTGCTTCTGTTTGTTTAGCAAGTATGAAAAAGAGTGTCTTTTTAATGCTCCTGTGCCATCTAACAATCCCAAACCCAAATCCCATCCACTCCCCCAATTTCACTGCTGGACAGGATGAACCTCCTGAGGTTCTTGAAATGTTGCTGAAGTGCTTTTGCTCTAGTTCCCAGGCTGGTTTCCCTCCTCCACTTCCCATAACACGAGCTTGACAACTGCTTAAACCGCGCTTGAATGATGGTTTTGGTGGGGGAGAGGGAGTATATGCACAGGGCAGTCGACATGCGAAGAGGAAACCCTCCCTGAACACTGGAAAACCGAAACAACTTGGACCTCTCAAACTCCCTCTCCATTAACTTCGGACTTCTGACCTGAGCTGTTTCTATGCTCAGATATGTGATTTTTTTTTTTTTTTTTCCAGAACTTGGTCCTCTCCTTAACAAAGGGAATGAGAGAAGCGAGGGCAGGAGCGGGCTGTGCCTTACCTTGCTGCTGGAGCAGTGTTAGCATCCCTGAGAGCTGGGCACTCACTGGCTCCCAGCGGAGCACCAGGGAATCAGGGCCGAGTTCCCTGAACTGGGGGGCGCTCAGCCTCAGCGTAGAGCTCAGAAATTCCCTCTGCCCCCAACAAGCCCTTTCAGGGCTTCTTGGGGCAGGAAGCTTTGGCCTCACAGACGTGCCCGCCATCAGCCTCCAGCCCCAGCTGCCGTGTGGGAGCGCACGTGCGCGCCCGCGGTTGTGCCGTCGCTGCAGCCTGTGCGACCGGCTTTCTTCCTGTGGTTAAGACCTTCACTCGCTTCTCAGGATCCGAGTGCTGTGCGAGCGACCCTGTGAGGCAAACACCCAGGGCACCTACAGGTCTTACTTTCCCAAACATTCCTTCAGCTCGTGTTTCAAGATGTATGTATGTGTGTATATGTGTGTAACACATCTGGTGCAAGCCAAATATTTTCAGTCCCTTGGATCTCAGAGTCAATATTTGCTCAAGGTATTAAAAAGAGAGCCACAAAGCCCTCAGTTAAACAGAGAAGTGTCCATGTTGAGCGCTGGATGTGAAGCAACGTGTGGCAAAGGGAGGTTCACCCAAGCTTGGTGGCACGGTGTTGGACCCTGCCGCTTGGCCGTCCTGCTCTTGGGGCTGGATTGAGGTTATTCTCGCTTTTGCAGGCAGGTCTGACTCACCCGTTGTGCAGCGAGGGCCGCACGCCCTCCTTGCCGGTCCTGGGCATTCCCCGCGGGCAGCGAGGCGCAGGGCAGGTTCTCACTGCAGAGCTGCCCGCCCTGAGGCGGAGGCAGTGAATAAATCAGTGCCTGCTATCATGCTCTGTGCTTTTGCACCAAACTGCTCATTTTGTGTGACTTGTGGGTGCCTCGTGCTACTGCAAGCTTTGTGTGGGCTTCCTGGTGACACACGCGTGGTGCCGGCAGTTGTGCTGTGGCGGCTGGCCTAATTCAGAGATGATTCAGTCCTAGAAGTCTGATTAAACTCTGGCTTGCCTTTGGGTCAGCAGAGAATTGCTTGGGCAAACAAAGGTCAAATCTTTCATTTCTTTTTATTTACATAGTTCTGTATATATGCAAACTCATATTGACCCAGGAGCATTTAGGAACTGATTTACTTGTAGCAGATTTTTTAATTTTATCTGAAATCAGACAGCAACAAGCTGACTGTTGAATGACCTACATTTAATTCATCATCCTTAGGGGGTACCTGAGTGCTCTGTGTTCTAAATGGAGTTGAACCTCACTGTACCTCAAGACATCAACAAATAATATATGCGCTAAATCCAACTGCCATAATGAGAGCCATCCAGGGAATCTTGCTGATGCTGGTGCAGCATCTCTACTGACTTAATTTGACAGAGATTGGTCTACTGGGGTAAAAATGGTTGTCTCCTGGTCAGTGCTCACTGCTGGAAATGGTGGGTCAGTAAGTGCTGCTCTTCGTGCTGCTCTTGCTCCAGGTTGGGAACTAGGGAAACACTACAAGCTGCTCTTGCAGCCCTGCTGGAGAAAGAACAGGCCTTTAATGACAGTGTGCCGAACCGCAGTCAGTCCAAAACTCATTACATTCAGTAAGGAATATAAAAGCTGACACACAGTATTTAGCCCAGAGTGAGGGATTAAGCCCTTGAAAAACTGAGCTGGGCGGAAAGGGAAGGTGACGGCGTAGCAGGAGCCAGTTAGCAGTGGGGTTTTGTGTGCCTAGAGGCTCTGTGGTGCAGGTTGTCCCGTGTAGCACAGGACACACTGCATGTCTGGGAGACTTTCCCTCCTCTTTTTAGCAGAATTGTTCGGTGCCCAGTTTATTACCCATATGTGGCTGAGCAGTCGTTGCATCCTGGGAGGAGTTACTCGTGGAGACCACGCTGTTTTCAGACTATAGGAGATCCCTCTATATTTAAAAGCTACCTAAATGACCCTGTTCATATTTGCCTACAGCTCAGTCAGGCTGGCAGGAGAGTCTCTTGTGCTGGTGCTCCAACTTTGATGTTGGTGTTTGCTTGGGTTTCAGGCAGTCGCTGTGGTTCAGCGGCCCCTGCGAAGCAGGCCGCGGGGAAACACTGCCGTGGCTCTGCGCCCTGCTCTTTGCATCGCTGCAGTTCCCCCTCGTGGCACCCACTTGGATGTCTCCCTTTTCCCCGCTGCCCTTGGCAGGTCCCCGCAGGAGTGCGCTGCCCTCGGCGTTCGCCCCGCTCGTCTTGCTGGTGTACTCTGGGCGCGTTGTTAGTCCTTCACCTCAGGGCGCGTGGCAGGGAGAGCAGGTGTGAGGTGCTGGGGTGAGGCAGCGTGGGGTTTCCCTTCCTAGCCCTTGGGCTGCACGTCCGCCTTCTCATGGGGGTGTTGTCATCACGGTCCCTCTCCCAAAGGTGACAATATTGCTAATAGTAGCAATAATAATACATGACATCTACGTGTGAGCAGCGTGAGGACAGTGAGGAGCAGTGAGAAGCAGTTAGCCATGTCAGAAGACAACCATTGAGCTCTGCATGTGCTAAAGAGGGGGTGGATACCTTTCTGTGGGAAAACTCTTTATTTGTTAAAGTTTCCTATGTTAGAAATTACAAGTGAGTTATTCTGGAAAGTTGTAATTAAAAAAATGGTACAAATTTCTACAGATCTAGTGAGTTTGTATGATGGAATATGGCTGAATGAAGATCTTGAGGTATGTCTACTCTGAACTGTGGAAATATCAAATGTCAGGCAGCAATAAGGCAGCAGAACCCATAATTGTGGGTCTGTAGAACTCTG
>JAWLRI010000903.1:836813-878660 GCA_034781795.1 Crypturellus tataupa | reverse complement strand
GGAAGTGCCAGGATCCAGCAGCCCAGCTTCGCTGCTGCCCCGCTGGCCGACCCTCTCACCGACAGTGCGTGGGCTCCGGGACGTGCCGGCCCTAAGCAAATACAGAGAGTTGTTCAAATTCATCTCCTCTTTCAGTGGGCAACCTCTGCTTACACATGCAGTAAATAAGCATAAAAAATAGTCTGTTAAATGTTATGTGATTTCTTAAGTGAGAATGGCTGCTCCGAGATGAACGTGTTTCAGATTCATTCTTTGGAAACAATTTGTGTGATTTCTGTTTTTCTTCAAGCGTGATTCTGTTTTTCTTCAGCACTGCTTGCTGCTTGGGGTGTGTGGTTTGACACTGAGCCTGTCAGTTTAGCATTTTGAGATTGTGAGTTTTTGAAGAGGGCACAGCTGTGGTTATAGAAGAAAAACAAGAAGCATCAGAAGTTCAATGTACAAAAAAGCAGAGCTTGGGAGGATCTCAGAAGTGAATAACTAGCAGCAATGACATGTATTTGACCTAGAGCTACTGAAGGGTAATGTATCTGCAAAATGATTTGCAAAGTTTTCAAATGACTTTTGGAAAAAATAATCTTGATAAGGAAGAAATTTTTAGTTGCATTTCTACTTTTGAAACTTCATTATAAGCCATGATCTTAAGGAACAAAAATATCTACTTTTTTTTTTTTTTTTTTTAAAGTGATAGCCCACAGTTTAGAAATTGAAGTTGTCATAAAAGAATGAAAGGCTTTCAAGTGACGGGCACCTCTTCATAAAATAAGATCCCTAGACAAAGTATATAATTATTAGGATAAAGTTTGCTCTTGTTTGTGTCAATATGAACTTTGTCATTTTTCCTTGAGCAGTGAAACTACTGTCCTTTGCAGGCTAGAAGAAAACATAGGGACTGCGGCTTCATGCCTCATCTTATTCCTTCGAACTATTCCCCTACTGCAGCATTTAAGACGGATGGGTCTAAGACCAGTCCTTGTCTGCCTTAGTATCCAACCAAGAAGGATTCCCATAAGATGTAAGGAGGTAAACTGCTCAGGCAGCTTTGTGTGCAAGTGAACTAGATGTAAAACTAATAAAAAAAATTAAACAAACAGATGATGGGGTTTACAGAAAGTGCTGTCTGCCTTTTTTAAAATGCAATGACTTCTTTTAGCTTAATCAACCACATTTCAATCAGAAGACTTTAATAATTTGAAACTTTTTTTTTTTAATCTTCATTTTTTCTCCTTTGTAGAGACAGGAATTCTCCATCTTCTGGCTATGCAGGGAAATCTAGTGTCCAACTCTGCTTGCACTGTCACAGGGAAGCGTTTTGAATGCATCACATGGTAGCGCCTGCTTCCAGAGCATGTAATTCCCCACAAGAACTGCCACAAGAGCTCTAGATATTCTTAAGTTATTTTCTAAAATAGAATTCTTAAATTATGCTTTTACACATCCACTGCCAGACAAGTTAAGATACCTATGCTCTGAGCAACAGCCAGCCTTGCTGAATCAGTACTGGCCACAGATTTGCAGCCATTTAGTCTATTTGTTAAATTAACAAATCACAAGCGTCTCCAACAGTCTTTCCTCTGACGGAGGATAGTGTCTGTAGTACTGAGATGTTTACGGAAAATCCTGCTCAGTGGCAAATCCTGATTAGAAAACGTTATCATTTTTTGCATAATAGGTGAGATAGACATGCCTAACATATGGTTGCTATAAAATACCTTAGATGAGTCAGATCTTAGCTGGCAGCTGTAAGCAGGGTTGTTCTGGCTTCTTAGATAATACTATGTTTTCTTTTTTTTTTTTTCTTTTACTACTGTACTGTTTAATTATATTAATCTGATTTGTAGACACTCCCATTTGCGTAGAACAAAAAGGCAAGATTTATGATGTAAATCCTGATCTGAGTGTGGCTGGCTAAAGCTGCGTAGAAAGTCATCCAAATATAACTAAATTGTAGGACATCCTAAATAAATGGTAGGACTCTGTGAAATTGCCACTGTCCCACTCAAAGCATTCGATTTGATTACCTACCCTGTGAAATGTAAGAAGCTAGAAAGTGTCAGAAATGATATTTATTTGATGTAGTTTGTAATGGTACCAATCAATAGGGCTTGCAACGGTGCTGCCTGCCTTCTTGTGGGTGCAGTTTGTGCAGGTAATCACGACTTGCAAAAACGTACTAATGAATCTGCCCCTAAATTGTCCTTAATGCCGTTCTGGAAGGAGCGCAGGGAAGGCTCTAGCAGCGTGACTTTGGGGCTTTGCTAACGGGAGGCACACCTACTTCCTCCGACTCGGAGCAGAGGACGGGCTGTCAGGTGGTAGAGACGTGCAATTTAAAACACAGGGTTTTACAAGTGCCTAACCCTGCCTTATATACCATCTGCCACTTCTGGAAACTTAAGACTTGCCAAAGAGAGGCTTGCTCTGTTTTCAATATTTAATGGCCACTGGAAATGACAATTCACCATTACATGTTACTGCAGTGAGATCAAGCTAAGCTCCACCCCCAGTACTAGATGCTTGTAGGCCATTGCAGAAGTGAACAGTGAGTATGGAAAGCGTATGGCCAGTCTAGAATTAATGTCACCTCCTGAAAGTACTTTCAACACCGGCATTACTTTTTTTCCCTAAATATACCCATTGACTTCAGTTCTTTTGGTAACTCTTACCAACTAAGGAAAAATTCTAGGGGAAACAGTTGTAAAATGGAAAAGCAGATATAAAAATAATAATAGGATCAGATGGCTTAAAATTTTTCCTTTTCTGTGTTCAGTTTTGTGTCACGCTTTACTAAAAAATATTTTTCTTGGGCTAGCCAGTGTAATATGGTCCAAGCTATTTGCTGATTTTTATCTGCTTTATTTCTGCCACCAGGGAGTAAGAGGAGAGACGTTACCACCACCCACTTCAAGGGTGAGTCAAGGTAGGACTTGGGCAGCCTCTGCTGAAGGACCTCAGTAGACAGGCAGGCAGCTGAGGTTGGATACCTAAACTTGAAAGTATGACTAGCACCTTCCACTTCTCTATTCCTTTTTCTTCTCCCTGGTGTAAGTCAGTTCTTTTCTATTCAGCTGTTGAAGGTCCAGCAGTACTGCCTCATCCTCTCTTGCATTTTGTGGAGTCTGGATTCCTCTGAGCTGGGGAAAGAGGGGCAGGACACACACATCCAGCAGTACGATTTTCAGGACAGCCATGTTAGTGCAGCAGGAGCAGCAGGAGGAGTGGTAGCAGTGAGGGACTTTGTGCTAGAAATGGTGTTACAAGAGCACAGGATTTAGAGTGATGGTGGTCACAGGATCTAGAAATGAACTTTGGTGTGAAAATAAGACATGCAAGCTTTTCCTTCACCACTTTGATCAGTACAAGACTGCTCTGAATAACAAGAATTGCTTATTTTCTCTGTAAATCTGCTTTTATTTACATGAGTTTACTTCATTGTATCTGTAGAAAACTCTGTAAGGAATCTGAATATCTGCTCTGCAAGGGGTAACACGTGCATTTCTCTTTTGATGTTGAGATGCTGCAGCAGCTCGTCGAAGCAGGCTTTGCCGTAGGCGCTAAACAAAGCATTCTTCTGTTCTTCACTGATTTCGTATGTTGAGGAAGAAAATACCACAGAAGTGGAGTTTTCTGCTATTACAAGAAACCCTATCATACTGTATTTGCTTGCTATAGGTTCCTGGTCAGACAAGCTTGGATGCATCATGTAATCACTGGGATAGGTTTCACTTTTTGATCTTTCCCTCCAAGGGAGGTGTTATAATGGCTTTGCAAACTCCTCGTGCTTTCTGTGGTGCTGTTTGGAAGGGGCTCAGGTGCCAGCTGCCCTCAGCCTCAGTAATGTAGCTTCTTCTGCAGTTGACAACCAAGACACTGAAATTCAGCCCATCTGAGACAAGGCTCAAACCCACCACTTAGCTGGGCGTCGCCTGTTCTCACCCACTAAGTTAACATAGGAAGGAAAAACACCAAATAGAGCAGCATGGCCATGAGTAAACAAAGTGCCTGCAAACATTAACCAAAATGGGGGGGGGGGGGGAAGTGGGCTGAGAAAGTAAAGCCTCTTAAATGACAGATAGTTGTGTAAGAAACTAAGATTTAAGTTCACAGATGAGGGCGAGATTTGAAAATTTCTACCCACTTAAGCTGCTACAAAATTTGCAAATGCAAACTGGTTGAATGAACTTGTCCTCTGATGCTCATGTTGCTCTCTTTGCAGAACAGGTTAAGGCTCATAGTACAAAAAGAGCCTTTTTAGGTAAGTCTGTGGCCTTTCTACTATTGAAAAGTAATGGATATATGAAAAAATTCTACATTTACTGACACATATTTCAATCAAGTCTGTGGGAGTTGGACTCATTAAGGTTAAGCAAATAAAATATCTTCAAGGTTTTTCCAACATATTATAAAATTCTTTCTTCGGGATGGGTGAAAAAGATCATGGAGAAGAAAAGTTTTTTTTTTTTTTTTCCTACCTCAGATCAAGGAAAAGTAGTGAGGTAACAGCACAGCAGCCAAGGAAGAGAGGCAAAAATAATGGAAACTTTTTTTTTTCTTTTCAACTGATGAATGTAGACAGTGAAAGCAACTACAGTGAAGCCTGATAAAGAGGTCTTTGGGCCTGTGACCTATTCATAATACAAGTTCAACTGTTTCCAACACAGCAAATGCTGAAGAGCAAGCCTAAAAATAACTAACAAAATCATACCACTAAGCTGACAGGAAATGTAAAAACTTTTCAAATGAGAGCCATTGAACCTGATGAAATAGAGTCATATTCCTAGTATGAGGTACGCTTGTATCTCCTTCCACGTGCTGTCAGTATAGCACCATTGGCATGGGGTAGCTGTCACCTTTATGCCCCAAGGTAAAGTGATGCATGGAACACAGCAAGGGCTTACTTGGAATCTATAGTGCAGTAATAAAAGAAGCTTCCTAGATCAGATTTACATGCAAGATTTCCATTTTGCTCAGGGTATCCTACTCATTACTCAGTTGTTGTCTATAAGCTCATCTTTTGGTGAGGTCTTGTCCCTTTGCTGCATTATGTAGTTAAGTAAGAAGTTTTCCATCATGACACAAAATGGTGCATCTTCTACCTAGATTACATCATGCATTCTTATGAACTTGACATCAGAAACTATAAATGTGGTGGGTATTTTTTTCCCATATTACACACTTAGAAAAACGTACAACTTTAACTCTGCACTATACGTTTCCCTCATTCTAAACGATTGCTTTACAGGTTGAACTGAACGTGACTTCCCCTTACAAGGTAGGTTAAGGGAAGCAATGCATCACTTTAAGAAGTTCTACTGTACAGCGGAGCTTCCAGGGATGGAGCTGCACAGACTAATATGTGAGGATATCAACACATTTATCTCTTGAAGAAATTACCCAGAATAAATGTTACATGCAGAGTTCCCTTTTGGCATCCGAGTGCAGAAACAACGTAAAAGAAAAAAAAAGTTTCCAAATGGAGCTGCAGCAGTCCTGGTAAGTGTTCCTTCAGTCTTATCTAGTAATGCCATTGACTGCGGACTAAGTGCTGTCAGTTACAACTTTCTTTTCAAGCTTGTCATAGGACACTTCTATGAACTGAGAACTGTAAAATACATCAATTTAAAACATCACTAAGAATTACAGCTGGATTAATTTTAAATTGCATTTTCTAATTATACAGTAATAGGGACAGATCAAAAAAGTCTCAATCTAAACAAAGTAACTACTGTAAATGAAACAACTACAAAAACCAAAAATCAAGTCTTTTGTTATTAAAAAAACTATTTTAAAGTGCAAAGTATTATCAATTACTGCTTAAAAATAAGTTTTACACAAGTTCAAAAGACTCCCCTTTTTCTTAGAAGTAGACGTTACAGGCTGTAATCCAGGGATCTTTGGATACTGCTGTCATTGTTCTTGGGAATACTATTGCATGCACTGAGTCAACAGGAAAGATGCCAGCAGCAGTGCCCTTACCCCTCCAAGCAAACATTATTTTTTTCCTTTCTTTCCCCAATTCCTGCAGAAAAACTTTGACTGAAAGTTTAAAAAGCAAAGAAAACAGACAAACAAGCTGCTTTTAACCTGTCAGACCTTAGCCAGTCTTTATGTATTCTTGAAAAGTGCGCTTTAATTCAGTGTTTCTGAAAGATTTCAAGATACTTATTCATAGGAAAGAAATGAATGCAAAAGGGCAAGAAGTACAATCAACACTTAATTTCATTTTTCATAAAAAGCAAAAGTAAAGTCCCAACCATTGAAGATACATTATTTTCCACACCATCATTTTGGAGAGCAGGAGATGTTAAGGTAACCATCTTGTTCTGTGGGAAACAAAGGAACGTGATCAATGATATTATCAACCTAATTATATAATATTATGTTGTTTACAGCATAAGGCATTTGCTTTTGCAGCCAATCCAGAATGCAAAGTAATAATATTCAAAAAAGTATTTTTGAACACTTCGTTTTTTATATCAAAGACTAAACACAACAATCATTTTAATAAAAACCGAAGCTAAGTTTGTTGTAGCCGCACAGAAAGGGTTTTTTTTTGTTTTTCTTAAGTCCTAATAGAACTTGAGCAAAAATTCCTCCCAAAACTGCAGTAAATCAGCTACATATTATCAAAAGATTAAAGTGATAAGAAATCAGCAATTTACCGTAAGTGACAAAATGACAACACTAATTTCCATGCCATATATATTTCTTCACTTTAAAATGTACTTTATGCATTTTTAACTGACAGATATGATCTGTAGTTACAGTGCATGCTTACAAAACACTGAAAAATAAAACCTTGTTAGTTAATTTAGTTTTATGAAATACAAAATTCACATTGAAAATGAAGATATTAATAAATTAAAAATTATTAATAAAAATACTTAAATACTTAAATTGACTAACCGCTCAGGTAAATTGTCCTTTCTAAATATTCTCGTTAAACTTTCAAGATCTTCATTTTTGAAATGTAGCTCTTCTAGCAGGGTAGACAGGAACTGCGTATACACAAGGCTCTTCTCCGTATTTTTGAAAGCTGGAATAATATGTGACAATCTGGAAAAGAACAAAAATGATCAAGAAAAGAGGATTTTCAGTATCAGAAGGGAAAAGGAAGAAATTTTATTAAAATGTAGTGAAACTAAAGATAAGCTTTATTAAGAAGACTGAGCTAGTAGTTGTATGTTGAACTAAGACAAACAATTTTCAGAAAAATACCAAAAGTGTTTATATAAATATATATAAAAAAGGAATCAAAGTTATTTTTGTCTTACCAAAAAGCTCCTAAACATTCATCTTGTAGAAGCTGTATGGTTCATTACATTAAGAAAATAGAGCTTATAGGCCTTTTATATTTTAAAGCAACCAAGAAGAATATTTTAACTACACATTCATAGTAAGGTTCCTTTATCGTTATGCTTAAATGAAGTGTTACACATTGCCAGTCTTCATGAAGACTTATAAAGTTTCACTTACTTGAATGACCTTTTCTCACCCTGTATCAAAGTAGTAGTTGGATAGCAATTCAGCTCTGGTTTAAGCCAAGATTTCTTGAAATACACATAAGCTTCTGATAGACTAAGTAATTATCTGAAATGTCTCTTTTTGACGCACAGGGATGCAGAAAATAATGATAAAACTCTCAAACTGAAGACTAATGTATGAATAATCAGAGCAACGCGATTCCCTAGTTTGACAGTGTGTACCTTGAAGCTGCAAAATTACAATTCTTACACCCTGAACTGTTCATAAATAGACTTTAAGAAGGCTGAAAACAGCCTATAAATAGAAATCATCTTTTGGCAGCTGGAACAAAATTAATTTCATCTTGAAGTTTTTATATCAGATGCTAAACTTAAGTTTTACAGGTGATACTATACCAAAGACTTGCTATAATCAAACTATTTTCTTTTTTGCTAACAAAGGTGTTTAAAGTATCAAAGTGACTACAGTCTTAAAAAGAGTTATATAGAAAAATAAGAATCAAAGGGGGAGAAAAAAAATCTACTTCTTAAGTCTGTTAGTCAAAATTACCTTTGAAATCTAAACAGTACTTTTCAGGTGGCCTGTAAAATTACACTCATCCAAAACATTTTACAGAAAACCTTCCATTTGGGCCTGACATTTTGAGGACTGCGCAGCATGAAGTTCATCCAGGTTCCATTGATTTTTAAAGCTTACAATGACTGGAAGCTGAAAGCAGTTACCAAGCAGGAGAATAAAATATTTGCATGAGAACAGTCAATGGAAATAAAGAGGACTACTGTACATTTCCCAAGCAGAATGTTATTTCTTATCTGAAAAAGGCAGATGTGTGAGGCATGCATTACTGTATATCACATTTAGTTCTAGACTCAATGGTAATATAGCAACAAGCAAAATCTTGAAGGGATCCAAGAACAAGCACAAATGCACTGCTGTGATCGGAAGGAGCTATCACCACGCAGATTATCTGTGCACAAAAATATCTGTATGGAGAGTAGGTGAAATGCTGAACTATCAGTTTTCACTGGTTCTTTAGTTTTACCCTGAAGATGTTTTTACCAAAAAAAGTTTCTTTTTTTCCTAACATGATTATAAAAACATTGCAAATAAGCCAGTAATGGCTGAATCTACTTCCTATTCACAAATATTAATAACTATCTGTAATTAACAAAAGCAGATATTAAAACTTACACTGAATATCAGGTAACTTCAGCATGTTACTGACCAGATCACTTAACAGGAACTCATATCTCAAAGTTTACTTTGTCTCAAAAAACATATTTGCACAGAAAAACAGCGCCATTGACACAGTATGGGAAACAGATTTTACAGGATATGTGTGAAATGATGTACTTTAATAAGAAGCCCAGTGTAGGCTACAGTTTTGAAAAACTTTCACAGCTCACATAGCCTTTAACCAAGTAACAACTGACAGCAACCCCCAAGCATCTCAATTTAGAAAAAGATGTGTTTAGAAAAGTGTGCAGAACGGTGTCTGTCACGGCGAGCAGCGCAGGGGCTGCTGCTGCACGGGGCAAGGCCCGGCTGCAGGTGGCTCTGCAGGCAGCGGGGCTGCGGCGCAGGGAGAGCCCGGGAGACGCGTTGGCACCAGTCTTCAAGGCCCCCTTATCGGGATGAGATAGGTCGAATACGAGAAGCAACTGGTGGCACAAACTGTCAGGACTTCCTGAGTGCTGGTGCCAGGAGGCTGCAATATTGCGAAGCGCTATCTCTGCAATGTAGATTTACATGCATTATTTTACCCAGATCGTCTTCCTCCTGCCTCTGCTTTACAAAGTAATAAAGATGCTATCTGTTTTAAAGGAACAGAAAAGATGTGCACAGTTTTAAATACGGTTTACCAAAACTAAAATCTTTTTGCCACGAAGCTCACGTGCTAAGCACTCATTTTTAAATGTATTTTAGGAACTGCATTTTGTGAAATTATATAGTTTCATAAACTACAGATATGTCCCAACAGGCCCTGTTTAATGTACTTCTTTAAGAGTAGTTATTATAGACCCCACTAAGTAAGGAAAGGGTATTGCTATCGTCACAGGCATTGCCAGGCACTAAATATTGAAAAACAAATTTAGGAAAACAAACAAACAGAAATGCTCTGAAGTGTTTATCTCTGGATCAAAATTTTTGCTCGCCAAACTTTCTGATAATCAGGAGACAAAACTAAAATGTTATTTTAAAGAGATACGTGATACATTCTAGTAACTTTTCAAAAAAAAAAAAAAAAGCCTGTAGGAGGGTGTGTGTATTAAACATTTGTGAATGTATGTAAAAACACTTATTGTTGAAAAATGGTGTCCTTTTGGCTTTTAAATGATTCTCTAATTTGTAATTTGAGAAGTGGTTACCCACAGGTGCTTTTCTACATTTAAATTGCTGCTTGAACAGAAGCAGAACCTCTGGCCTGCAGTGGGAACGAGCATGAGCTGCCAGTTCGAGCTCCGCTTCACGCTCTTAGCGATGCTGTGCAACGGGCATTGGAGACGCCGCGCCAGGCAGAGCTCCAGCGGCGAGATGCAGTTTGCCAAGGATGCGTTAAAGGCATCTCCTCCTGGCATGAAGTGCTGATTCTAACTGAAGTAAAGCAGCTGAAGTAAACCAGAATTGTACGTAAATACAGAACAATATTTGGAAACAGTATCTACATGTCACTGAAAGCTGCAAAGACCCTAGCTGGGAATAAATTATTGTAACTAATTCAGCTTAGTGACATAAGGATTTCAATTCAAGGATTGTGGAACTGCCACAAAATTCTGCAGCACCTTTAAAAAGAAAAGGTAGAATGTAAACAGGAAACAGGATACTTGGGACAGAGGCAATAATAACTGGTTATTGCAAGAGCAAAAAATTTGTATATATAAATCCTGCTTTCTGATTACTTCCTTTCACATGTTGCAAAACTAATGTGCAGCAAATGTTTGAGGACAAGCTTAATTAAGGAAAGGTAAAACATTAAGTACTTAAAAAAAAGTCACCTACACATAAATGTTTCTGTCCACACTTACACACCCTTGTTTCAAAGGGTTGCCCTCAGCACACTGCTAAAAGGAAACTTTCATGCTCAGCTCATGGAAAAGTAGTACAGTATGATCAGACTTCATGAAACAGTGTCGTTTCCTGCACACCCACTTATACCATATGGTAAACAGGTCTTTGTAAAGTTTGAAAAGTGTTAAAAATGTCAAACTGTATCCGAGTGATAAAACTCTCATTTGCTGGCTATTTCACATATGCTACACGTGAAAAAACAACCAACCAAACAAAAAAGAAATTAATGGGAAGACCAATGAATTATTGCTAAGCTATTAAATGACAGCTGGCTATCACAAAATGTTTACATAGTTTCAATGCTTAAACTCAAGACCAAAGTTTTCTACGCATTAACCTTTTACCAAAAACTTTTGACATAAAACGTTCTTAAAAGTCAGAAACGTGACATGGGATCTATTTCATAACTGGTGAGGTCTTGTGTGCAGCCTGTTCTCAGAGCTAGGCATACCCTAACCAAAACTGTGAACACACTCAGAAAAGATGGTAGTAGCATTTCTATGCGGTTCAAAACTGAATTGGCAATTCCTATCCAAAGATAAGAGCAGGCATTAAACAACTAATTACACAACCCTCTCCCCATTGAGACTGGACACCAAGAAATCCTTTCTGGAATTTTGTTTAAAATGAATTCTATGACCCTCTGAAAAAGTTACATTCTTCAAAGCAACCAACATGATATTGCCCAGTTAGAGATGCCTGAAATAAAGGCTTGGAAACAATGGTGAGAGCATGAAAGAGCTGGATTCCTTTCTACTCTCTAACCTGGCCATGTAAAAATCACAGAAAAACTGCTGAGAATTTGAATGCATAGAAATTTACTCAGTGTTATGCAGAACATTTCTACAGCCATGACCAAACCCCACAGGCCAATTATCACGAAAGTTTGAACAATCAGTTCCTATTGCATTAAAAATAAGCCTTTGCCTATCTCTTTCTAAAAGCAGTAGCTTTAAAAATAAAAATCATTGACCGTGGTTGAACCCATGGATATGAACATCAGTTCTTTATCTTGTTTGCTGTGCTTGAAACTCAAACAAGAACAGAATTACAAAGCCAAATAAAGAAAGGTAAGTGCCAACTGTCTTTCTTCAGAAAAACTTTGGAATTCCAAACAAAATATAAATATTTTTGCTGATTATAAGCATTCAAGCACCATGAATGACTCCACATCATCATCATAGCTTTTTTTTTTCTCCTTCTAAATTTTCTCTCTTTACAGTCTAGTTTTTGTTTTGAGTGTTTAAGACTTAAGATCATCATAACAGGGATAACTGAAACTATTTTTCTGTTAGAATGAGGGAGTCTCAGTAATGATCACAAAAGTTTCTTGAACATTCACTTCCTGAAATCAGAACATGAAAACTAAGCAAGAGCTAGCAGCACTTGCGGGGGAATATCAATATATACACACACACACATACATATATATTTCATTCTCAGAAAAAAAATCATAGATGTGCTGCAGGGAAAGTGCAACAACTTTCTGGTTGAGGTTCCATCAGTAACCTCTTGCTAAGGGTCCTATCTTCAAGGGAAATCTTTTTCTTTTTGCTATTTTCTTTTGCTATTTTTGCAGTCACAAATTGGCCTGAGACGACCATCAGATTACTCAGATTCTTCACAAGTATTTTACCCTGAGGTTCTGAAAACATCCTATTTATACTTAACAGAAAAATAAAAGTGCATACATGCCTTTAACATCAGGACAAATCATCTAACAGAGCTATTAAAAATTCTGTGGGGACAATAAGCTATTCCAGCAATATGCTAACCTAAAAGTCTAGAGCACATTTGTTCCATTGCTACAACACAAGGTCATTACACTTTGTCAACAGGAGTGATTTAGGAAAATACTGATAAATAATGTGGAGAAATTGGATACCAGTTACCAGTCAACAAAGCATTAAGCAGAATCTGCTGTGAATTAAAAAAAAAAATCCTAAAAGATTAAAAGTATTCCAGGATATCACCAATACTCAAATACAAATGGAAAATAATCTGATGGCAACTCTATATCTAAGCAGTTTGCTGGGATCTGGCAGGCACTCGTTAGTGATCCCTTGCTCTTTTGCACAGGTGACAGCGTGGCTGTAAAAGCAGAGCAGCTAATGTGAATCCATAAACGAGGGTTTCCTCCTTGAGCACGCTGCTAAACACCATCACTTCTTTTTTATACTTCATGATTTCCCTGCCAAATTTCCATTCAAAATTCACACTTAGAAGACTACTATGTGTCAACTATTTAGAAAAAGAAGTCATGAATGTAAGATGCCAGTTATCATCTTTATGAATTAATCAATACATAGCAGAAAAATATTACAGGGACACAAAAACACAGGACTTCCCATGTTTTTCTTCGCTTGCATTTTCTGTAAATCTTTGTACCAACATTACCTAAATATTGATTTTCTGGGGGATTGGCAGGGAGTATTAGACTCCTAGACTCCTCCCTACTCTGCACCTTGAATTATCAATTCACGAGGCAAATCATCTCTGCTTTGATTTTTTTTTTTTTTTTTTACAAGCTATAATGTATTGACACAACTGAGCTCATGAAAACGGGTTACAGGCAGGCATTTCATTTGGCAAGCGGGCAGGAGAAGGAATTTTCCTCAAACTCACGCTCGGGAGGCTAGTAAAAAGCGGACAGCCAGGAGCCCGGCCTCAGCACGCACGGACCGAGGGCCAAGCCGAGCACGTTGCCTCCGCCAGGGCCGCGTTGCACGGGCAGAACCAAGGAGGCTGCGTCATTAGCACAGGAGCCCCTGAAGCTGTTTCTGCAGCACAGGGTGCTTTAAACTCACCAGCAGCCCAAGTCTCCTTCAGCAGCTACACGCAGTAAACTTCCCACTCCTGGTATTATGATGGGAAGGATAGAACGCAAAACCTCATCATAGATTTATATATGCTTTAGAATAGGTTTATAAAAACTAAATCTCACTCACGCAGTACGAAGCTGCAAGTCACTCTCAATAATGGCTCATCTCATGTAGTGCTAGAAATCCTCTAGAAACATGCAAAAACATACTAACCAATGGGAACAACCACTACATTATGAAGGGTTTCAATTTCCTCGACATAAAAGGACTTTTTTTTTCTTTTTAATGATTCTGTCAAAGTTATTTGCAATACTCATATATTAAAGATTTGATAGGCTTAGCAATGCAGTAAAACATTATTATTCAGAAACTACCAGACAATCTTAGATTCTATTTCAATTGTCTCTTTGCTAATGGTCTCCACAGCAACTAAACACAAGTAATTGTTTTGTTTAAGAAAAACAAATAAGCGGTCTCAAGACATTGAAATAGATGCACATTATAGCCTGTAGAATATCTATGCACATTATAGCCTGTAGAATATCTGCCTGTGCATGTAAGTGCAGGACATCAAATATATCAATCGCTCATTATTGGGGTGAAGTGAAACACATGTAGCATTCATCCATGTCATGAGCCCCTCCTGAAGGATGCTCAAGCCTGCTGACACAGTACATCAAGACATCATTGTACATCTTCATTTTCTGCAAAATATATTGACAATTTGCTTAATCTGAAATAGAGTCCTTCAGTTACTAGCATACCACTGGGTACACTACTTGGGACCAGAGACAGCAGCAATTTTGTTTTTAAAGCATTTAAATCACAGCAATGCTCACAAAAAAATTGTTTCTTAGTGCTAGGTATACTGTTGCCTTAAAAAAAAATGGAGAGATGTACAGCAATTTTTTTTCTCCCTGCAATAGCAGGGAGATTAAAAACATACATATCATCTTAGGTATATATAAGTGGTTACACAATCGTTCTGCATTAGTGTACACTCAAAAATTGGAAAATGTTACCTGCTTAGCATGCAATTTTGCTGTTATACTCACAATTTCCTTTTTTTTTTTCTTCTAACTTCAGTTTGAGCTTGATTTAAAAAGCTTAACATTTCAGAAAAGCCTTGTTAAAAGCAAAAGGCTGTCTCTGAGTGAACATTTTCCATTAGAACACATTAATATTTGACAGACTATGCTGAACTGGAAGCATCTAACTTACAAACAAGATGTAGAAGTATTTAAAGATATCTCTGGAATTAAGTTTTCCATTTAATTACATGCTACTAGTGGGAAAAAATGTAGTTATGATTAGTGTCATTTGCAGCTCTGAAATTAAAGCAGACCCTGAGGACTTTTTTAGCATATCCTATAGCTTGAAGATGGAAGTTGTCATTCAGAGGCATTTTTCTTTAATTTCCACAAGTCTATTTATATTTTCTATTTTCTTAGATGAATGTTAAAAAAAAAAAAAAAATCTAACCCACACAATTTAAGTTCACAGAAAAAAAACGATTTTCTTAGGGGGGAAAAAAGCTACTTCTGGTCTAGTTTTAAATATAGCCTAAAGACCCTATTCTTACCATAAAGAATTCTGTAGCTAGTGTGCAACCTGTGTCTTATTTATTATTTAACTTTCCTTTCATGACTTGTCCACAGAATCCAGCACAGACACTTTAATCCTTCGATGGCAAGTAAAGCTAAATTATTTATAATTTTAATTTTTTGTCCACTACATTTAAATCAATGCAAACACTGATTCAAAATCAAGAATTGGAAATCCTGCATAATCCAAATGTGCTACGAAACTAAGTTTCATTCAAAAATTAACTTTGTTCTGTGTTCTTCTTTCACATACACTTTTAATAGTACGTGTGTGGAGATGAGTAAAATTCTATCCCTTTTAAAGAACCAAAATTTCACTCACGATGCTGCTGAAGGGACACAACTAACAGTAACCTATACTAACGAGGCAGTATTCAACCGTTTGATGCTTAGTAGCAAAGAGTCAATGGATTTGCTCTTTTTAAATTCATTTATTCATAGGTGATTGATAGTGATTGGCAATGCAGAAAACGCTCCCACAGAGGTGTACGGAGCTCTCGTGGCTCTGCAGGAAGGGGCCCAGGGTGCCAACCTCCATGAACCAGCTCTGCAGCAGAGCCCTCCCGGGTCGGACCAGGAGTTTTGCTCATTTGCTGCCCCCGTACACAAAGGGAAATGCTCTCCTCAAAGAGGTTCCCAAGTCTGGGGGAGCATTTGTAAAATACTGCCCTGGCTCTACTCTGATTTATTAATCTTTTTAAACATTAATCTGTGCATTGCATGAGAACTCCAACTTTAATCGGGACTATGCAGGGCAGATGTGTTTGGACAACAAGCTTACAGCTCCCTAACTAAAACCAGAAACTGTGTACTTAAAATGAATTTAATAAAATGCAAAAAGGTTTGAGACTTTCCATTTTCCACAATGGACAAAGGTATTAGCATAAGTAGCAGGATATACTGATTACTCCACTTTTGATTCCTCTTCCCTGGAAAGCCAGGACCTGCTCCATCGGTCACCAGCTGTTATTTGTAACAGCTCACCATATAACTTCCAATATGCTGCTGTGAAAAGACTTTTATAATAAGCTTGCACTGATACAGTGAGAGAAAGAAAGGGAAAAATAGAGTATCCTCACAATATACATTACTTTAGATTTGACCTTTGATACAATACACTTATTTATAATTAAAAATACTCTGTTTACATCAGTAATTAATTTCATGAAGCAAGTAGAAGTCTAAAGCAAAGGACCACACAAAATAAGTTAAAATATTAAATATTAAAAAATATGCCACATATTCAAAGAAACTGTGGTGAAATATTTCCTCGAATGGTGTAGCCATTTGGTATAAATGATCGTGCTAATTGCCAGTTCTGTAACATTTTACACTTGAAGATAATGTGCATTAAAATGTAGACTGCATATATATATTACTGAAAAGATAAACAAAAAATGCCTCAATATTTAAACGAGCATCTGAAATTGTCATTTCCTATAACATACTATTTTACCCCCATTTATTAAATGCTATAACACAGTTCTTTCAGAAAGTAATGGGAAAATGGCATTTCTTACTATTATCATCTTTCAGTTCCTTGAGGGTAACCAATACTAAAAAAACCTGATAGCAACATTTTCGACTGGGTGAAGGGTTTTGAAAGGTTGCTGCTTTGTGTAATTATTTTAACCTTTGCAATGCAAGCATCTTTTATTTTAAAACAATATCACTCCTATAATGTTCTTTCTGAGGTATTTTCTTGACCATACAGCAATCAAATAGATTGAGTTCCTTCCACAGTTGTCCAGAAAAGGAACTACACATTTCAGAACATTCAGCAGATGCCAAATAAATGGTAATATGCTCTGCAAGTATTTGTCAGTTTTGTGCTGTCCCTGTAATGCCAAGCCCTGCTGGTTTCATCAGAGACCGAGGGTAAACTGTATTTCACCCAGGCTTGGCTTGTGTAATGAGAAAGATGAACAGCCAACACTCTGGAAATACTTTGGTGTTAAAATACAAAAATTGAAGGACACGTGACCAGCTTAAAACATTTTTGGGAACCTTATTTTCAAATATTTATTTATTTTAAAATGTTTTACCATTTTGTATTAAGAGATATGACTGCAGGATGGTTTTTTTAGAAACAAATCCAAGTATGGGACCCACTTCTATATTACCGTTATTCCAACTTACTAGAACTTATACTGTGTGCCATTTAAAGCACTTCCATTCATACAAGGAATAGTTTCAAAATGTTTCAGTTTAGCTTACTTATCTGCATAAACCCCAGGCAATATAAAGTTCACAACATAAACCCAGAAGAAATCACTATCAGCTGTTTCCTTCCAACAAATCTAAGTTTCTTAGGTACACATTTCAAGGACGGACCTTGTTTAAAGAGCTCCCTTTATTTGAAGTCTGTTTCCTGCTAACCAGCTGACAGAGCAAAGGTACTTCTCAGTCCTACCATTTGTTCCCTTTTTTTCCCTCCTCTTTTTCAACTTTGTTGAAATTTTAAGTTTAATAAATATATATTTTTTTTAAGTACATTCATCCATTTCAGTCTTCAATTACTTGCTTTTTATGTCCTACAAAGTTTTCCTGTGACATATTAACTAATGCAAGGACTTCAATAGCATAGATTCTAATTTATGTGAAATTAAGTACAGGTACAAGTCTGTATAAGATACAAGCTCTTGAGAGCATGAACCTTATAAGTATTATATGAAATTTACACTACTGTATTAATTATTGTGCACATACAATGGGACAATTGAAATATCAAGGAAGTGCATTTATATACAGACCTAGCACATTTAATGAATTAAAAATTATTAATATACACACATTTTGGCAATTGCTGGATTTTTTGGCTGTTATATAGTGTAATATTTTGCCATCAATTCATTA
The DNA here is from genome assembly GCA_034781795.1 of Crypturellus tataupa. Taxonomy (NCBI): domain Eukaryota; kingdom Metazoa; phylum Chordata; class Aves; order Tinamiformes; family Tinamidae; genus Crypturellus; species Crypturellus tataupa. Next base: position 860,824 of record JAWLRI010000903.1, on the reverse strand, counting down.
TCTTGATGATATGTAAAATATGTTTTCAATAAACATTAATTTAGATAAATATTATGTTACAGGTTGAACAGCTACAAAGCAATATGCTCAGGTGAATAATTTGTGAATACTTCATTATATACATTGCACTCACCTGCACTCAATTACTATGGAAACGACGATCATAAAAATCGATCATAGCTGAGTTTCAGAACTTTCTAACCATTGTAACTTGATTATCTACTTTTCAGTCCCATATACAGATCAAACACCTGGAATACTGCAGCTGAGTAAAGAGACACGATAGCAATAGACTTGCTTGCACTGAGTCCAAATTTTTCTTCTTTAGAAGTTAAATATTTGGACCTCAATTTTTTTTTTCCTTACATTCCATGGTTTTGAAAACAGCAGCAGTTTTGGACCTCTCAAAAAAGAGACTCTTAAAAATCCCTCAAAGTTCTGCTTAATTGTTTTATTTCTGGATCTAACACTGACTTGCTGCATGATCTCTAGTAAATCACTGGGCTACTCTTAATCTCCATTTTACAATCTCTACAATCAAGAATAACATTAACAGCTATTTGTAAAGGTACACCTGGGCTAAATATCTACATGAAAAAAAAAAACCTGAATAAACTGCAATAAAGTTTGATTCTCCATATCCCTTATTCTATTAAGAACTGATTAGTTCATCTCAGAAACATCAAATTTTGTCATAAATGAGTTAAATCTACTCAGTGTTTTCATAAAATGTTAACACAGACAGAGCAGGAGAGTCTTAGCTGCATTTCAATAGAACACATAGTACATGTGTAATATACACATACATGTGAAATACACATCAAATATACACTATACCTCTCAAAGGCTGAAATCGCAAACCTTTAAACAAGCAGACATCTGCATTTATATCTAGCAGTATGTAGCAGTCTACATTACAGTTGCTGGACTCCCAAATATTGTTTAGTTATGTTTTCTACCAACTAATTAAAGCACACTTTTACTTTTAGAACAAGTGGAGAGAAAATAACACACAGTCATGGATGTGAGTGCCCTAGTTGTTTTTTTACATTATGATATTCAAAATTTTAAGAGCATATGGTTATTTCAAGGAACGTTATCTATGTGTTCACTATCTAAGCAGTTACAGTCATTCCTGTAGCAACATTCAGTTATGCTCGAGTCAGGGAGATTGAGCATATAAACCATTCTGGTTAACTGACAACTAATTACCCCAAGTACTTATTTTGGTTATACTTTGCATCAAGAAGAGCCACCTGCCCTCTGGATTTTAAGTGCACTACAGTGGGCTGCCCACAGAGTCCACAGGTTTCATTAGAGCCCTCTTGCCCACAGACAGGCCTTGCACATCTTCCTCTTGCCAGCGACACTTCTTTCTTCCGCTCCTCAAAGAGGCTGTACTTTCTGCTTGTTTTCATTCATATGAAAGAAACATAGGTCAGGAATGCTGTATATTATTTGCCTTCAGCTAATGCACATGCTAATGCTACATCTGTATTAGAATCAGAAATTAATTGCCACACTGGATCAGATCATTGGGCACCAAACTGTTTTTATTTTTCAAGAAGGAACAAAGCAAGAAGAAGACTACAAAGGCAGTTTGTGCTTTCAATTCCTGCATTATCAGGAAATGAAAATAAGTCTCTAGTTCATCACCAGTGCCCCATGCACTGTAATTTATCATATCAAAATATATAATTATGCCTAATGTTCTCCATCCCCCTTCAAATTTTTCATGCCTCTAAATAATTTTCAGTTTATCTCTGGTCACTGCAGAATACTATAAACACATCAGCACTCTCCACCATAACATATATATGAAAACTAATGAAGTGCATCTCTCTATTTCCCCTAACTAACATGTCCCCTTGAGGTATGAATAGTTCTTTGGATTAATTCTCTTATCTAAGCAATTTATAACTTAGCTCAGTGATTCAACTGATTTTCAAGTACATTATTCTTCCTGTCTTGTATCATCAAGTTTTATGCTTCATAATCTGCATCATCATAAGGACAAGGTTGATGGTCTTCTGATGATATCAGAAGAGTTAAATAAAACAGCACTTCTACTTTGGGCACTATTTTTGCAGTGCAGAGCGGAGAGGACAACACTTAGGTTAGTCGGGGTATCAGTATGACTCTCTGCACAGGGGAAAACTTAATCCACAAAGCTGTGCTAGAAATGCTGTTGGTACAAAATACCCGGGGATCAAATTCTAGGAAGCCCTGGTAATCTTTCCAGTGATGTATGTCTACATTTTTCTTGGTTCAGAAACAACAAGCCAGACTCAACACTGATTTGCATCTTAAGAAGTTTCCTGTAAGTCAAAAGATGTGTCATGTCCCCAATAAATGTAGGCTGTTCTTCAGAAAGTTTACTAAGATAAAGTTAAAACTCTGAAAATAAAAATACATTTGTGTGTCATAGTCATGTTTTTCTTTTAGCAGATGGGCTATGTTTCATGATAAAAAATGTTTGCATTTAATGTATTAAGATTAATTATTAATAAGGAAGTTATTTTCATAAGGCTAGAGCTTCAGAATTCAGGTGCAAAATTATTGCTAATTTGGTCAGTAGATGAACTTAAAATACCTTTAAAAATAAATTTAAGGCAGTGTTAACGGTGTTTCACTACTCACAATGTCTGAATTGCAGCATCAGTTCAGAATAATCTACATTGCAAGTGATCGTACAGAAGCAGAATTAATTCTGGGTTATGACATGACTTCCAATAAATAAACCTGTGTGCAACAATTATGGAGAGAGGAAAAACATGACACTGAAATCTGCCTAATACATACCTTTACAAGAAACAGAGAGAGCACTGTTTAAAAAATATCTATTTAATAGGGTTAAGCATTTTTTTCCATCTGCTTGGTCAGTGGGTAAATGAGGCAAGTTCAACAGCGCATGAACTCCACTGAGATAGTTCCCAAAAATGAAAGAGTCAAAATGGTAAAACTGTCTATAAAGAGAAACAATTTCTAACTGCTAACACTTCTCCTTCTTCCTCACCTCTCCATTTTATGAATAATAAATGATGATATTAAACTTAGAAGTCGTCAGTCATGTATTCTACAACACTGCAACCCCCCCCAGTTACTGTGCTGTATATATTTCCCAAGTAATCCTGGGACATGGCAGGAGGAAGTAAAGTAATAGTGATTTCCTGCAGAATATGCCAAATAGGCAGGTTGAGTGTGCTTAGAAAGTGCTGGTAAGCCAGAACTGCTTAACAGAAAACCTATCTGAGTTCATGCATACCAAATGAAAACTTTTAATCAGCAAGAGAAAGAATACACCTTTCTTATTTCTATCAAATGATAGAAACAAAGATTGTGCCAAATTTAAGTTCTTTTATAAAAGAAAGAGGTTTGGGATTTTTGAACCAGCAAATATTGTTTCAGAATAGAAAACACATTCGTAGATTACAGATAAAGTATCTTTTTCAGATGGAATTCTACTCGCTTTTTTATCATTATTACACTTGCTAAATAGAAGAGCATCCACTTCAATTGTATGCTTTCTTTGTAGGAATAAGTATCTTTCGGACACTAAAAGGTGGAACTCGCATCATTTAAACAAAACCAGGAGACTGGAAAGCAGATCTGCAGAGTACAAGTGTGATTTATACGGCCACTCTATAAGATCCATTCACATCCAATACATATTTTACATCAGATAGCTTCCAGAGCTCAAGAATACTGCAGAAATATCACAAACATCTTAACTACTCTGCAAATAGAAATTTCAGTTTCAATCCGTAGCCGTGCTGCGGGGTGTGAAGAGCAAACCCGTACCCGAACGCTCCAGCTCCTGGACTGCCATCTCGGGGAGAGCAAACCTCTAGAGTGCATCTCCCCAGGACACATTTACCTAAAGTGGCTGCACACATGTAACGAGGGCTTTTGTTTAGTGATCGCGGCCATTTTCAGTGTGTTTAAATACTGCAGCCCAAAGCTTATAAACTAATCCCAGAACATTTTGAAATGCTTCAAAGCTTTTAGCAGGGGAACCCTCTTGCCTAGGCTGTGCAGATGAAGCTGACCACAGTTCACTGGAACCAGCCAGCTAAGATAACTAAAATGAAAGCAGACATTTCCTGAAAATATCTTGAAAGCTTTCCATTAGACTGTACCAGGGGTATACACTAAAAACAGCAAATGCCCCTGCTTGTATAGTAACCAATCCTCCCACTGCTTTCTCCATTCCTTCTTCAACTACTGCATGTGCATCTATTTATTTGGTACATTTAGTATCTCATAAAGGTCTTTGTTAAAAAAGAAACACCTTCTGCATTCTTGTTTACACTACATTAGAAAACAGATACTACTATAACACACAATTCTGCTAACCGATTCTGTACTGAATAATAAAACAGGAAGAGACAGAAATCTGCCACTACCAAAATTATTACAACCACCAAATAAATAAGGCATTTGATCTATAGATAATTTTCAAGAGTTGCTATCTTAGGAATGAATGCATGATCTCTTCACTGGCTCTCAGAGTGTATTCTAGGAAAGTCTGTAACTACTGCTGAATGTGCTGGTCGGAAAGGCACGACTGCCTTGGGCTAGATTTTCAATAATGACTCAGGCTTGTTGTTCATATTTTGTATGATAATTTGACTGAATAAATCCATCTGATCACTAAAAAAAGAGGATATGCTTCATTACTGGGATTTCCAACATTTTGTATTTACAGAGGGATATTTACATTGTATAATTTCAGGCACTTTACTTCAAAGATATGAATCAGAAGCCCAGGTTTCTTAAACAGTCGATAGTTAAGAGCACGTAATCGCTTTGAAGGGCTTCTGGAGGACCAGCAGACTATATACAGAGCCTAGGTCTAATTTAAGCTGCAATATTAGGCAGTGTGACCATCTTACACAGAGTCTCCTAAAAAAAATTTTATTCACACACACCCACTCACTCTAATGAAGAGAGGACAGCACTAGTGTAGCGCAATACGTGCATCCAATTGCAATGACAGCTGGATGCAGTACGGCAGTAATGATGACAGTGACGCTGGCTACTCGCAGAGCAGAGCACAGAGACCACAGGAGCCAGAGTACTCCGGTGCACCGCACACCGTGTCAGCCCTCAGCGCGTCCTAGCCATATATGAGAAGGAAGTGGTGAGCCACAACACCTAGGCACAAGACGGGGTGCAAGCAAAGTCCAACTTTAAAGTTGCAACTTTAAACAAAAAAAACCCCTACCCTCTCGTCCAAGCCAAACAAAAATACTTGAGGTCCTGGTAGTTTTGTTTGATGTATACCCTGAAATCCCATGCTTCCTTAGCTTTCAGTCCACATTCTTACACTTCCTGCTCCCCAGAGTGCCTGTAATATATGTGATACATACGTGACATTTCATCTAGTTGGAATGAGGAAGGATCACCCCTCCTCAGGGTGCTGCTTCATTCATTACTATCAGAATTAGAATGGCTATTCCATATTTGGGACCAGGTCAAGACCTGATGACAGATTTCCAGCTTTTTTCAGGACTTCATTAGAATAGTATCGTAAATTTGATCCCCAAATAGAGTGGATTTCTTAGCTGTCATTTGCTTAGGAGTGGAGATTTGGGGATTGGGGGAAGAAAAAAAAAAAAAAAAAAAGAGAGAGAGAAAGAGATTTGATTCTATGCTTCTAATTGCTACTAATAGCATGTCTGCTACTATGAAGTCTGCCTGCATTAAGACGCTCCATAACATCTTCAAAATATCTTAAAATAATTATTTAGTATGTAAATATTTAGGGCTTATCATATGCAGCAGACACCAGCGACATATTTTAACCCATGATCAAAACAGTCGCCATTTCGTTAAATGTAAAAGAGCTACTTGAAAAATTCATAAGATCTGTTTCACAAATTACCAATTCAACCATAGGAATATATAGTAAAAATGACAAAAGATTTGTTCTTACAGTTGATAAAAAATTTATGCCAAGGCATTCAAGTAAAGTTACTTTCTGTGTTCTGATTTAATGAATCATTTGAGCGGTATCTGGCTGGGTGACACAGATGTAGGGCTCGCTGAAGCCTACTCTAATGCCTACTGGTGCAGCCTTCCTTGGGACAGGAGAGCCAGAACAATGTGTCAGACTGAAGTAATATCAAAGAAAGTAAGTGCAGTACTGGGGATGCCATGAGCTTGGTCCACAACACTTCCTGACCTCTCGGCATGTCTATAAGCACTTCTCCATCCTACAGGCTCCAGTGACCCAGCAAGCCCAAAAGAAGGAGCAGCAGTGCGGGAATAAACAGCCTCTGAAAAGAGATTTTTGCAATCTTGTAATTCAAGCTGAAAGACATAAAAAGATTGCTTGATGGCTTTAACCCTACTGAAAGGTATGGCCTGACACTCTGTGAAACCACCAGTGATTTCCTAAAAGGTGAACTAATGTTAAATGTTTAATATGAATTGTGATAGAACTGCTTTACTACACAGCAGAGTTTATTTATTTATTTATTTTTTAACTTTAGGAATGTACAGTCATTTGCAGAATATAAATAAAGGAAGTTATTTGATGCATATGACTATAGCTTTTATACTTCAACTTTCTCAGTATAGAGGCTTCCTAAAAGAGATTATAATAAAAATCTCTATTAGGAAAATCCTCATAAAGAATTTAATTCTGTAGAACATAGAACAAAACTAAGAAGAAGTCTAGGCACTGCAGTATCATAATCTTAAATAACAAAGTAAATTCCCATACACACACATAAAAATATTCTAATATTCTTATCAAGAAGTTAGGACTACTAAACAAAAGTTTCCTTTCTCAAAGAGGTTTGCTAGAATACAGGAAGATAATTTGAACATAAACATGTATAAGCACACCATATCGACCAAAATAATTTGAATTTTATCATGAAAGTGTGAAATTCTTCAACAAATTTAAGGAAAGCATACAAAGGTAATTATAAAAGGTAGTTTAAAGTATTTTCTAATTTCAAAAAGTCAAGGTTTTCCAAAACAAAGGAAGAATGTTACTGATTAAGGAAAGTGTAACAGTATTGCCATATGCAAATATCACACGTATATTGTATAAAATAATGTCAGAGAAATGCATGAAGAAAACTGAAGCATCTTCCTTCCACCTGCCTTTCCTCCTGCATAAAACTCCAAAATGTAACTTCTTTTTAAAAAGCAAACATTACATATGCCCATTGTTAACATGCTGCTGCAAGTGAGACATGCTTTGTCAAGAGAAGTTACTTCATTTCCATTACTTTCTCTATTTCTGTCTTCTCAATTAGCTAGTTAAGATACTTGTAAGATATAAGTATTCGACATTTTAAGTACTTACGCAGATAACAAGACAATAGCAATTAGAGTCCATTCAGGCATTTTGTGAATAATATTTCTGTTTGTTAACCTGAAAAACAGTAATTTAGGTACATCAGAACATTTTAAAGTCAGATTTAACAGATTTTTGTCTGCTGAATTTTCAGTTAAATCTACCATTAATATGCTAGATTATAATATGGCAAGTACAACTGTATCTGAGCAATTCACACTTTCAGGGTTCTCTCCCATCTCCATCTGTAACGAATGGGTTGCAGAACTCTCAGTAAGTCTCTTCCTCTATACAAAAATGGGACGTGAAGAGTAAACCCCCTGTTGGTTTCAGATCCAGATTTGTTGTAAGAGCTAATGTTGCGGAAACCCGACTGCACTTCTTAAGAAACTAGAAACTGCCCTCTGATGATTCTTACTATTAGCAGAAACCTGGAATTCTAAACTTACTCAGCGGGAGCTAGTGCAGATACAAGAGGAGGAAAATGAGGTGCGCATCAAGAGCTATGTGGATATTGAACAAAAAGGCTGCTGTATTTTATGCCTCATGACACATTTGGTTTAATTTCTGGGTAGGGCACAGCTGCTTCAAGCCAAATGCAGAGGTCACACTCGACCTGTTACAGTTAATTTTGCGCATGATCCACGGTGCTCAGGACGAGCGCAAACTTATGGGAAAGTCAGAGCTGACAATGGAACTGCAGCTCTGTGGGCATCCAGAAAGGCCTCTGAAGAGCAAAGCTTTCAGAAAACAGCAAAGTGCGAGTCCGCTACAAAATGGTTCATTAAACAGATTTAGACTGATGGTGCCATACACCAGAATTATCAAGTGCTTTAATGTTTCTTTCCTTCTTGCTTTTAGCCTCCTTTCTGTCTTGATGAGTAAAAACTCAGAATGAGAATGAAGCTGCCCTTCATTCACAGCCATTTCTAGAGGCACTGGTGTAGATGGGAGGTTGCTTGAAGGAGTGGGCGTAATCTTCTCCTGAAAGGTGGTATTTCACCTGCTCCACCAGGAGCTACATGCAAGTGTTCAGTAAGGGAGGGGACAGTGAGGTTGGAAGACACCAAGCACTGCAAGAGTCTGAAAACAGGTTTCCATCGCATCTTCAAGGCTCACTTCAGGAGAAAGGACTTAAGACAGTTTTAGGCACCTCAAAGGAAGAGACTGATCCTGGAAGTTTTAACCTGTGAAAGCTCATGGAAGAAAAAAAAAAAAAAAAACACCACCAAAACCAACACACACACACACATACACACACACACCAGCATTAGCAGCAGAGGTTACAATTATGGTTTATCACTGGATGCCTTTACAACACCATTTCTGGCAATTTTACCAGAGCATCATCAACTAAATGTCACCAGTGGCTGCATGATAGAGACCACCACAAATTATGGTAGCTCCAACAAATGAAAGTTAAGTGTGCGTCTAATTGCTCACTAAATCACAGCTGCAGACAGGACAGAGAACATATCCTTGCTGACTGATCGTGTACAATAATTGCAGGTTCAGGAGGAAGAGAGCACTTGGTTTGCTCAGGGGTTCCCAAAGCACAGCAATCTGTAAAGATCAGTTATACATTTAGTGTTCCAATACACTAAACTATTAAAAGCCTTCTTTTTTTTTTTTTTTTCTCCAAACTGAAAGAGTACGTTGCTTAAGTACAGAATTTTAAAACACAACCATGTGGCAACAAGATAATTTTGGTTTTGTCTTTAAATTTTCTAAGACAGAACTATAAAAAAAGTTTAAAAATTGGGAAAAGGCAAGGATGTGGCACTTGCCATTGTTACAATTCAAACTCTGTTAACTTTATGACAAATTAAAAAAATCAAAACAGTAATGAGAAATGCCCAGTTATCAATAAGATGCTTTATACAATTCTTTCATATTCCTTTGTTTCAGAAATATAATAAAAATAAATTCTAAGAATTTTTAAAGGGAGTAACAATCAAAACATTATCATCCTCTTTTTCTCCTCAATTTTTCCAACCGAAGTCTTATAAGCAATGGTTATTCTAGTAGTGCCTTTACAGCCCTAATTTTGCTAAATGATGAAGGGAAAAACATGCATCACATACTACATCTACTGAAACCGATGACTAATTAGAACTCACAGTTTGAGTAAATACAGATTATTTCTGTTATTAGAAGATTCATGTTTATCAATTACTGCTTCAAATAGCTAATGGAAGTACCTAGCAGAAGTTAGTACCTGCTAAACTGTTACATTTTCTGGTTACAGAACAAGAGACAAAACAAAGGGTGAAGGTCTTGACTCAATACTGATGACAGCAATAAACACCAGCAAGAAATGCCTGATGGAATCATCCTGACAGGCAATTCATATGTAACATTCCAGTTAATCTGCTCTGATGAGATACAGTGAAAGAGACAGCTCCAAATCACCCGGGAAAACTCTGTCAAATAGAGAAAGCAGCTTTATTTCAATGCTCTACAAGGAGCCATATTGATTAGAGCACAGGAAGGCGTCATTCTTGTACACAAACTGAGAGATGCAGTTATTTGTGTCAATTAACTCTTATTCAATGTTCATATTGATTGGCAAGGTCTCAACACTAGTCACTGCCATCAATATGCTATTTACAAAGGAGGTAGTCAGAAGACACAGATAACCTGCAGGATGTGGCATTATGGATTTGCTGATGTGCTACTGCCCCCGGCCTGGATGAACCGCCAGGCTTCTGCGACGAGTAGCCTCTTGCTACAACACCTGTCCTGAAGCACTTGTGCAACTGCATCAAAAAAGCCATTTTAGGCAGATCAGACTAAAGCCAGCAACCTACAGGTGTGAAGCCTTAAGTAATAAGGAGCAGTGGAAGGGCAGTCACTTTCAAAAACAAGCTGTGTGTCAACACCAAGGCCTCTGAAGAGCAAAGCTTTCAGAAAACAGAGAAGTGCAAGTCCTCTATAAAAATGGTTCATTAATTCTTTGTCTTGGCTCTAGCCAGAACTGTTACTCCAGAACAATCTGTGAAGGAGGGGAGAAAAAGGTCACTAGATTGTCATAAATATATCATATGGAAATGTAATCAACAAAAAAACTTTGGTTACACAGCTTGGGTAACAAATCTTTGGGTTTTGCAGTGAAATATTTTTTGTTAATGGGCTTGACTAAGTTCTGCCTCCACTCTTCACTAGAGAAAGCACACAATTCTTAAAGCACAGTGCTCCCACCTGGCCTCCTCCAGGCTGGCTATGGATGGAAGGTGATCCCAAGCAGCTCTGCGGGCCACGGGTGTTGCAGCTCACCTCAGCACTCTGCAGGAAGATGCTCTGGGCTGGACTCAGCTGCTGGTTTGTAAAGCAGCATGCTGACTCCATGCATCGGGATCAAAGGCAGGGATTTCAGAGGACCTCAGCTAACTATTAATTTTTTAAACCTTTATTTACAGTAAGATGAGAGAAGCTGTATTTTAACTAAGCCAGGTGAGTATAGGCTTATACTGAGTCACAGATCTTCTTTAGGCTCCAACTAACCCAGCTTAACAGTAAAAGATAGATCCTCCACCTTTTCCATTTCCAAAAAGGAGAGCAGCGTATTTACATATTGAGTTATAATCTCACTTGATTACAACCAGCAATGACCTACTATTGTACCTTCACATTCTCTTCAAGAGGAGGCTATTTACTTTGGTGATCTGCTACTTTAGAAACAGGTCTGCACTAATGAATTCCTCAAGTTTTACATCGCCACAGTAAATGTTCTGATTATGTTAGCAAACACTGTTATAATGTTGTTATATCTTGTTATAATGGATGCTCAACTGGCAATTCAGTCATGTAAACCAGTTCTCCCCAGTGCTGAAGACTAAAGGTGATTAAAAATTTGTGACATATGTACATACAGAGCCTTGTCCGCAACAAAGTGGTGCTGACTAAGCTAAAACTAATAATTTAAAACTCAATGTTGAAATCTGTTGGTGTGCCTAATTTAAAAACTAAGATATTATCTTGGAAAAAAGTTAGAACAAAGCTTTAATAAAAAGTCTTGAATACGTCTTTAAACACTAACTATATATGTTTTCATTGACAAGAGTTCAGTATCAATGAGCTCCATAAAAGGAGTTAAAATACTGGTAACCATAGGGTACAAAAGCAATTCTGTTTTGTATGTATGCTATCAATCCTTCCTTTTGTTTTTCTTTAAAAAAAAAAAAAAAAAATCACATTCGCAATCTTAATCATTTAGCCTAGATTTCTATATAAATAGATAATTTTCTCTTGATCTTTTAACAAAGTGCCCTTACACACTCTGGAGAATTATTTGACATCTCAGTTTTCGTAACAAAAGCTTACAGGCACTGAGGGACTTGGCTTGGGAAGAGCTATAACCATTCTAAAATGTCTCTTGAGATCCCTCTAGTGCATTTCCCAGCAGTGATGATTGAATAAAATGCTGCCCAAAGGAGACTGAACTGCAAGTGTTCCTTTAAAAACCAATGGAGCTGAAAATTGTTGTTGCTCAGTTCACCACATGCTCTTTTACCCTTCTTCAGCTAAGCTCTAGTACTGCCATGTGTTTTATCTCCTATCCTCTTCAGCAAGCTCTTCAGGCTGAAATATTTCTGATATAAAACACAGAAAAGACTACTTGCATTTGTCAGCACCACCTTCTTATTCATTAAGCATCTTAACTGCATTAACAAAGAAAGCAACAACTTATAAGCCCCGCAAACACAAGTACCTGCTAAAACTTACCCCAGGTCCCCCTGTTAAAGCATTCAACCTCAAATCAGTGAGAATACTCAAATGAGATAAATTTAAGCACATCTATGAAATTGGGGATTCAAACCTATGTCTTCATCTTAACATCCATGAAGTAGCAACTGTGCATCAACAGACACGCCTGTATGAGAAATACATGAAGGAGAAAGGGCTCAAAGGCCTTTACTACCTCTCTATTTCCTGTACTTTTTTATTTGTTGCTATCAGCAACAACAAACTCTTAAAGAGTTCAAATGCTAAAAATTCTAATTAAAGGAGATCATAGACAGTGTTACCAGAAAGAAAAAGAAAAAAAAAAAAAAATAGTTGCCATAACTGGAAATGCTACATCCAGAAATCAGTATTCCAGTGGGTACGTCATATATAACGAATCATAAGAACTTGAGATAAAACTGGATTTTTACTCAAGAAAACATAGATCCTTTGTGGAAATGCCACAAAAATGAGTTTTTGAAAGGTACATGTAAATCTCAAGTATGTTAGTGGGAAAAAAAAAAGACGTTTTAAGAGTCATACGCAGTTAGCCACTGATGTTGTTCTTGATGACCATGCGTCAGGATGCAGAACGTGCTCTAGGTCCAAGATACGACAACTGTGGCCCAAAGAAAAACCTAAAAGCATTCAGAAAAGTTACCAGTGTTCTGATTCCTCTCCTTTTTAGTGCCATGATTCCCAAATATCCTCTGTGCAGTGCGTCTGACTATCTGTGATGATGAAGTCACTTCTAGATCTACTCCTTTCCCTTAAAATCAGAAACTGGACAGGTCAACCTGGAGCTGCTTCCTAGTCCTGGAAGCTGGCAGTAAAAATTATTAGTCACATTAAAACCATTTAGCCCAGCTATATGGAGCACAGAGCAAGAAAAAAAGTGACAGATCTCAGAAACTCACGCTTAATAGGAGGTGACGAGGTAGCAGAACCTTTAAAAGACTCACCATCATCCTCCAGAGACCACTGCCCTAGTTTTTAAAAACCTACAAATAATTCTGGTGACCCAGCCACTGTCAGGAACAGGGAATGGGGATGACTTGTTAGTCCATAGGGAATGTGATATTACCTACATAAAGGCACAGTTAGAAAAAGACAAACCTGCACTGGAGCCCTTTCTGCACCCAAATTGCTGAACAGTATGTGTAATTATTCAATTAAAATAAATAAATAAATAAATACCTACCGGAAAGTTTTGACAAGATTCTTTAGTTCCGTGTAAATATCACCTAAGGTAATCTGAAGAGGGCCCAAAACTGCAGGTAGGCTAGAGGGCAAAAAATATTGGTTAAAATAATTTCTTTGCAACAGCTTGTTTTTATAAATAAAAAGCTCTAGTTCAGCACAAATGCAAAGAAGGAAGTAAATACACTTTTCTACAAGTACACTCTAACTCATTAGTTAAATCTATTAACTAATTCCAGCTCTGACAAGATATTCTTAAAATAACTCAAATAGTTCACATCATGAGGACTAGCTTTCTAAGCCTCAGTTATTTCAAATATTTAATTAGATCAAAAATCAAAATACAAAAGGAACCTACACACCTAAATGAGGTGGAAACACCAAGTGTTTTTTCCTAATGTTACATGAATCTATGATGCAAAAAACGATTCCACGGAAGTAACAGCTTTTATTATAAGCTGACAGCTGCATTAAAAACAACGGAGCAACAGGAAAATTTCAAAAGAAAGAGTAGATTGTTTTAGGAAGGCACAAGTCTGTTTTAGAGAATTCATCAGTAGTGAGGTTTCGACATCCACCCCAGAAGACTCTCAAGAGTGATCTCTAAAACTGAATCACAAATGTTTGCCTGAGAAATAAACAAGTTCTTTACAGCAGTAATGGCTTTATCATATCACTAATGCCACTTGGAAAGGTCAGAACATCCTTGCACAGTCTGTTTGTTACTCGAAGTGATGATGAATGAGCAGCAACTTCAGCTTGATCTTTAAGAAAGTAAGAAATGCTTACGCTTTTCTCAGTTTTTCAAGGACAATCCTCTTTCTAATCTGCATTTGTGCATTTGAATCAACAAGTGGGAAGGTGAGATCTTCCTGTTGATCAACCTGTATGACAACATTAAAAACACAAACATCTGTAATCCGACCAGAGAATTATAGTCAATGCATCAAAAAAATCACATTTTAACAATATGAGTAAAATTTCACACAGCTCTACACCTCTTGCAGCCTGCAAATCCTGATTTTTTTCCAAGTTATCTCAGTTGCAGCAACATAGTCAAATAAATGATCAGGATCCAATTTGGAGAAATTTTATAATAAGCAACAAAAAGCAGTTTTACTCAAGAAAGAAAGAAATCCAAACTCAGGTATATCCTGTCATAAACTAAAGGAAAAATATTTGTTAAAGTTTTAATGAATCAAAGAGGGAAACAGTAATTTTCCCCCTCACCTGAGATCTACTCTGTTTACAATGCATTGTTTTTTCTGGTTTTCTGATGGAACCTTCCTCACCTGCCCTGCAAGGAAATAGAGGTTTATGGAAACTTTTGCTATACAGACTCTTAGAAGCTGATTCTGTGGTAGCTTCATCTCATTGCAATTAGGAAACACAACAGTTATAGACTGAAGTATCAGAAAGCCTTTATAAAAGGAAAGGATTCAGTACAGTAGTTTCAAGTTGTATATTTAACCCTTCTGCAGATTAGAGTTTGTACTCCAACTTTCTCTTGCATTACAAAGACTTCAGAGGGTTCATCTACTTAACCCCTCCCATTTCACTTCACCAACATTTCCTCTGCTGGCCTCAGACCATGTTCTGCTTAAACAATAGAATAATCTTTCATCCTTCACAAACTGAAAGGTAACCGTCAGGACTCAGCACGTGTCTAACAGTTGAGCAGTTTCTTGAAGCATATGGGATTATCATGAATCTACCAAATCCTCCTTCCATATTTTGCATTAATAGCTTACCATAAATTAGGCCCGCGGCCTCTTACAGGGACAAAACAAAGTCCTTGTCTAATTCTTTGGAGGCGACTTTAAGCAGCCTGGATGTTACTCCACTGGACACTTACTTTATCTTTGCTGTGATGCTCCTCTATTTGTGCCTGTGTCATCGCTTCTTCAGCCAAAATGCACTTTCCTTTATAAAACTCTTTTACTCGAAGCTCCAGAAATTCAGTTTCTTCTTTTAACTTTTCGTAACTAGGCACAGGCTTAATTCCACCTGAGCCTCTAAATGGTAAAGACTGATTCAAACTGTTTTCAGATCCTCCTGCAGCAACACTAAGATCATCAGGTTCATCTAAGTCATCCTCATCAAGCTCTTCGTTCTCATGGTTGGCAGCTGATGCACATTCTGATGAGCACAAAGAAGCATAGTTTGAACCATAGAGAAATTTTAAAGTTTCTTCAGTTCTCCATTCCATAAGTGTTTGCTTAAGCACTTCTAATAAATTGCCTTTGGCAGCCATGGAATTAACTGGATCCCTCAGTTCATACTTTTTAAGTTCTTTTGAGTTAGCTAGCATTCTTTTAAGATGTTCTTCCCCTTTTTTGCTTACACTCAAAAAAACTATCTGTGAATCACTACAGGTATTTTCATAGTTTTTTGTAGTATTTGATTTTCCAGGAATAGTATTTTCTGAAGGGGTTACAGTTATTTTATTTTGAACAGAGGAAGTGTGCATTTCTTCCTCAGCATTTAATTTACACCTAGATAGTTGCTCAGTGGCTTCTAACACATCCAAATCTTCATTTTTAGGGTTGGAATACACTCTCTGCAAATGTTCCTTTTTGGGCATGATTTTTCTGTGCAATTGTTGTGCAAGATTGGCTGAACTTGACCGACTTCCTGGTAGAACAGAAGAAACAAATTCTTGTTCAGTGTCACTACTACTGTCACTGACATTGTCAGCAAAACCAGATTCACGTGGGTCTGAAGATGCCCCAGGATTTTCAATGTCAGAAGCTTTAATTACTTCATCACATAGTTTCACCTCTTCTCCAGACTGACCACTGTAACAGAAAACACAACACATGAAAGAAATAATAAACGGATATTAACTGTAACAGCTTTTCAGTAGTACATAATTAAGCTTAGGAAAGCATTTTCCCCTGATACTAGAAGTGTACTTTTTGCTTTAAAGAATCATGGCGTCTCTTCTAAAAGTCCTTTAAGTCAAAGAGTTGTAAGGCTCTGCAATTAAGAGGGCACATATATATACTGTTTAGATAAGAAAGCTCCCAGCTCCTTATTAGCAGTTAAAAATGAATAGGAAACAAAATATTAAAGAAAGGAGAACAAGATCAAACTTATCATGATGAATTTTAATATATTACAATTTCAAAATGAAGGTAGACATCTTTTATAAGTATATATTTTTCATATATATGTATGTATGCATGTATATGTATAAACTTAATTCTCTAAAATTAGGGAGATAGCAGAGCCTGCTTCAAGCATGTGCAAGTTTGCCCTCTAACGGCCAATATTTGCAAAACAAAACAACAAAAAAAATCACAATGTACAGCACTGTGCAGAGATGACAGAGTTGCATGACTTTAATTTAGCTGATACAGATGTTTTCTGTTAAGAAGTACAGAAGCTTTCAACACATATAATTGGTACCATTTTGTTTATAAAGAATAAATGGTGTAAAATATATAAAGCACAAACAGTGCATTTGTTTCACGTTTCAACAGGCTCAATTAAGATACATAGGTCACGAGCAGCTGTATGCTAAATCATACAGATCAAATATGTTGTTTTAGAATCACAAAGGAAAAAGCTAAACAAGACAAATAATCCTTGTGCAAAGTTTACACAAAGGATTATTTGTCTTGTTTAGTTTTTGTATAACACAGGAAATCAAAGATTTCACTTTCACCTGGTGTGATGCTAGTATTTCTAGCTACAAAAGCATATACCAACAGGAACAACAAAATAATTGCTGAGTATACCTCTGTCCCTCTTTCAGCAGCAATATGTCTGGTGGTCTGCAAAAAGAAGACATGCAGTTAAGTTTTTCTCCTCAACCAAAGCTTTGAAATACACATTAGTACAGAGAATCATACAATAGGTGAGGTTAGAAGGGACCTTTGAAGATCTAGTCCAACATCAGCTGCTCACTCAGCTAGAGGAGGCTCATTTGTATTCACATAGCATGATTCATATGTGTTTGCAACACAGCCTGTTAGGCTGAGCAACATTTAATAGAATCAGCAAGTCATAGTCGGCCAAAGTGATTTCTAAATCTTCGCAGTTTGACCTCCTGCTTATAACGTGATTTTGTCAGCTTTAGATTAGGTCAGCCTCAGTTTCATGAAGCCAAATTTTGGAAACCTTCCAACATGCAGATGACTGACATCCTTCAAACCTTGTCATCTTTTAAACTTTGTTTCAAGTAAGTGTAGACTGCTACTAGGTCACCCTTTAGTCTCCCTTCACCAAACTTAACATGGCCAGCTCTCAACTTCTCCACTTGGGCCACAAGATCCCTGTAGGAGAAATAATTCTTACATGGTCCAAATTCATAAAGAAACATGTATCTTAATATTTAGTTTTATTTGAAATATCACTTTGTTAAAACTAGGTTAGCAGACTACACTGATTTAAGAAAATGGAATCTGAAGGTTTCTAGAAACTGTAAGAAGCATCATTAAACAGCTGCTGAACAGCTGTTACACTAACAGTGTAACTGCAGGTTATGTCTTTCAATTCAGTTATGAGGCAGTTCCTATATGTCTTATCTAACACCTGAAGTTTATACCCTCACTTGTCCTTCTCACGAAGGAGAGGAAACCCTTTAAGCATGTGCCAAAGACAAGTCAATGTAGTAACACCTTAAGCTTAGACAGTATAAAACACAGTTTTAAAAAGATGCAAGCTGCACCATTCATGTGAATGAACCAAGTCTGGAAATTAAAGGTGGTAACATAAAATGATTTAAATTATTAACACCAAATAACTTATTTTTAGAGTTTTAAGTGAAGCCACGCATTATCTGGAGAGAAGAGGATGAAGGGGTAATAACATACCATTTAACATAAAGAAATAACAGTATCTGTGTATGAGAAGTATATGCTGGTGATGTTAACAATAAAGGTAGATTTTGTAGATATTCTATTTACAAAAGAAAAGCAAAACCATATCACCAAGTTACTAGTAAATGTCCCTCAACATTTCATTAAGAAATTAGATTTTACCTACTAGAATCTCCTCAGATGAGATCTGGCTGCTCTAAACATCTTCTGCCATTGCTCAGATATTTAATGATTGATTTGAATTGTGAAAATGAGCTTACAGACTTTGTTTCTGACTTTGTTGTTGAAAATTAAGAGATTACAAAAAGCAGTGCTTTGCAGAAAGAAACTTGAATGTGTTCTATGCAAGTGTTTTTTTTATTAAACAGTGTCACCCAGTGGTGCAGTTCATTATTTGCAAGCCTTTCTTTCCTAAGCTAGTCAACTCATTGAAATGAGGAC
This sequence comes from Crypturellus tataupa, assembly GCA_034781795.1. NCBI lineage: Eukaryota > Metazoa > Chordata > Aves > Tinamiformes > Tinamidae > Crypturellus > Crypturellus tataupa. The sequence continues at coordinate 842,317 of JAWLRI010000903.1, read as the reverse complement.
TCTTCAAAATACTGTTTTAAGCAGCAAGAACAGAAAATGGGCAATTGACATTAGCGCTTTCATTCAGGATAAAAAACACTCTTGATGACATAGTCTATTTTCAGGTGCAAGCAGTTAGGACCTAACTTGAAGAATATGCCTAGCACTCTCCACAAAATTAGAAACTGTCTTGTAACAGGATAAAATTAAATGAATCCTGCACACTATCTGGCTTGTAAAAATCCAATCTTAACAAATACTACTTTGTTATTAATACAAACTGACTATTAGCAATGACTAGTCTACCCCCTAATCTAGTAAAATTGTCTGGTGTGTAGTCATGAATAATACTGATTCATGTAAATATACTAATTAATATGGTGACAAACCTTTGAAAATGAACACCATGTTAAACAAAAATGTTAGCACCAGGTAACATCAGTTAGCTCTACTTCAACCTAACCATTTTGACACATCACAGCCAAATAATTAGCATTGCAGCTTGGACAGAAAAGTTATACTTGCTTTTCTTCTTCTCGCATCCATACCGGACTTTTCGAAATTTGAGCTTCAAAATATTTTGATGCTCTATAGCAAAAGTTACTGCAAAAACACTAGGAATAAGAGAGATCAATCAGACAAAATATAACTGAAGACATCTTTAACATTCAAAGGTACACAATTCAGGTTTCTAATACCTGTAAAAATTCAGGTCAACTCTTTTTTTTTGGTTGTTTCTCTCTAGGCTTTTAATACATCATGAAGATTCAAATTCAACAAATAAGTCTACACCATTGCCCACAAGCCCCTTGCAGCTTTTTCTCCCCCTGCTTTTTTGGCACTTCTGTTATATACCGAGAATCAAACCAGTATCAAGTTCTAAATAAATAAAAAAATAAAATAAATAAATAAACATGCAAAAGCAATCTCTAAGCCAGCAAGTAGGCCAGATAGGCTAGCCTGTTTGAAGATATGCAATTCAGATATTTAACAAATTATAATAAGCCTTTTGGTCAGCACAGAAATGATTTTTTTTTCAATACCTCAGAATAACATCTAATATCTTGCAGCACCTTTGAGAAGTTAGCTGGGACACTTGCACCAGGGAACAAGACAAAACATCCCAAATCTTCCCAGAATCACACTTGATAACTTGAGAAAGCAATTACTGGAATTTTGTGTATCTCCAGAGTTATAATCAGAAGAAGGGAAGTGAAGTAAGGGCACTGAAGAAATCTGTTTCTGAATCTAGAAACATTCATCCTGCAGTTTAAGGTATTATCTATCATGAGCTGTTCATTGTCTTGTGAGAAGGCACTGAAGACTGTTGCTCAAGCATACCCATAAATATGCTTGAAGAAAGAAACAGATTTTGTAAAGAAACCGATTTTATACTGAAAGGTCCTCAGAAAAGAAAAAAAAAAAAAAAGACTAGAAAGCTAATTACAGTATGGAATGCATAGGATAGAATTTGTATTGCACTCTTACAGACATTTCATAATTACAGACATGTTCACTTTGGTTTCACACAAAAATTTGTTGACTATGCTGGAACAAAACTTAAAACACATGCTCACAAATATGTCTTTAATTACCACACTCAAATGACCTGCTATTGGAGTACAACTTTCCATGTTAGGCTTACATTTAGAAAGCAAAATAATAGCTTTTTCTTGCCAAAGACAGTGTCCAGAAACTGAAATACAATATTTAGGAGTTTCATATTCTGGCCATTAGCTAGATCTTTGCAAGAACTTTGTAGCTCCGAGTCAAGCATCTGTATGAACACTCTTACCAAATGTATGTCAGGTCTTGAAAAAGTAATAAATATATTTTAGAAATAGCTTCTTATCATACCTTTCTTTCAGTAATATCATAAACTCTGTTTGTTTTCGTGGAAATCCTGTACTTCTGTTTTGGCACCTAAAACAATACAGCTTCATCACCACCACTGCAGTTACGACGACTTCACAGAAAACTCAATTTTTAATACATGTATTAAAAATGAACAATGTACTTCAACTAACTAACCTCTAAATTCTCTTGGTATTACCTCCTCTGATGTAAGAACTGCAATTTATCATTAATCATTTACATTTAGCTATCTGTAGAAACAATTTCAGACCTACAAGACACCCTGTTCTGACAGTAAAGCAATGGAACTACTGTTAGGAAAAGCTTTAAACCTGTTTAAGCATTGGACAATTACATGTGTCCCTTTTTAGCTCTACTCTATTTACAGGTTAGAGACAGTCCCCCATTATAAACACAGAGAGGAACTTAGATAAAATGTAATATAGTCACCAAATGAATTTCTGTAGGGACAAAAGAATAAACTTTTCTGCTTGAACAGAGTTTGTCAGACTATCAGGGATATCACAGTTGGAACCATACCACAGCTTACACAACTGATTCTCAAATTCTGCTTAAGCAAGCACTAAAGTGTCATATTTAAGTGTGACTGTGACCTTTACACAGGCAACATGTACTTTTAGGCCAGATATATAGTAATATTCCTGTCTTGTATTCTTTTTTTTCCACTTCAGTCTTTCTTCTCACAGAGACATGTGGTATCACTGAGGAAGGAACTACATTAGAAAGTTTCTGCATGCAAAAAGAAAGGCCATGAAGCTGCTCCTTATTCAAGGGACTCTATTATAAAGCAATGATTGTCAACTACTCAGGTTTAGTGTTTCACTTCAGGAGGACAATGCCAAAACAAAGTTATGGGACCACTGACCCACTACTTGATAATATTTTAATCTGTGTTTAAAACTCTAAATGTAAAATGAAAAGGAAAATGCAAAAGAATTTTAAAAAGCTAATAGCCTTTTTATAAGAGTATTAATAAAAAGTAACTTACGTTTTCCAGTTTATTTTGACACAGAGGATAACCGCATAGTTTGATGATAGAACGTTCATCAACAATGTCTTTATAGTGAGATGGTGTAATAAATTTGCCCTAAAATAACAAGACAATACTTCATCAATGGGTACTATAAGATCAGCTATTTGTTACTTTCAAAGTTTCTCATAAACATATGAATATTGTTAATTTTATAATAGTGTCTAATTAATAACCAGTATTTAGAACTTACAGAGTAAAAATAGTAAAATGGAATAGATAAACGGGAAAGATAATAGCTACCTTTCTTTACTTAGAAATAAAAACCTGGTTATTTTGTCTTTAGCATAATACATTTTCACAATTTTCCTCTACTGACATATTATATACATCTATTTACTAATATTCACTATACTTTTGAACCTACATTCTTCTACTCCTCATCCCAGACATCAAAATATCGACAATATGTCAAAGGCAAAAATTTCTGCAATTTAAGAAAATTTTCTCTTATTTTGGAAGTCTTTTGTGCTCTCCCCTGTTCTATTTACATAAAAGTCCTTCCTCAGAATTATGTAGGCAGCTACAGCATTCCTATCAAAGAAAAATTTAACTAACTTAAACTCACTCCCAAATTTAATGAGTTTGGTGAGGAACTATTTATTCTGTAGAAACAGCTTTTAGCATGATAAACTGTTTTTTATTATTAAAACAAAAACATTTTATGGAGTCATTTTCAGCTAACTATAATATCAAGTAAGAGTAATTGCAGTTACATTCCTAGGCACGTTCACAAAGCTGCTGAAAAGCTCCACTTTAATTCCCTCTGTACAGCACAGTCATCCCGAGCTTGATCTCTCAGCTTTGGCCAGATTAAACCATTCGGCCTGGATCATGCAATTAATTCTTGACTAAATTCACTGTAAGTGGTCATCGTTTTCCTGTGGCAAGAGCTTCCACTCTGTGTGCCATTTCCAAATCAGCCATTGAAATTAAGCTAGGAAATACACATATACCAGAACTGTAATGTGTCCTCATATAATGCAAGCAAAACTATACGGCTGGATAAACTTCATGGCAAATAGTAACATTGTAGAAACTTCCCATAAATTTACAGCGGGAATGATCATTTTAGTATTTCACCCATCAGCCAGCAGCTCAAGAGGCATAAATGAAAGCAATAGCAATAAAGTGAGGATTCGTAAGTGTATAAGTGAGTTCAAAAAGAGGGCAGATTTTCAGAGCAAAACCGCTGAAAATAAGATAATTGTCATCAGATCTTAGGAGACCTGTCTAAACTACAGAATATTGTTCCAAGAAGATAGAAAATGGTATGGAAACTTGCAGCACTTACAGAATTCACAAGGAACTCTTCAGTAATGTTCTCTTCCAGCAGTTGTTCAACAGTATGTAGTGCTTTTTTCTCAAATTCAATTTTCTTTCTAATAGCAGCCTCCAGAGCTGCTTTCCTGTAACAAAGCAGACATTGAATGTGTAACAGCAGATTCCCGTGAACAAAAACCCTCAAATCCGTTTCTTTTTCTGAAATACAGCATTTTATATTTTTCTGAGCTTCACCATGGTGGCCTAACAAAGTAACAAGTAATTTGTCTAGTAATTTTGTAATTTCCACAACCACTGAACAAGTTTCCAACTTTAATTTACTGCCATCTTTCTTACAGTCTGAAAAAGCATTGACTCTTATTGGCAGAAGACCACAGAAGAATGAAGCAAAAGCTTCCAGAGGGAAAAGAACCACGCAAACAGTAAGTAAATACATTATTGCCGAAAAAGATAACCAGTTGTATCAGTAGGCCTGTTGTGCCTGTGACACTTTAAAAACAAAGCAAATGAATAAAAACACAGAGCTCTGCAAGTAGAGATAACAAGTTTTGCTAGACCTACTGATGCAGTGGGAAGAAGCGGGCATTTCTGTGTACAAGAAGCTCTGCCTGCGCCGTCACCCCAAGCCAGCTCTCCCGCAGAAGCGGCTCAGGAAGGCACGAGCCAGGGCTGGGACTACACTTGCTACTACGTAAGGGGGCAGCGATACCTCTGAGCAGCATCTTCTTTCCTCAGAGCAGCTGAATGCTTAGTTCCTAAAAAACAAACACACAAATCAGCATATTTCCTTCCCTTAAACGCATTTTAAGCAGCAAACAAACACAATTCTCATGTTTCCATCCTCAGCCACTGTGCAAACAGCTTTGCCCAGGAAAACACTGCAAACTCTGAACTGTGAGCATGAGCAAAGCTATTTCCCTCGTGGGGATAACACCTTTTTCTTCACTTTTATTCTCCCTGCTCTCCCTCTTTTCCCCCCGGAACAATTCCAGCACCTCCCGGACAGCCAGAGCTGCCCCCTTTCCCGCTGCCGCCCCACGGCGGCCCCCGCCAGCCCCACGCACGGGTGCAGAGACCCGGGGACCCCGCCGGGCCTCGCCTCGCCTCTCCCCTCCGTCTCCCCCCCGCCGTGCAAGCAGCTTGGCTCGTTCCGCCGCAGCGGTCCCAGGGCGCAGGGAGAGCCCATGGCGCCGCGCGGGGGGGGGACGCGGAGGCTACCTGCGCGCTGCCGGCTCGGCCTCCCCTTCGCACCGCCCGGCGCCTTCGCGGCCGCCATCATCCCCACCGTGGGCGCCGCGCTCCCGCCCCCTGACCTCTCACCGCGGGGCGGAGCCGG
>JAWLRI010000903.1:825260-836752 GCA_034781795.1 Crypturellus tataupa | reverse complement strand
GGGGCCGGGTCTGGGGCGCGGCCGGGGCCGTGGAGCGGGACGAGGGCCCGCGGCGCCCTGCGCACACGTGAGTGGGACCGCGCGGCCGGCGGGAACGGGCTGAGGGGCGAGGGCGCCTCCTCGGGCCGGGGCAGGTGCTGAGGGGCGGGAGCAGAAGCTCCTCGAGCTCCGGGCGGCGTTGGCGGCTGAAGCCGCCGGGAAGGGCTCACCAAGGAGGGGATTAAGCGTTAGGGCCTGAGCTGGCAAATCCTGGCGGCAGCTCGGATGTGTTTCTAGGGTGCCAGTGCGTTGAAAACTTCCTGGGGGGCTGCAAGGGCAGGAATATCCAGGAGCGCGTTTAAATAGTTTGGGGGGAAGCTAGTACGCTGCTGCAACGTGAAGTAGCGCGGCGCTAAGGCAGTGTGCCATAATCCCCAGATTAAAAGCACAGGCTAGAGACACGGCTGCCTTGTAGCGAGGTAGAAATGATAAAATTGGCAGTTGAGAACAGCAAGTTACTTATTCCTTCAGTAGTAAAATTCATGCAGGTACTCTAGAGGTTAAGATGGAAGTTCTGAATTTTGGTCGACTGATTTTTGTAATTATCTGAATAGCCTAGGTGTCTTGCCTAGCCTTAGCTAGGGTCAAACCTAAGGGGGAGAGGGATGATACGTTGAGATGTCCAAGTAAATACGAAGCTTGGATGTTTTCCAAGCTATTCATCCAAGTGACCTGTGCGTATAAGGTAACAGTAATTATATAACCATATTCATGCTCATGGAATTGCTGTAAAACATGAAGATTATGACTATTGCTATGACATATCATGTGAGAAAAGTGAACTTACTTTTATTGTAAATCATGGCCCAAGCTATGCAAAACTTAATTTTATATTTACATATGAGCTTATTCTTTTTAGTTTGAATAGAACTCAAATGTTTACCTTAATTGCTTTCAGCAACAACAACTTCAGTGTCTAGAGCTAAAAGGCCACAGAACCAGCAGAAGAAAGAGGTAGGTGACCCTGCACGTGTAATCTCTATGAGACTAAAACTCTGCTGATGCCAAACTGGTGCAGTGGTTGGATGAGGTGTGCGTGTCCTGGTGCCCGAGCGGAGCAGGGAGCTCACCTGGTCAGTGTGTGCACAGGAGACACGGCGCAGCGGGGCCCCGCGCCTGCCGTGCCGCGAGCCCGGCTGGCGCTGCAGGGGTTGCAGCTCTCAGCGCACAGTGCACGTCCACGCAGCAGCCGAGGCCTCCTGGCTTTTTGAGGTAACCCTGTTAATACCTGGAAAAATACTTCCCTGTGCACAGAATGTAGGCTCCATCAAGTACAGGAGGTAGAATAATATAGCATACACTTCTTAAAGATTCTATTCTCCTGTTTTTTTCTATCATTCAATCTTCATAATATTTGTTTGCAATAATTGTTCTCACTTTTCTGTTTAGCATTTTGTGATAGCATGATTATGTGATTATTTTTCAACCACTGTTTTGACTTTGTGTGGTTTAACATTTACTTTTTGTAACAGAAATTTTAAATGCCGGAAGAGCAAAAACAAACTATGATGGCAGTTGATGAGCTTCAAGCCATAATACAGCGATGTGTAAGTACCTCTCATAAGAACTGTAGAGGCCAGCAGGGTAAGCTTGTCTTTATACGCTGTAATTAATAGCAAAATCACCCTAAAATGCAGGACAGGTGTTAGCAGAGCTCCTCACTGGGCTACTGGCTTTATCTTTTATGTGTAATTGCCTTCTCTTTGGTGCTTATCCCAAGATGCTTCTGGGGTAACTTCTGTCTCTTGGAGGTGCTTGTTTCACTCGGCAATAACTGTCTGAAGAAGAAAACACTAGCAGATTGTTGTAGAAAGCATCTTAAATAATATGCTGTTGTCTAGACTTGGAAAGTACTATTGAAATACTGCTTACTTTTCTGTAGTAGCTGTCAGTGATTTTTTTTTTAATATGTAAAAGATAATATACAAGGAAAAATAAGCTCTAGTGACATTGAATTTGACTTTGAAATTAAAACTTGAGTTTACTTATCTGTAAATATGTACAAATATGTAAAAATTGTAAATATGGAGTTAAAACATGCATGTTTTCTTTCTAGCAAATTCTGGAAGAAGCTGATTTCAGCGGAGAAGATTTTAATTTATTTCAGGTAGCAGGCCAGAAATGTTTAGAAGATGGATATGCAGCTCAGTTATTAGAAGTAGTTCAAAATGAGAAAAATAAGGTGAGTTTAGATTTGAATTATGTACTAGCTGCATGGTAAACACACTATTAAATAGATAAAACTGCTGTATATGAAGCAGGAAAGTTACCTTCGTTGTGGAATGTGTGCACATATGAGTAGTCAATCAGTTGTGCTGTATTCAGCATATTTTAGTGTAATTTGAGTTACTATGACTTGTGTACCCAAGTCATGGTAATCTTAACAAAGTTATTAATTTCTAATTTCCAGTGAATTAAAGAGAAAAGAAAAAGAGAGGCCAGCTCATAATGATGAGAAAGTGACAATGGATCTCTGTTGCAGGAGAGAGTATTTCAGATGTAAATAATGTTGGACAGATTTTTAAGAGCAAGTAGCTAGCTAAGCTGATGCTAATGGATTGGGGCAGTTTGGGGGACTGGGAAAACGTTTACATTGAATACAGATGAATAGGAAGTCTAAAGGGATGGGATGTTTTGGCAGTGTTGCTTGACATTCACAGTCTGGTTATGATCTCAGTGAATCTGAAAAGCAACTGAAGATACTGAAAGAATGAGTTGTTCCATGGACAAAATATTGTGCAACAGTATTTTATTTCCTTGATTTGTCTAATCAAAAACCAGCAAAACTCCTCTACTTAGTCCTATTTGAAATGTTTTGTCAAACAAATATGTGCAAATATGTGTTAGCATGTTTGAAATAATATACAGAAGATAATTATGGAGAATATGCAGCTATGTTGCCAGATATGGGTAGAAAATACAATTTGCACAGAAATTTGTTATAATACTAAATTTTCAGTGACATTATTATGGTCTTCATTACCATAAGAATGGTAATGATCTGTTCTGTTGTCATTTTTGGCCTTTGTATATACAGTATTCTGTATTTAGAAATTGTGCAGTTTTGGTTTATTCTCTGAAAATCTGGTTTGCAGGTTATCATCAAGAATATGGGTTGGAATCTCATTTGTCCTCTTGTTAGATGTATTTTAGTGTATAAACAGGAAGATGATAATAGAGAACACTGCCTGAAGATACTAGATCTGCTAGTGCAGGTATGACTTTGAAATACTTAATTTTAAAACAATAATTTTAGCAAATTCTCTAGAATTCTAGCAAATGCTAGCAAAAGGGCTCTTTTGCTTATTTCCCGTAACTTTTTGACTTGGCCTGAATTTCATCTGAATTAGGAACAGATGTAGCATCCTCAGATAACCTCTTACAAAATTTGTGAAATTAGCTACTAGATAAAACAAAGAGCTATAAAGCTACTGTGAAGAAAAAGATAAATAGAGTTCACCTGTTAGCAAGTCTTTTGGTAGCCTGCCACGATAGCCAGCACGGCTGCAGCCTCTGCCATGCCCTCTATATCTTCATTGGGTTCTGATGTGGCAGGAAGATAAGCCTTAATCTATGTACACACATGTATGTTCTACAGAAGACATTAAGAAGTATTTATCTTACTTGCATTTCTTAAAGATTATTTTCGATTTTTGGATCTGCTTTCTTTCATATACAGGAGTTTCTTTGTTGGCGTTTTTTTGTGGTGGGGTTTTTAGTTCATGTCCATGATGATTAAAAAATAAGCATTGTTCTTCCCTTGCAGCTATGTAACGCAAAGGAACTTTTTTTAGGTTTACTTGAGCAGATTGAGCAGATCTCTGGAGAGCAAGTATGCAAAACTGTCATGTTATTGCTTCAACCTTTGCAGACAGGTAACATTCACTTTCTTTTGTGATTTTGAAAGGGATATCTGCTTTAATAATTGTTTGCCAGTATCAACACTGGTCAAGTTAACTGCAGTATATGAAGCTAACTGATTATATTGACTAATCTTGCTATACTTGTGCATGTCTTTTCAGGCATCATTCCCCTGCCTCCACTGAAACAAAAGACTTTCTTAAGCAGATACTTTTTTGTTGTTGTTGACTTTTTTTTCCTCCAGCAAGTAATAATGTCATGTCTTGAACTGTTTTCTTTGTTTCAGTGCTTTTCAAACTTCAGAACAAGAAGGCCTACTCAGTGGGTTTATCTTTGGCTGTGATAATGAATCAGCTCACTCCGTTGCCTGTACCTTACACGAAACAACAAATACAAGAAGATAAACTTGGTCTCTGTCAATGCTGTAATGCTGTTGTGGACTTTGCTAAACCTTTTGTGAATGAAGTTGTTAAAAACATGGAAAAGTCATCAGAATGCAATGACACAGAGCTGAAGGAAGAATTACTAAAATTGTGAGTACATCAGCTCACATAATCCCATAATGTAACATAATGTACTTGGCATTTATTGCACAGGCAGTAAATAAAACATCTTACTAGTGTTTTATAATGCAGTTGATTTATATGAACTAATACTGTGTTTAAAAAAAATACTAATTACTGAGATGAGGAAAGAAGAATAAAAATTTTTAAGTACAGGAAAATGGTTTTAAAAAAAAAGAGAAAAAGCAGTCACTGTGGTATGGAGCTGATTTACTAGTCCTCTGTTTCTTCTCAAGCTTGCAATAGCAAGCATAATCCCATTCTTGAGGTGAAGTCTAAGCAGGGCTTTTAGAGGGGCATTCTTTTCTTATTCTCCTTGGAATACCAGGAATAGCAGCATCTATTGATTATAGGCTTTATTTTTGGTCCTCAGTAACATCATTATAGTCTGTACTTGTAACCTTACTGGTAATTTTATTTAAATGTTGCCCTTTTCTGTTTCAGCTGTATGAAAAGCCTCAAATATCCATTGTTAACAGCTCAACTTGACCAACTTGAAAGCATTGAAGAACATCCCTTTAGGCGCTTTGCAGCTGAAATTATAGTAAGTGCAGTCAGAATGAGTTACAGTGTATGCCAAATCAGTTATGTTCAGAATTCCCTACAGTCGATTCTGGAGAGAATTTGCAGGTTCTGTAAGATAATGTTTACTCTGAAAAAGATTTGGAATAGTTTCAGATGCCATATCTGGAACCTGCACATCTCATAAACTAAGTTTTACAGTTTTACTTCTCATTAAGTCATTTTTTTTCCTCTAAAATGTTTCGGTAACTTTATCTACTTGCTGGTTTCTCATTTAGTGTCAGCTGTTTGAAAGAATAGAGTTTGGTGCTTTGGGCTTTATGCTGCCTTGTTATCCCTGATCAGAGGAGGAAAATTGACAAATTAAATCAAGAAGTTGTGAAAGTCAGAGAATGCCTGGGGTAAGAGAGAAGTCTAAGTTGCAGTGCAGATAGAGTGAGGATAAAGATGGCTGAGAGACTGACAACCTCAAACTCTGCGAAAGAACGTTCAGGACTGTGAAACATGAAGTTAGAAATAGGGCAGCTTTTTGGACAGTATGCTGGAAGAAATAGAGAAGCAGATAGATTGGGTCAGGGAAAGAAATGTCACACTAAAACTTGATGAGAAGACAAAAGGAAGAGTTGGAGCCAGCTGGGGTGAAGAGAAAACATATGAAATATGTTTGTGTGCATATATTTGTGTGTGTGTATGTGGAAAGGCAGACTGGAAGTTGCCATATGGTATAGGTTTTTTTCTTTTTTTAATCTAAGAATTAACACACACCAAATTCTGTTTACAAGTGTTAAAAGTTGCCAAGTGAAGCCAAGTAAAGAAAGCAATTAGCAAAATTCTGTATTGTTGTTTGACCATAGTTAGATTTTTCGCTTGTGATTGCATCCAGTTTTTTCCCCAGGATGTCTTGGTCAGAGCATTGGATCGAACTGCTCTGTGGATCCAGCAGGGTTATCTGTAAGACATTTATTTCATTTGATGCTGATCTTGTAAGGTGTGCCATAAAGGAGACAGGGATTATTAGAAGATGATCTAATGGCTAAGATGGTTGAATGCTGGTTTGAAAAAATGGATTTTTATTCCTGCTTTTCCTGCTTTTCCTGTAGTCTGCTTTGGCACAATGTTAAACTAAGATTTTATACAATTTTTTACAAAATACTTTTTTGTTTTTTTTCACCTGAATTAAATTGCTGTAGCTATCTATAGAATTTAGTAATCATAGGTGCTGTTAAGGTCAATAGAGCCACGCTTTAAATATTTGACGTGTTATGTAATGCTAATTCTCCGAAAGGTCCAAGCAGGATAATCCCAGAACAGTGAGTTAACCTTGTTCTCTCTGCTTCCTCCACAATCTTCGCAATATGAATTACACTACCTCAAAATCTCATAGGAATGTATCGGGGGAAAAAACCACTAGTATTTGTGAAGTGCTTATTTTCCTGTGTTGTGCATCACTGGAAAAAAAGACATTACAAACTGATTTTACCTTTAAAGCCCATCTTGCCTTTAGTAGATACACCTTGTGTTACACAACATTGAAGAGAAAGCAAAATACTAAGCAAGTATTCTGTGAACTGAAAAATGCAGGGATCCTGGGACATAATGTGATTATAAAACTATCATTATTATTTATAGTACATGGGGACAACCGAGGCTTTGTAGGGCGACTTTGTAGGCCAATTTGTGAGTGCCTAACTTTGCTATCCTAATAACATCTTTCTCACAGTTGTATTTTTCCTGGTTTCATATCCTGCTGTATGTATCATAAATGGTCATAAAATATCTTCACTAACATTTACTATGTTAGAGACTTTACTGTAAATCTGAGTCTTGCAGCTTTTAAAGGTGAATATATGCAATCTAACTTTCTTTTTAGGACATCTTATGGGATATGAGAGAATTGATACAATTAGTGTTTTCACATCATAAAGGCAAAAATCAGTCCTGGGAGAATGAGGAGTTTGCAGACATAGAACGAAAGAATTCTGCAGATTCTTTGGCATGTCTGTCATATCTGATGTTTGTGCAGTATTTTGGTTTTGATTACTTTCCTATGGTATTTAGGTAAGAGCTATTCTTCCTCATTTATGATAAGTTTCTGCTTTGAAGTGTCTTTTTGAGCAGAATAAAACTTTTATTTAAAAATAGATATGGATAAGTGTATTTTTTTGTTTTATGGTAACATTTATCTGCTTATATTTTATGTAGCTCATATTATATGCATAAGTACATACTCCATTCTGTACATTATTTAGTTGCGTTTTAAAGAAAATGGTATTATTAGTCATAGGTTGAAAATTAACATATAAATATAAAATTGAAAATTTAATATATATGGATGCCACAGAAGAATTATGTCAGTTTGACTTACTGACTTTCATATAGCACACTAAACCTAATATATTAAATAATTGCTCTATGAAAATGCATATTTGTGACTGTTACCCACATGGCATGCAATTTAATATAAATGTGATTTTTCTCTTTTAGTCCATCATACCTGCTGCAGTGCAATATGGCACACATTGAAGTCCTGCTGAAAAGGTAGACTTTATATGATATTCAGTCTTCTGGATAATGTGGGATTCCTTAGTTTATCTTATGGTATATTTCTGTATTACTGTGTGTATGTTTTTGTTTTGTTTTATTTTTAATGGTGCTTCATTGAATAAAACTTTGAATATACTAAGTATGCCCAGGGGAGGTTTCTAAAGCAGAGAATTAAAGTGACAAATTGCAGAACAAGATGACTTTTATTTTTTCCTTTCAGAGCTATCAAAAGTTGTCCTAAGTATTCAGTTAATGTTTTCAGTTCTGCTGTGATATCATTTTTAAAAAGCCTATTCTGACAATGACAAATTAAGACCATATATGCAATGCAGGACAATTGGATTATATATTTATTTGTATTTCTCTAACAATTAGCTTACTATTAAAGAAGACTAGTATGATGACGCTTATCTGTATTTTAATAAGATATGCAATCTGATTAAAGGTCAGACTTTCTAGAGGAAACCATATGTTTCTGTATGTTGTGATTATTTGATAAGCTGGAAGTAGCACTGTTGACCAAACAATTTCTAATACTGCTAGTCTTGTTAGGACTGCTTACCATTTCCTGATAAGATTTAAATAAATCTTAATGGTCTCTTCAAATTAGAACTTGTTGTTTTTCCCCTTAGCTTACGGAACTGTGCAAATGGAATTCTCTGGGAAAAGTTTCATTCTCTTGATTAATTAATATCTTGGTGCCTATGGGACATGAGCTTGTGCCTTTGAACTTTAATAAATATTGAGAAGAAATACTATTTTTTACCTTAAAGACATGAGTCAAATTTGCAACCTCTCCATTAGTCCTGTATATTCTAAAAGTCTTTGAGAAGAGTAATGAAGATGATAAGAAAAAATGCAAAATTTTGAGGGCCAGGTTGCTTTATATTATCTCTTCTCCTGGTTCTGAAATAAAAGTAGTGTTTTTTTTTTCAGCATGCATCTCAATTTTGTTCATGTCTATTTTTTTCTCCCTAGAACTGAAGAATCAATCTTATCTAAAGGACTTGTAAGTTGTCTTTTCCTTTATTAAATTTTCGTTATTTGAATATATATTCTTTCCAATTTAAGTAATAGTGCAACTTTTTAGTTTCCCTTTTTAGCAGAGGTACAAATGATAGTTCAGATGATAATTCCGACTAGTTTCAGAAATATTTTGAGACTTATTTAGATGTTCTTTGGTATTGCAAACTTTTCTACATTTATTGTAACTTTCACATATGCATAAATCTTTAAATTACCATTATCACTTATGTTTGTAGCTCCTAGGAGCTCTGGATACATGAGTAAGCATTTGTAGCAAAGAAATTTTTAGCTTAGAAATGTTAAGCAGTTCAATTTTCTTTTCTCCTCCTTTGCAGGATCTGTTTGAGATTGCGTTATTAAGAATGGAAGATAATAGCCTGCTCCATCAGTATTTAGAATTCAGCAATTTTATTACTGTACCTCAGGTAATCAGATGAAGCATCCAGAATCTTTAAAGTTTGTTTATAAATAATATCTGGCAATTTTGGAGGTGTTTAAGAGAGGACATGCTACTGAGCCTTTATATACATACACTTATATTGTCAAATCGAAACCTGTCATGTCTTGCTATACAAAGCTGTTTGTGGGCAAGGGGAATCTGCAATGTGTAATACTGGTTTTACTCTCCAACAGCTTCATGCTAGCTCTGGGCCTTCTGCTTTGTTCAAATAGAGCAGCAGTACTCATGAGAAACTGTCATGCTCACAGTGTGACCAGTGACAGCCTTTCACATCAACATAATGCAACACAATGGGAAAGAAGTTAAAGTATGAAGAAAAATGTAAAACAGAGGCAGCTTTTCTCTGAAGGATGAGAAGGAATTTTCATAGAAAAGGCTTCTCTTTCCTACCTACATGCAATAGGGTGTCACACAACTCCTCCTTTTGCTACTACAGCTCTGGCCCAACTATCTGCTTGTGTGATTGTGAAGTATCATTGCCATAAATAATTCTTAAATGGAGAATTGCTTCTCTGGTATCTTAGTTGATAAACTGTGTAAAGTTGGAAGCATGCTTCTGTGCTTTCAGTTGCCTGAAACCTTATTGCATATTTTAATTTCTTTTAGACCTGAATTTTGAAAACTTAAAAATTTCTAATTGTTCCTCTGCAAAGCAAGAGGTATCATTTTTTTTTTTTTCTGCCATGTATTCGATACAGTGTCAGTGTCAAGTCTTTCATTAAATTCCATTTTCCGTTACTCTAACACCAGCAAAGATCTTTCTGCCTTTTGCTGGATGATTCACTTTTTTCTTTCAACTTAAAGCAATTGATTTCAAATATAACATTTTTCCGTATTTTCTCTGTGAATAGTTTAAATATATCATATTTTCACAAGCCTTATGTTTTGTCAGTTTGTCACAACAGAAATAGGCACCTAAATCTTACTGGTCACACTAGATCTCTGTTCCATATGGATTTTAAAAATAGGCTACGTAGTGTAATGTTTAACTTAAATGGCAGCATATAACATATCAGTAGGCTTCAGTGTTTTCGTATGTTAAACTTGCAAGTAGATCTTTCCTACATGCTAGGGCATGAAATTACAATGAAAATAAAAATATATTTAGTGTACGTATAGTTCACTGAGGCAGGGTAGACACTGATCTTTTTTGAAAGACAGTTATGCCATCTTTCATGCTTGGTATTTTGCCTTTTCCTTGCAATTCTGCTACCTCACTGAATTCTTATTTGAGCAGAGCAATGGAAGGATAGTATTCATGTATTTCAACCCTGAGCTTTCAGATGCTAAAGACAAGGTTAATTTTTCCGATTTGTTCGTCTTATAAGCATGCTTTTAAAAATTAATTAATTAAGTAGATTTTAAATTTAATCCAAAGGCAATTAATCTGAACATAATTAAAATTTGTTTTCTTTGTCCTGTTGTAGAATTTGGTGAAAGTTATGACCCTTTGTCCCATAGAGCATCTGGTATGTATCATAACCCATAGACTAAGCTAAGTGCTGAATTTTTTAAGTTAGAATAAATCATCTATCTTCTTTTTTCTTTAGCGGAAGAAAAGTTTAAATATTTTGCAGTTGTTCATAAACAAGTTTGATGCAGAGGGAAAATACACGTTATTCAGGTATGCATCTGGGTTATTGTAGATTGTGCAATATCAGGGTATCTGATTTATTTATTTACAATTTAGTTGCCTAGAAAGTCTCAGAAATCATTGCAGCGATCTGGGAAAACAGATTTATTCTGTTAATTTCTGCCTGAATAAGAAGTTTCAAATATATCTCAAAAAATGCTGACTAAACTCTAATTTCATGAATAAGGCCGTAACACCACCTAAGTTTTCAGCTAACTATTATTGGTAGCTTTTGGAACACAATCTCTTTTTTTTGTTTGCTTTCCAGATGCTTACTGAAGACAAGCAACCATGCTGGTGTGGAAGGATACGTTATTAAAAATATAAAAGATCAGATTCACTTGGCATTAATGGTGAGGCTATAGTCATTAAAAAACAAGTTGCCACATAACATAGCACTGACAGAATTTTTAAGAACGTGTGTATAGCTTGAGCTTTCATTGATCAGAGAATCATAGAATGATTATGGTTGGAAAAGATGTTCAAGATTGTGTCCAAATGTAAACCCACCAACCCCATAACTGCTCATCCATGTCCCCATGTCCCTCAGCACCTCCTCTGCACGTTTCTTAAATACTGCCGGGAATGGTGACTTCACCAATTTCCCCAGGCAGCCAATATATTAAAATTAAATATTACTTTGAAAAGTATGATTGCAATAACATTGGGAAATGGTATAGTTAAGAGTTTTAATTTGGCTTCTTTCTGCATGTGTATTTTGTATATATGCTTGTAATGAGCTGGGCCTGTTCAACCTGGAGAAGATGAGGCTGAGAGGGGATCTAATCAGTGTGTACAAGTACCTCAAGGGAGGCAGTGAGGAGGATGGGGCCCGCCTCTTTTC
>JAWLRI010000903.1:810052-823709 GCA_034781795.1 Crypturellus tataupa | reverse complement strand
GGCCCTGCGTGTGCAGGGGGGTTGGACTAGATGACCTCTAGAGGTCCCTTCCAACCTTAGGCATTCTGTGACTCTATAATTAAGATTTATATTTTGTACACAGGTGAACTTTTTGTATTTTTTTTTTTCAAAAGGTAGGTGACAACAGCTGGTTTACAGGACATCACCTGATCTCCCTTCTAGATCTAGTGCTTCTGCTTCCTGATGGTGCTGAGACAGATCTTCTGCAAAATTCAGACAGGTGAGCTATAATTACAGTTAGAAACATTTCTGATTTTTGTTCATGTAAAAAACAAAAAAGTCAAACTACCTTACTAAAATTTATCAGTGTATCTTGATCATTTATTTCAACCATCCTGACTGACTCTATCTAAAAAATGTCACAATCAATTATACTGAGGTTAACAATGAGAATGATATTCCTTTTGCATCCCTATAGTGTGTGGTACCTGCTGTCAAATTGCAGTGCTAATAGGTAGAGCATAATTCCTTGAGGGATGTGTAGTTTGTCAGCTTTCTGCAGAAGCAGGAAAGGAACTTTAGCAGTTGGAGAAAGCGGGGGGGGGAGAAAAAGTGGTAAGTTACCTTAGTGATAGAGGGGAATAACAGCAATCTGGTATGTTTTGCCTTTTCAAGGCTGTTTCACAAATTGCTGCTGGGAGTCCTGTGTCTCATACATGGGAGTACAAAAGCACCTGAACAACAACACTATTGTTAAGAAATAAAAAAGATAACTGGTAATGTCTCTGAAAAATCTTATGCATAGGACAAGGGTCTTCCTCTGCTGTGAGTAAAGATTGGGCTTGTAAATCGGCAGGGTCATGGTGTCCAGATGAAGCACACTTACCTCCTTAAAAACACACAATGGATGTACAGTCCATAACTGGAAGCAGTGCTGCTCCTTATTTGGAAATATCAGTGAGTAGTTTTTGCTAAAAATTAGAAAAAAAAAAGTAAAGGGGAAAAAGTGCTCACAGTAAAAACTCAGTAGTACTGTTTCAAAGAGAGCTGTTACTGCTTGCATTACCAATTACGCATTTTGCGGGGTGGAAGGTGTACATCTTTTTGCTGATTCCTGTTTTTTCTGCTCCCTCCCTCATGGTTGTGTGTTTTTCTCATACAATCAGGAACAAGAATAAGATGTTTCAGCACATGTGAGGGGGAAAGAAAAAAGAAAGAAAAATTATAGATGCTAATGTGTAAGTTAGGGAGGTGAAATGCAGGAAGCTAGTAAGCTCTGTATTCATTCTTCCTTCTGTAGCTTCTTAAATTATGAAACAACAGTTCAATCTCTTTTCCTCACAATCACTAGCCCTCTCCAGCCTTCTGCCAGTATTAATCTTACTTGTAAAGTGTCAGCTTTTGTTGTAAAAAGGAAGTTCCCGTACACTGGTGCTCTGGATCAGCCGATATTGCTCAGTGGTGGTTGCATTTTGTATAAATGGATGGTTTTAGGATGCCTAGCTATTAGACAATCCAAGTTATTAATACTGCAATGTAAAACTAGACTTTAAATGATTAATAATGTATTTTTAATTCACAGGATTATGGCATCACTAAATCTGCTGAGGTACTTAATGATTAAAGATAGTGAGTATGATAATAGGGTAAGTGTTTATCATTTAGCTGCTGTATGGCTTTTCAATGCAGTAAATTCTGATGGGTCTGGGATTTTGCTGTCCAGCTGCAGTTAATGGCCACATGTCTCTGGATAGTCAAGAGAAAGCTCAGTGTTTACATTTCTAACTAGGTCTACATAAGGATTCTGTATTCTAGCAATTGATTTACCATTTTGCGTGGTCTGGCCTGCATTGTGCCACAGTGAAAAGCCATTAGAACTGTTTAGATTTTGTTTTCAGACTTCATTTCACTACTGAAAGGCCCCTTACTATTAACAAATGCAACTTCTGTTCATTCTTTTTTTAGTCATTATGTCCCAACATCCCTCTGATCCATACAATTGAGTCATTTTTCTTTTTTTATCAGCTGACAATATCATCTTATCTCCCTTTATTTTTGCATTAAAATACTTCTAAAAATTAATGACAGTGATATTCTTGACAGTTTAAATAAAAGTCCTTTTTCTGTCTTCTAAAATACAGAAAATTTTCTGATTCACTTTCAGAGCACTTCAGTTTGAATACAAGTTTTGAATATGCTTGGTGATGTTACCGGTCTAAATAGAATGAGGATGAAATAGTAATTAGTGCTTGCCAAAACCATTGTGGGGGAAAAAGGGTAGCAACAGTCTTCAACTAATACATTTCTAATTTACTCTTAATGTAATTAGTTAGAATTGGTAGACTCTAACCATATTTCAGGTTTATGGAGTGATTTCTATTTAAGTGCTCGTTATGGCCCACTCAGTTTCATACAAATTTTATAATGCCCAGCTCTTTCAAGAAAGAGAGACAGCTTCCCTTATTACTTTTAAAAATCTATACACAATGTGCACAAAGTGCACAATGGTTCTAAGAATGCTGCCAGTTACCTGGCATGAAGCATATCCGTTCGGTTTGATGAGAAAATAGCGTCGCCTCTTCTGGCTTCTGCTTTCAGCCATACATGTTCTTCTTATTCATATTTATTGCACTTCTTATAGTGCAAATAGGACATAAGGAAACTGCTTATAAACTACCTGCTCTTTAATGTAGGTTCAGATACCTTGATCGCTCTGTACTCAGTGCTTTTATTAATTAAGTATAAAAATCAGTATTTTTCTGGAAGGTTATGTTTTTCTTGTAGCTCCATTCAAGTGGAAGTAATTACCAGTCTTTTTATTAGACCAATTAACTTTATCATTTGGCATTAAAATTTGGTGTATTTTCCCCTCTAATCCACAATACCCTTTACCATTGAGAATTGTTATTTTCATCTTCCTGCACTGCTTTAAGACCATTGCCTGAAGAAAGGAGTTGTATGAATGACTCTTAGATATAAGGACACAAAGACTTGCTTTATATTTTTCTTCTACTGCAGTTTTTTAATTAAAAGCTTCTAAGGTGCCAAAGCAGAGAAATTTCCTCATGCTGTGTAACCGTGATCAGCCTTGTTTTTGAGCCTCTTTTCTTTGTCCCTGTTGTTTTCTGAGTGCTATTTTTGTAAACTCCTTCCTTCACCCATTCCAAACTGGAGAAGGGTTCAGTTAGCTTTTCAGTTACCCTGCCTTCGATCAGAAATCAATACAAAGCATAACAATAAACTTAGTTGTTGTTGTTTTAATTATGAGTCATTAGAGATTTCATTAAAATCTTCCCACTCTTTAGAGTGCTAAATACTGTTTTTTGGTTAAAAAATATGGTGAAGTTAAGGTTAGGATTGGGAAAGCAGTTTGTCTTGCATCATGAAGTCTATAAGGTGGAATCTTCACTTGGACCTGAAAGGGGCACCTGAAAACGTAGTATTGCACAGCTTCAATAAGAACTAATTTGTAACTTTCTCTGTTCTCTTCTGTTTGAATAGACTGGCATATGGAACATGCTTGCCAAGATTGAGCAAAATTTTTTAAAACCACTGCATGTAGGACTCAATATGTCAAAAGCTCATTATGAAGCAGAGATAAAGAATAAAAAAGAAAACAGAAGAGGTTAGTTGTTTTCATTTTCTTAGCTTTCTTCTTCATCTTTAGAAACTGAAAACGATTGGTGAATGTTATATAGATCGCATTTTTTATTTAACTGTTCAGACTATTCCAAGTTTAAAAGCAATTTTGTAGTTTCTATATTTGATACTATTGTCATTAGTCAGAAAAACCTGAACTTGTTTTATCTCTCATCACAATTTTAAACTTGATAGAAACTTTATAGACATTGCTTAAGAACAGAATGAAATATGGTCTGTTTGACATTAAACTACCAGATGAAGGTACTGCTCTGTACATGTGCTTTTGCTTTAAGGTTAGACAGGGAGACATCTAAGTCTCTTTGTGAAACTGTCCCTTAGTTTTCATAACTGTTGTGAGGAAGTTAATAACAGAAGAAATAATTCAAACAACAGATAGGTACTCTCCCTGAAGGTTTACCTTCTGCTTTTTGTTTATCTGACACATACAATCAGATTCTAGTCTGGGTAAAACAGACATACATATTCTGTAGGGAATGAGAACGACAGTTACAGCTGCTTTAGGCCATCTCTGTGTGTCAGATCCTCTGTTCTTTTGTGGATTCCAATATAAATAAGATAGCCCAAGGAATTTGTTTCAGCTGCCAAAAATGTCAGTAATGCTTTTTGCCCCAGTCTTATCCTCCTGTGTTGCTGTAAACCAAGGATGAGAAGTTTTTCTGAAGGCAACCTGAAGGTACCTTTCTAAAGGAAATGCTTCTCTAAAATGAAGCTGGATTTGTTTATTCATTTATTATTTTTTACAATCCACTTAAGATTTCTGTGACCTTTGACAAAGCATAAAGAAAGATGATTTCACAAGAGACTATCCAATGCGTAATGGTAAATGGTTTAGTCTTTCTCTCCCTTGTATAATTTTTCTATGCATTACAAAAAAAAATTAATAGTTTGAATGTCAGAATTTTCACCTCAGTTTTTAGACTTGCCCTGGTAGTTCTGCTTGCTACAAGAAGTCTGCCTGAAACAGAAGAGACTGCAGCCTTTGCTGAATAAAATAAATATTTAATGTCTGGATTTATCAAGTCAAGGCCTCCACTATCTCCCTGGATGTGACAGTATTAAAAAATATTTCAAATAGAGTGGCAAGATTTTATTACTTTTTAAGTTGCATTTTATATAAAACTGTGTGGATTATGAGAAAATAGACCAATTGCTGCAGCTGTACTTACTGTAGTATGGAACTTGTCTAGTACACCACTTCATAAACGGTAGTGCCAGGAGTGGACTGTTTAGTCACATGCCAAACAAAATGCAGAGATGGCTGCCAGGTCAAACTGTGCTCTGTACTCCCCTTGAAGTTCAGCATCTCCCTCGCTCCCTCAGCCTTTAGTCAGTCGCTTGGTTTGCACAATAGAGAGTGCTAATGAATGATAATATCTTAAATATTCTTTTAATTCTAAAAGTTGTATGGAACAACAGGATGTTCTTTGTTTGTCTTTCCTGCTACAGATTCAAACAGTTCGAACACAATCTGTTCTTTAACTGTCAGTGGGGAAAAGATGCCTGCCATGACTCCTGAAATGCAGCTTCAGGTGAGTGCGTTTCCTTCAGAATCAGAAGTACTAAAATTTTCCTTTAAATCTGGAGACAAACATGCATGTACAGCTGATGAAGAAATCCATGGCTGCAATAAAAATAACGTCCATCTCCTTTGTCATTTCAGGTTTTACGCTCAGCTCTCTTCACATTTGATTTAATAGAAAGTGTTCTAGCACGAGTGGAAGAACTCATTGAAGTGAAAATAAAAGCTGTAACATGAAAATATTCATCTCAGCTGAAACATTTGAATAAACATACTTCTTGCAAGCTTATTTTACCAATTAGATTTTACTTGAAAAGGAGGTTGCCACACTTTAAAGAAGAGTAGTTTAGAAAGACTTCTAGAAGAAATTCTGCTTTTCATTTGTTATCTTGCTCTGTTTTCTCTTCTTTTTTTTCTCTTTTATTATTACTCTATGTGATTCATAGAGGTGGCTTTTTTTTTTCAGTCTGACACTTTTTCTGAAGTTTAGAAACTACATCTACTTAACAAGGTTTTGTCGTTATTCTGTGGCAAGGAGGCATGGTTGTGCATTTATTTTTCTGTTCACATTTTCAAAACTTGTTGGGTAGTACTAGCTGAATGAAGCACTAAATTATAAAAATTTTTATAAATGTTTTGGGGAACCATGAATTAGAAAGCATTGTGTAAATGATGTTTTCATTGGATCTTATTGACAAACAATAACCTCTACATGAACAAAGGGCACTGTAAGTCTCTTGCTGTTAATTATAATAGAGAGACTATGGTTAAATGAAACCAGGTTTAAAGAAAAGCAAACATCACCTTGAGCTAAATAAGATGCTAGAACATAATAATGTAGTTGATGTAACGTGTGTTTTCAAAATATAATGTATAAGACTTCATAAACATAAGTCTTTATGCAGAGGAAACCTATTTCAGATTTATTTTGATCATCCTTATGTTTAATTATGAAAAATTTCCTAAGGATATAGTAAGCACCTGCGGAAATGTCTATAAGTGGATAAGCTCATATGTTCATATTCAAAATAAAAATTGAAGCTAAAAATAAAGAAGACTTCTTAATAGGGTAGTTAAAACACATTTTTATTCTTTTTTCGTTAGAATGCATTTTTAAAATAAAATGTCAGTTTTGCACTGTATAGATGTTTAAGTTTTCATTCCAAATGCCTAAGTTGTATATACGATCTTTGAAATGTAACAATATATTTTTTAAAAGCCTTTATATTTAAAATGTAGCTGCTATATTTAATGAATAAACAATCAAACAATAAATTAACTACAATGCAGTTGGTACTGCTGAAGCATCTTCCAAACTGGACTCTTTTCCATTATGTGGACTTTTGCCATTGCCATTTTGTAACGAATATCATCTGCGCATGGCTTGGAAGTTATCTGAGAGGGAAGAAAATTATTATTAGAGGGAGAAAATAACTTTTATATAAAGGAATATCGAACAACTTATTCTTCAAATAGTACAAATGTATTTTTTAAGTATAATAATATTTGAATCAAGTTTTCTGAAGTAGGTATTTAGGAATGGTATAAATAGAGGTGATTTGATGTATCTCATCAGCAGCAAAACCAGTGGAAGTTTGGCACTGCAAAAATAATAAAAAATAATGTAATGGCCACAGATAAATTTGTGGTGTGTACTGCCATCAATTCTTACAGCATTCCTATGTTAAAATCTGTTGTATTCATTCAGAACAAGTAGAACACATTCAAATGTATAGAATCAGCAGTGATTTTAAGAACATGATGTTAATATGTAATAAGAGGCTGGACAAGACATATCAGTAAATTCCACAAAAAGGTTGAAAAGTACCATGTTCAATGATGTGTTAAGCATTTAACAACTCTTGCTGCATAATAATAAGATGGAGTTTATTTATTACATTTTAAAATGATGAATACTCTGAATAGGTTAATGTTTATCATTTGAGAAGCCCACTCCAGGAAAGAATAAAAACTACATTTGTATCTGATTTCTAATATCATGCTGTTCTGATCTTTGATACATGGCATGCTGCTAGTACTGTTTTAGTTAAAATCGATTTAGAATATTCGTGGCAAAAATATATAATATATTGGACTTTTCAGTGAAAAATGTTAGTGTAACTACAAGATATCCCATATGCAAAGAACAATACACACCTATGACATTGGTAAATCATAGAAATAATATACCAGCATTTGCATCACTAAAAATCTGCAAATAATGAGAGAATTCAGATTGAGGTTTTATTTTAAGAAGCCATTAAATATTTTCATTTGTTTTCATACATGATACTGAGTTACCTTTAACAATAATTTAAACACTTAGCTAAAGTATCTGAGTTGTGTTTCTATTGCAATATATTATGTAGGCTGGGATGAACAAGTATTTCCATAAAGGATACATACTTTATAGTGACTGATTTTTTTTTTTTTAGGTTAATATACTTGTGAAATTCTGAAGACCTAATATTTTGTAAGTGTATGCAGCTAAACTCACCTTAGCTATAGTTAGCATAAACTTAACAGTTTCCACATTACTGTGAACTGGAATGATGCGTAAATTACTGCCCAGGAATCTGCACATCAAAATAATGTAAGGTTATTTCTAGAATGCTCGTTTAATTTGTTATGACACAAAATTTAAAAAGCCTTCCCCTATGATGCAAACGACTCTTCTAACAGTGCTTTCACCACACATACACAAAGGATTGTTTTTTATCTTTAAAAGCAACTGTGGGATGTATGATGTTTGCGTACCCATCTGTTTCATTTCTATACCATTCGTTTATCTGGGATTTTAGAGAGACTTCATCTCCACGTGGGCTCTTAGGAAAGCAATCTTTGTGAGTTCTTAAGCATGCGTTCAGTGAGGACTAAACATGAAAACACTCCTCTGACACATTGTTGAAGACTGAGTGTCCTCAAAATGCCAGCAAAAAAAAAAAAAAAAGGATGTTTCTGATGGCTTTGGCAACACGGGAACAAATCTGAAAGCGCTGTTTTAAAAATACTTTGACCCGAATCTCTGTAGATACCATCTAGATGCAGCAATGTGTGTATGAATTAAAAATAATTAAACCAATAGGCTAATTCTGGAAGAATTTCATCTAAAGACTGGGACATTCAAATAATTTAGTCTAAAATGTCTTCTCTTGCTCTCTCTGAATATGTTATTCATATGTACTTCTGTAGCTCTTATCCTGCAAATGGAATCTGAAGATAAAAAATATTAGCACGGTACTTTATTCAAGATAGTCTAGAAGAGATGAGCACAGAGCCTCTCTCCTTAGACTTGCACCTTATTGTGTTGTGACAAGGACAATACAGTCATACTGCTGCCTTTTCTATTCTAACTTAAAACATTTGTTCATGGCACATCCCTTGGTACTTAAGATACCTGCTGAACTTGTCACCTTATTTTTCTAATCAGCAAAACTAAGTATTGCCATTCCCTTAAATTAGGTAGTCAGGATCCCTCTGAGTTTTCCTAAAATCTACTGCAGTAATGAGTTTGATTTACCTTTCAATACTAGTTTTAGGATTAAGAAAATTAACAGATGAAATTTTGCCAGTACCAGCTGTTGGCAAAGCAGAGCATGAATGAACTATGCACAATCAAGCAATAAATATATCAGGGTAAGTACATCTAAAATCCATTTCTGTCAACAGTGTTGTTTCCAATTCTACCAAGTCTGAATTTGGTTTATTAATTTTGATCAATGGCCAAAATACTGGCCTTTATAAGCACACGACTAGACTTTGCTCTAAGGAGGGTAAAAATCAATGTGGATTTATTGAGGGTATTACTGGAATGCTCCTTTCCTGAAGCTATGATGATAAAAAATATTTCTCCCTATCACCCCAATCACATACACAACTCCCCATAAAGTGTTCATAGTGTTGAACAAGAATCCTACAATACTCCTTTAAGGGAATGGTTTTTTTTCCTCATTTTTTCTCATTTTCATTTTTTCTCATTAATTGCAACAAAGCTATAGATAAGCAAGAAAAAAAAAAAAAAAAAAAGAGGAGCAGGAGGAGGGTAATAATACAGAAAAACCTATGGAAACTACCAGAGGCTTGTTTTGCTTTTTTAACAAATTGAATAAACAACTAAAATTTGAGTGTGTGGAGCAAATTTAATCACCCCCCATGCAAAAACTCATTTATTTATGTACAATGGCAGAACAGATAGTAACAAAACACATGCGTTCAAAATATATTTGTGCCTTGTCAGCATCAGTTTGGTGTGGCCTGCAATGACAAAAATGTAATTTTAATAAAATTACTTGGCAAATGGATTGTATTTGCAGAACACTGCATTTTTTTTAGGTTTAGTAACACATCCTGAAAATCAAGTGTACAAAGAAACAAAAGTAAATTCAGAATTTTTCCTGCCATCAGATGTATTGCATGTTCTTGTTGAATGGTGGCAAAGCTTTTAGGACCTCTCACAAAGTGAATTTTACAAATGAGTAACAGGAACCCTATATTTCATCTCATACATTATGCCATTCACCAGCAATTGGCAGTGTGCCCAGGACTTAACTGAATTGGTGCTAATTTCAAGAAGGTAAAGACCATAGACTTGATTAGAATAGTCACTTGCTGGATGCCAAGAGTGAAAATCAAATGCAGTAATGCTACTGTACCAACCAGAAAGTGGCTTTGACTAGGGATGAAATACAGAACACAAAATTTGACAATGTCCTCAGCAGCTACGCCCTGCAACACGGGAGTTTTCAGGCTTTGGCAGAAATCACAGATAATGTTTTCATGTTCAGTTTTATTCATTTCTGCTGTAAAATAATGCTGATCACTATATCAACAGTCTCAGCTCTTCATCTAAGAGATGCTGTTCCAAGTAACCAGATGTTAAAAGCTGGCAACAAATGTGCTTTACAATACAGACTTTTTGTAGGAAGAAACCTTTCTTTTCTTTTTTTCTTTTTAGCTTACTATAAAAATATGCTGACAGAGCATTTCTTCATAAAAATAAATTTGTTTTAATGTCAAATCCATACCTTCTCTGAATCCTAAACATTATATTCCATTCTTCTGGTCCATGAAGGGCAGCTGACAAAACCAAAAAACTATTCCGATGAATGTTTATGAACTTATGAATTCTGTCTAAAAACTGCTGTTCTCCTATCCTAAGCAAGTCTTGAGTGTCTGCCACTATAAATGCAACCCCTGTTGAAGAAGAAAGTGATTACAGGTGTAAATGTGGACTTCATGGCAATACTGAGATGCAGTCTTCTCACTAGAACTATGCCCTCAAGAGGCAAAATTCCTGCTTAGACATTAGTTTAAAAGGCAATAAAGCAAACTTGTGAATTTATTTACACATCTTGTCAATAACATGCTGTCTCGGTGGCTGTCTTACATTTTAGTTACACCTCAGTGTGTCTCCTCAGTTATAACAAGAACTTACTAAACAGTTCAGCCAGCAATCCTCAAATCCAAGCCCTAGTGTTACGAGTCCAATGACAGTGAAGACCAATGTTTTAGCTTCCAAGTTCTCCACCCTGCCCTCAGATTTATGTGCTTGTTCCACACTTCAACAAGGCAGCTTTATCCAATTCAGTGTAGCATAAAACAGGGCCTCATAAGCATAAAACTGTGTACCTCATTAAAGTTTTTGAGTTTTAAAAAATAAACAAATCTCAAAACACTCTACCAGAAAGAGAGAATATCACAGATCCAATTTCCACCGAATCTGAATATCGAACTCTGTGTTGTTGTCTCTGCAGAATTGTAGAAATCTCATGGTTCTAAATAAATATTAAAAGGTTATTCTAAAACATGTTTTCAGAGAAACAAAGGAATAGAAACATTCTTAAAATGTTGTCTGAAGGATCATAGATAGAACTTTAGTATTGTTTAGAAAATATTCTACCTGCAATAAAAAAAATAACTTTTTCAGTTAATGAAATTTTGAAATATTTGTATTGGATGATATCAAATAATTGAATCACTATTTTGTATGCATACATTCATTTTGCCAAAGGAAACTCTTGCATAATACATCAAGAAGTTCAAACGTTTTATGGTCTATCTTTTTACAGATGCGCTAAAGGGAGATTTGCAGAAATGAGGAACATACAGTAGCGGGTTTCTATAACTTCAGTTAATTAGACTGCATTCATTTTCCCGGATGTCAGCATTTCATTCGGCAGATAGTTCAGAAAGACTTTATTGGGCATGATTTTCATTAAAGCTTTTTGACTGAATACATTCCATTCAGGAAAACAAGAACATTGTGCCGTGCACCATAATCATCTATGGAAAAGAGTGCATTGGGATATATTTTTCAGCCTGCAAAAAGCATTTTTACCATGAGTTCCATCAAAGTTGCTCAAGCTTTTTTTTTAGGTAATTACATGTCTTTTAAATTTACGCATTTAAAATGCAGCCAACCTGCAATATAAGAGGAGGAGAACTGAACCCTGAAGGAGACAGTTACCAGAAATCTCATGTTTCGAATTGGATCTGTAAAGGGAAGACTCAGTGACAGCTGCTTATGAGGTGTGACTACATTTTTTGAAAAATTCTCTACTTCAAAGCCACTGTTGATAATGAATTATTTAATGTAGGCTGCACAGAATGAAAAATCATAATGCAGAAGTAATCAAACGGATACAAAGAAATACCTTCATAAAATAAAAGTCTTTTTGGAACTGTATTGAAGCTATTTCTACATCTTTATTCCCAGAGAGTCTTTACCAACGGCAACAGCTTTGAGTAGAGTTAGGTTTTGAAGAACAGAGCTATACACTGGTATAGCTGATGAGGCCGTATCTCTTAACATACTGAGGAACAAGTTGCTCTTGAAACAGTTCCCAAACTGGTACAATTTAACGGCTGTCATTCTGTGGCAAGCAGGCAAATTAGAACAGGCTTTACATTGGTGATGGCTCAGGACCCGCTTCAGCACCGCTGACCCACTTGTACAGCAGAGATGGGGTGGTAACGCTGTCAGCCCCGTTAATGTGAGCTGTCCCTGCCTGTGAGTCAAACCCTCGGCCTCTGAATTTGCTCAGATTGGCATGAAAATGGCCTCAGTGTCAAGAACTATTTCCCAGCTCCTTGACAGCCTCTTTCACAAGCCTGGGCTTGTGATATTAACAGATAAAAATATACATCATTATGTCTATTTTTAAACTAAATTGCACACTTACCTCAAAATAATCTATCTTGGTGTTGATACTGTACATCAGAAAATGCAGTGTTTATGAACACATTCAGAATATAAACCACCTCCCTTACAAAATTATTTAGTACTTGTTGAAAGCAGCATCAGAGCAGTGCAGAAATGATGAGTCAGGAAGACAAACCTGAACAACTCAGAATAGCGGGTAGCAAGAATACTAACTAGGTAGCCAAATACATACAGAAAGAGCTACGAGAAAAACACACAAAAATTCAGTGTGATGGCAGGAGCAAATTCATGGCTAATGCCTCTGCTTTTTCCTCAATATAGCATAAAGGTCATTTATACTGCATGATATATTTCAATGTATAGAATATAGGAAATGCTTCTTTCTGAGCTTTCAGTAAAGTGCTGCTCTTGACAAACAGCACAGTACCTGCAGAGCTGTACTCATAATAATAGTTGTTATCCATCTTGACTCTTTCTGCCCACCACTTTCCGTCATTTTTATAGGGGTTTGCTTAATAGCTCTGTGGTGCAATCTCAGCTGCCACCTTCTGAAAAATGGGAAAACAGCAAAAGAAAGATGACAAATATTAGCTGTCAAATAACATTGATGAAATGCTTAAGGCGAAATGACCCACTGAAGATCTGATCAAAATCAGCAGCTACTTAATTCTAAAAAAAAATGTATGTAAGTGCCTGCTACCACCGAACTATATGTGTAAAATGGCGACTTGATGTGGATTTGAGAGGTTTCCGCTATAAGGTCTGTCAGGGGAAGAGTATGATAATGAATAATAAATAAATGACCTCAGGAACATTTAAATGATTAGGGAACCACTGGCCTGTTTTCAAAAGGCATCTTTGCACCAAAAGCTGCACCTTTTGCAACAACAGGCTTGGGTAAGGGCTGCCCTGGCCTCCTGCTCAGCCTGCTACAGCCCCCCGTGATTTTGGCCAGAACAGTTGCTCTTTTCTGCAAATTTGCATTTTCACTCCTTTAAAAATCCTGCTCGCTATCCAGTGTGGCAGCCATTTGCTATTTCAGTAGGGCTCATTTGGTGCAGCGGGGGCACATAAGCTCCTTGGCAAAGACGCCCGGCTCTGGGACTCCCCGGCGCGCCGGTGCCACGGCCCCACCTGGGCCAGAACGACACAAAATGGCTCCCGGCCGCGTGGAGAGCCGGGCTGCGCGGGACTGCCGTACCCTCCGCTTCCCCGACCTCGGCGGCAGGACCTGCCCCTACCCGCAGCGCCCCGAGCTCATCAGTTCCCGTGTGGGAGGGTGGCAGGGTGGCCGCCGGGCGAGCACCGCCCGGCCCTCAGGTGCCGCCCTCAGGTGCCGCCTCGCGCCGGGC
>JAWLRI010000903.1:766180-809848 GCA_034781795.1 Crypturellus tataupa | reverse complement strand
TTCCCGCGCGGGGGCCGCTCCGTCACCCTCCGGGGCGCCGGCGGAGCCTGGCAGCCCCCTGCCCCTCCGAGGCAGCCCGAGCCCCCCCGGCACCAAACGCGAGGGTCGCTAAGCGAACGGCCCGGCCGGGCTCCCCGGCGGCTGCTCCCCGCTCTGCGGCCCCGAGGGCTCCTCAAAGCCCTGGCTGACATCAGCGTCCATGAAAGGTCTCACAGAAACGCAGTGCCCGCCCAAGCGCAGCGCAGCTGGGGTAGCCTGTTTTCGGTGAGAAAAAGGATGAAAAAAGCAACGTTGTGGAGGGACCCCAAGGCTGCATAAGCGAGTCACATAAAGCATAATGGTAATTAATTTCTTTCTGCAGAGGGGAAGTCTTCACAGATTGTTTTTAATGGACGGTTAATTCCGCAGTCGTTTCTGAGAAAGAATATTCCAGATGTTTCCCATGGTAGTCTAAGTATAAGCTTTTATACAGGCAGTGCAAGAATTTAAATGCAAGAAATAATGTCCCCTCGAGTGAAGAAAGGGATAGTGAGAATGTTGGTGCCCCCTTTCATCATATGTAAGAAAACGGGTCGACTTAAAGAGTGAAAGAGAGGTGTGGAATTAGGAGAAAAAGAAAGGGAACAAATCGGAGACGAATTTAATTTCTGGCTCGATTCTTTAGCTAGACTCTTGCTTATTTAATGAAATGAAGAAGCAGGACATTGCCTTCTTCTACATATATAAAAGCAGTACTCTAACCTACTCAGGAAGAAAGAATTAGACATTTTAGTGATTTAAAAATGACTTTTCTCTGTTTTGTTTCAGGCAAATGAGAAACAGATGCACATGGGATTGCCTGCTTCTGGTCAGATGCACCAGAATATTCCAATTAACCTTCAGGGAAAGGGAGCGGAAAGGTTGCGCTATGATAGTAAGTCAAATATTTCCCGTTCTTTTTTTTAAATTCTGTGGAGCATAAATGGAACTCAACAAATGTCGGAGGTAGCTGAGCTCCAGTTCTGTTCTGGATGACTATGACAGGACCAGGGAACTCTGGAGTCATTTTCTGCAGTGGAGCCATGAGTCTTCCTGAGCTCTGACTGCATAAGAAAATCAGGGAATTGAGAACATGAGGAATTACTTTAAAATACGTCTATAAAGTAGTGAGTTTTATGATGAACCCTAACCTTCATGTTTCACCTGGACTGAGTTTATGCAGCAGTGGATGCTGATATCCCAGGCTGAGGGTGACTTAGGGAAAATGCTAGCAGCAACCCCTAGCTCCACCTCAGTAGCCCGTTTTGAACTCTGCTTTTGCGGAGTGTCTCAGCTTTCACATTCTCAGAGTTCAGTGGCAGCTGTTATCTAGCTGCTGGGAATCTACACAGGCAGATAGGGTGCACTGCTTCTTGTGAGTGCTGCAGTGCCAAGCTTGGTGCTCATACGTGTGCCAGAAAAGGAAAACGACCCAAAAGAGTTTACGGAAGTGGTAATTGATAATGCTGTGGTGGGAATGGACCCAAATATCCTTGGGGAAGATCTGCATCCCAGCCCCATACTTGTTCTTTCGTGATTCATAAGAATATATTCCATTTCCTTCCTTACATGTTTACTCTGTTTTACGTTAACAGATGATTAATTAAAAATACAAACTGATGTGCTTGTGTTTCAAAATAATAAAACATGACTTTTTGAAAAAACAATCAAATTAGGATAAAGATTTGAAACAAAACGAGAGTAACATGCTTTAATTTATTAGCTTAGAGTTGAAGGGTAATGAAAGCTCACTTTTTCTGTTATTAAGATAGTTGTACTCTGTCATTTTAGCATTTTCGTTCCCTTCCCAATTCCCGAACTACTACTTTTATTAAAAGGTTAACTGAGAACGTGCCTGCATTTTCTCACTTGTTACCTATACTTCTCTAAGTGTTCTTCTATGCTTGTTTTCACCTGAGCCAAAGGAGCTGTTTTTTAAAAACCATTGTTTGGTAGGAACAAACTCTCTCTGAATTAAATCAGAATATCACATTTTGGGTAAAGGTTGAAAAAACTAATCATACTGAGAAATTTTGTTTCTGGGGCAAGTAGAGCATGCAGATTTTTCACTGATGTGAGTGCCTAAAATTGCACATCATGTTTGGTCCATATTCAGGAAACATATGAATCAGTTTGGGAAACATCAAAGGAGATTTAAGAGTGCCAGTAATATTAGGGCTCTTCTCAGAACATGTAGTATAGTGAGGAAAGCAGTGCAGTTTATCATATTTACAGGAGTCTTGTTCGTAAACTGCTGCTTGTATTTAAAAAGATACATTTGCTCAAGAAATGCTAACATCAGTTTTCATATAACATCATTGTAAAAAGTGAAGGACTGACAAAATCAGTAAGTTAAGTCTGCTACTCCCTAGAGATACTCATTATTACATCTTTATTAAGGATGAAACGCAACTTAATATATGAGAAACATTTTTAATATATATAGACTGACTCGGTTTTATTTTTGGAATGAGACATATTTGCATAATGGAGAAAAATAAAATAGGCTCCCATCTAAGATGAAGGCTATTTAAAGATAGAAGGACTCAAAGACAATAGAAGTTTCTGGACTGCATATTCTTTGAAACATTCTCCTCCCCATAGTTTCACTTTCAAAGAGCAATTTTGAGGGATCCTCTGCTACCTGACACTGTGAGGTAGCTTCTGCTTCACTTATGTATCTGTGCTCAGAGAGGCTTTATATGAGAGAACATCTGAGAGACATGTTCTTCCTTGCTAAATACTCAGTGATCACTCCTGGAGCCTTGAGACAGCCTCTGACCCTGCAACTTTAGGGTGTCATTATGCAGCAGAGATGGAAGTCTGTGACTATTTACAGCTGTTAGTTCAGCTGTTTATCCTTCAGGGACATGCACAGAGATTCATGCATAGGCCTCCCAGAACCTGTCTCATTTACAGTTATTTTGAGATAAGAGGAGTCAAAGATGACATTTAAAGTGAAGTGATGTTTAGGATTCTTTTATATGGAACAGGAGTTAGACTCCGTACTAATTACATTCATCTTTTCTCTGAAGATCTCTGACATTTAGCTAGGCTTAGCTCTGTCTTGAACTATGTTCACCTACAGGATGCATTTCCCATACAGAAGAAGCTGCAAGAGGGAGAACAAATGAGTTCTGTGTCTGACAGCATGCCAGGTAATGCCTGAGAGCCGAGTTTAGGCAGGAAGAGAAGGATCCTAGGATTAAAACTCCCATATGATGAAAATAATGGTTGAAATGCTTGGATGAATAGGTGACTTAGGACAAGACTTCTCAAAATCTTGAGAATTTCTTTGCACTATCCTGCAATCTTTTGTATGTGTTCTAAATCAGCACTATTTTTGGTGTCCAATTTCTTACAGCAGTCACAAAGCCAGTCACTTCCTTTTCTTGTTTTCATATACGAGGCCTGATCATTCATCTTCATACACAGCACCTATGTCCTGTTCTCCACTAACCCAAGAAAGAGTATTTTTCTCTCCTTGCAAAGAAAAAAAAAGGTCTGAAGTTCCAACTTCAACTGGAAAAGGAAAGTAACATTTTTTTTGCTATTAATAAGCACAAATAAAATCCCCATGTTCAATAAAGTACAGTGACTCAGCATTCAAGTTACATGTAGGATTTATTTCCATCTGTCATACACAAAGCAGCTAAGAATCTTCAGTATGTAGCACTGGGAAGAAAGCTTGTGGGATTATGAAACCGTACAGTGATTCTGAAAACAGAAAAGGGGGTTTGCAAGGAATCATTTGGAAATATGGTTAGTTAGACCCTGGGGTGGGGAGGAGTCTTCCAAAAAAAAAAAAAAAAAAAAAAAGGGCAAGTAGAAAAAATACAAACATTCAATTGGAGAGCATAACCCTCTCCCCTGAAATGATTGAGTAGTCAAAATACTGACTCAAACCTCTCTCAGGATACGTTCTGCTATACATATATATATGTATATCTGCATACATACTTAGGATTAATCTCAATTACTACAGCACAATAATCCAGAAAATAGGGATTTAAGTTTCCTGTGCGACTACAAAAATAAAACTGGGTACTTTTTTTTTCTTGTGTAGTAGGAAGTTTGACATATATGTAGTTATCAGGTTCATAGGCATGAAAACTACTGGATTCTGTGAAGGTAATACAAAAGGATTTGACACCACCTGCATAGTATCTGGAATGTACATATGTTTTATTCTGGTTATATTGAGTTTAAGCACATTGACATAATTCTAACTAAGTAAGAGGCAGAATGCCATGCCACACTCAAAGGAGGGTTATAAGTAGGAAATGAAGAACTAAAATAATCTCATTAAGCACAAGTTTAAGAAAATCATGTATTTGTCTGATCAAAATAGACGCACCAAGAGGACTAAATAAGGACTATGTATATGAGGATGCTGTAAAATTTAGGTTTTTTGGTAGAGTCTTGCTAAGGTCAAAGCTAAGTCTCCCACTTGGTTTCTACAGTTAAAAAAGAACAAGTACATGTATCAGTTACATGAGCTAAAATTTTATTTTTTATTTTTGGTACCAATCCTTCTGCTCAGACACTTGTATAAAAGTATGCTGATTTTACAAATGCAGCCCTGATACCGCCCCACTAACTTCACTGGGAGCTAAGAAAGTTAATTACTTTTGAAAAGTCGCTTGCTTTTACTTGTATGCCTATATATAAAACCTGACAACTACCTGTGTCATTGGGCTCAGTCTCCCACAGCTACAACCATGCAACTGATATGGAGAAGAGTGCCTACCTCCAGTTCAGAAGTCCTAGGTGTGCGCCTCTGTTACATTCACTAGACGTGTACTCACTGCATTCCACTTCAGTCTCTTTTAACATACAAAAAGTGTTTTTATTTCCAATGTTCTAGTTAACTGCCTAGTTTTAATGTATAGTCCTCCCTTCCCTCACTCCCCCTGACTTTTGAGGCCTCAGTTATTCAAAATCTGTATTCATATTCAACAGTACAATAGCAAAAGGTCTTTTATTGTACATAATGCAGAAAATTACATTTCTCAGGGCTTCGATCTCACTAATGGAACTGTCTTCTGAGCTGGGAAGAGCAGCAATAAGTCAAGGCAAGCAGGGTAGCAACTTAATGGGATTCCATTATTAATTATTTCATACTTGAATTGTATCCAGATGGTTTGTCAGGATTAGAACCTCATTGTGTACTATATAAAAACTATACAAATGATATGCCTTCAACGTCAATTCTGTTATCCTTTCCGAGAAGTGAATGTTAACCTGAAAGCTAACTGCAAATGTTAGGCAGATTCAATGACATGTTTGCAGGTTTGCAGAACTGTTGCTTAATTGACTATACTGTGTAGACAGTGAAGCAAAGTACAGAAAGATGGTAAAATACACACAAAAAAACAAATTCGTGCATGTGTGTGCGCATATGCACTGTATGGCTCTACACTTATTGGTTATCAAAGGCAGAAAAAAAGTGGTTATAAAAACCATTTTCCCCCCAATATTCATATCCATATTTTACATAAATAATTTTCTACTGTCACGGGTATAATTCCCTTATAATTCCCTGTAGTGGCTGATAGGAAGCTTGGTTTTAAATTAGGCAAAGAATGGATTTTAGCTGGATTTTTTCCAAATTGGAACACACTGAAGCTTATTTGTCAAAAATAGCATACTTAGCTTGTGTTCAAGAAATATACCTGCAAAAAATGGGGATTTTCTGTAAGACAATATGAGTGGGTTTCAAATGTCCCTTTCCATGAAATATCTATTTTAACAGAGTTTCTACCTCTGATTCTATCTTTTGTCCTCAGTTTCTGCTAGGTCCTGGAAAAAATGTCATTTATCAATGCACAGCTGTTAATCATCCCTGATATTAAATATTAACAGAATTCACACAGTTATGATTCTTAAAGTCTTTCTAGATGTAATTTTTCACATCTATAATTATACAATATTATAAGTTAGTAGAGTAAAACTTAGCGAACTATGTAATACAGAAATTGGAAAAACAGCATTTCTAGTACATGCATCTAATATAGGTAGGCCCTGAACCAGCTGAGGTCTATGGGAGTTTTCCCTTTGCCATTAGCTGAAACAAAATAACTAATTTTAAAATGTCCTGGTTCTGGGCAACACATTAACAACATAATAGCAGTTCTTAATTCCTCATGCAAAAGTTTAAATTTTCTGGATCAAAGCATAAGCATGCTAGTAATTATTTCCAGATGGCAGTAACATATATTTTAAGGTTTAAAATAGTCTGTTGGCCGTCTGCTCTTAGAATAGGAGCATTACATTTGTTTACACATAATCTGAAAGAAATGGTGATAGACAGTGTTAGGGGAACTGATCTTGTAAACAGTCTTTGTGTGAGAAACATGGGAAGTTCTCTTGCCTGTCTGTTTCTCCGAAATAAAATCTACAAACTCAGAAATTCAAAGAAATTTTGAAAAAAGTAAAAAAAAAAAAAGGAAAAAGTTGGACTAAGATTATTAAAGAGTCAAGTCAGGTATCATTCAGAACTTGGACATACTGTAAGCAAGCCGTATTTCTTGTACTTCATGATTAAAGTTACCTTTCCTGACAACATCCAAAGTTATTTTGTTATATGATTTTTTTTTT
Source organism: Crypturellus tataupa (assembly GCA_034781795.1). Taxonomy (NCBI): domain Eukaryota; kingdom Metazoa; phylum Chordata; class Aves; order Tinamiformes; family Tinamidae; genus Crypturellus; species Crypturellus tataupa. The sequence continues at coordinate 803,230 of JAWLRI010000903.1, read as the reverse complement.
ATCCTGTAATACTCCATTTCCTGTAAGCATCATGTTACTGCCTACTGACTTTACTACCATTCTGTGTGCCACAGGCCCTAATAAGGCCCTAGCAACTGATCTGACTTCAAAGTCAAGATCTGACTTTCAGCAGGAGGTCCGACTAGAGACTTCCAAAGATCCCTTTCAGCTAACTTTTTGTCTGAGATTCTTTTATTTTTTTAATTCTACAGCATGCTATTCTAAGAGAAAAATGATTAATATATGGAGTCCCCTTTCCAGTACTCTTCCACAAAAGCATATTTAGGCCTTTTTGTACTCTTCTGTAAGTAACACCACTATCAGAAGGCACGTCTCATCTCATTCACACATACTTGTGCCTCTCTCCTGATCTTCATTTTAGTTCTTACTCTCATTTCTTTTGCTATACATATGGTATATCTCATGTCTTTAAAAAGAAAAAAATAAAATATACTTAACCAACATGCTTTTCTATCTGTTGCCTAACCCTTTCACGTTTAAGGTTACTTTCCTTCCTTCCCAAATTGGTATCTGACCTTCATTCCAAAGAAGCCAAAATCTCAGTCCCTAAGAATGTTTTTTTTTTAAAACTTGTCCCAAACTGATTCTTTATCCTCATGGCCTTGTGCACCATCCACAACAAAGCCAGCAGTGCTTTTTTTTGGAAAACCTGCCATCCTCATTTGATTCTCTTCACCATCTTTATTTATTTCTTTAGCTTCCCTCGTTTTTTTAGCTGATGCTTTGGAAGAAGCTTCAGTGTCCTCAGTTTTCTGTATGGGTCTAAATGTTCTCTTCTCAGCTCCTCTCTCCTTTCTCTCTGCAGTATATTTGTTGGCAATATATTTCAAAAATACAATTGCAGCTACCACCTATATATGAAAAATCTGGAGATCTGCTTCTCTAATCCAGAACAGACTCCTTCATTTGAATCAAATACATTTATTTTGTGTATAAACATCAGCTTGTAAATGTCTAATCTGTCTTTAAGACTACATTTAAAAACATCTCTCCTTATTCTTCGCTTTAGTAGCATGTCTTTCCATGTAAACAAAAGCAGGATCATTATCTGCAACTCATATTTGAGTCCTCTCCTCTAAATTGTTCTGATTCTTTATTTCCTGTAAGCTGCAGACTTCTTTGTTCACATAACCCAATGTCCCATGTATGCTGTCAGCATTAACTGTTGACTGCAACATTTCCTTTGTTAGGCTTTGATAAAAACAACTTTACTACTCTTACTGTTCAAAATACTATTGCAAAGATGAATTCCTAAATATTTTCTTTTAAATGTGACATCTCTTCACCAATCCCCCTCACTGTTTCATTAGGAGTAAGTACCCTGTCTTTAATTAAAAGATCATTCAGGACTTCTTACACACTATTCACTTAGCACCCATGACAACATCCTTAATTATTTGCATATTAAGTTTTCAAAGAAACTTTTGTGCATTCTCTCATATTTTGGAGAAGAAGCCAATAAACGTTCACAAAACCACTGTCAGGAAACATGACCAGACTGCAGAGAACATAGGTGACTGATAATGTTCAACAGATAGCTATCTATACAAGTTTAAATCTTCTATGCCCTTCTGAATAATAAGGGACTGCTAAACAAGGTAAAAGAGGCAGAGTTTAGATGGCCTATAGGGCTGGTCAGGAATATAGATCTTGTAAAGCAACCTTATTTTCTAGCCTCTGAATCTCTGAGTTTCCCTTGTCATAAGGCATACAGAGGGAAAAAATGACAATATTTAAACTGATGATATGTTGAAACCATCCCTAATTAGCTAGACAAATATTGATTTTCTCTCATTTTTGCTTTTCCATCTGTGTTTTTTATCTTTTGTCTTCACTTGGATTGTAACCACTCTGTGCAAAGTCTCTGTTTTTGTTCTGTGTTTATACAATGTCTAGTCTGTGGGATGCCAGTCTGCTAAAAATCACAGGCACTCTAGTAATGCAGATTCATATAAAAATAATACTGTTTTCTATCAGCTACTTCTACACAGACCATGTGAAGCTGCATTCTACTATTCGGCTGAACAATACACCAAATACTCCATTTGCTCCCGGGCAAAAGCTCTTAAAGGAAATGCAACATCAGTGGGGACTTGAAAGAAATCTGGTTTAGTTTTCCTATTACAGCTACTAAAGTTAAACAAACAAGCAATCAAACAATTAAAATCCTATAGTTGACTATATTCCTTGGGACATACACGCATGGAGTTCCATGTGCCACTTTAAAAGTAACACTTTAAAAGTGTTACTTTTTGAATTCAGATGAACTCAAAAGCATGGGTAAAACAGAAACAACAACAAAAAAACCCTCTCTTCTCCATTGTGTCACTTGTCCTAATTTTGTATTTTTTCTTCCATTTTGTTTTCTTTAAGTATGAATATCCTCTGCCTTCTTTAAAGTTTTCTCTCAAATTTTTGTCTTTAGTTATTACCAATTTATCCAAAAGATTATCTACTGACCGTACACCTTCTAAACTTGGAGGTAAAAGAAAGGTTCTTTTGATGTATTCACACTTCTAAAGGTGTGTCTGGCCCCTGCCCCTCTGCCACACCCCTAAAGGCTGAGATAAATATAGCACATTAGATTTAAAATATTTTAAATTATAATATCCAGACTGTTTATGCTGTCAAAAGGTAAAGGAGTAGGGGAGGGTCTTTCTTCTGAGACTGAATATCCTTCTTCCTTGGGTTCTGATTCCTTTTTCTTCCTGAGCATAAAGAGAAAGGAAGCTTTTCTTAATTTTATGTTTTCTCTTTCTGTCTTCATGTTTCCTTCTTCAACTTGGAGGAAATAAAACATCGAATTTCTTCTACAGGTGATGAAGAGACTTGCTTGAGTAACTTGGAGTAAAAGGTTTGTATGAGCTCTCCTTACTATGTCAAGTCTAAAAGTAAGACTTGATATAAATTTATTAGCTGTATGCTATGGCCATTACTGAAAATTCCTGACTAGGAACAGATTAAATGAAGTTTCTAAACAAAATTAAGGGCATTATCAGTACTGTGCAAAAGCTTGTAAAACTGATCGTGTTATCTATGGTTATGGCTAGTATAAGTCGGGCATTTATCCTACATAGATTTGACAACAACAACAAAAAAAAAAAATCAGTAAGTTATTCCTGCCATCTGTTACCCGCTTTGGATCGTGCTACTCTTTTTAATGACTAAGAGAAAGTAAAACACTTCCTCTATAGCTGTGTAGAAGATAAGATTTACTATTTCCATAACACAAGTATCTTGGAAGGCTTTTTAAACCTTTGCTGAGAGAAAAACAAAAAACCTACACAAACGCTAATGTTTCAGGAGGAGTTTTGACTTACAAATATTTTCTGACTTCCCTCTTCCCCGTCATGTCAGCCTTGTCCACGCACAACTTAATAGGCAGAAACAGCAGAATAAGCAGCGCTGAGAAGTATTTTCCATTTTACTCTCCTTCATCAGAAAAATTGTTAACACTTGGTCTACATATAAGATTTACACTTGAGAGATAATAATGAAGCTGGAAAGATAGAAAAAGCCTGTTTCTCTTACAAAAATGTAGCATATATGAGAATAAACAAAACTAAATCCATGAGACTTTAGCCCTGCCTCAGTCACAAAAGAGTACAAGTGTAGTGAACTGAAGCCCAAAGATACTTCTCATGCAAGTCAGGGACCAGATTTTTTTTTTCTATCAGCACTTCAGAATGAAATACACTTTTGAATGAAATACACTATTGTCTTTAGAACAGAATCTGCATCCTACCAGCTCCTCTGAATACATGCAATGTCACTAAAAATATCATTAAAATATGTATTTTTTCCAAGAAATGGTGTCCTTCCTAGATTCTGAAATCTTATATTTGAACAAAAGACAAATTAAAAAATTTATTGGAAACTTCTAAGTAAAAAAAACCCAAAATAAAGAAATCAAATCTGAAAGAGACAGATGGAACAAGCTGCTCATATTAGTAAAGCCCAAAGCAGATTCATATTCAAATGTTCTCTGTAAACACAAATATACCTTTCTATTATTTAAAGCAGTGTTGGCACACATCACCTTTTGACACAACTTTTCTATATCTTTATTGTTGTAAAATCAAGTCACCATATAAAGAAAAAAAAAAAAGGAGGGGAAGAGCTCTACTAGTTCTGGAGTCATCTTTAAATTCTTGCTCAATGAGAATATTAAATGGCAGAAAGGAGTATAAAAGGGAGAGGAGAACCCTACATTTTTCTTTCAAATCATCTGTTTTTTTCTAACAAGTCTAGAAAATACATGCTCAAAATTGATTTTAGAAAAAGACATACATTTAAGCCTTGAAAAATTATTGTACTTGTGATTAAATCTAGTTTATAAATTAATGTATTTACCTCCTCATATCAGAAAGATTGCCTCAGTATCAAGAATTGCGTGTTCTTGACTGATGCAGTATTTCATTATTGTATGGAAACAGCACATCAAAAATAGATTTGGGAAATGGATTGGAGTCCATTTACAAACATTTGATCACCTTAATGATGGGTTTCCAGTTCAAGGATTGTCCATTCCCCTTGAGGAGAAGAACAGTCTTCAGATGAAAAGCTTGCCACTGTAATGCTTGCTGAAGAATCATCAAGTGGAGACATTATTTCAGTCCACCTACTCAAAGTGTCAACTTGTGATGTACCCTGAGGATTTGAACCATCTCTTGCCAGAAACAGTGTCTGATTGATAAGACATTGTGCTAAGTTAAGGTCTTCAGGAACAGAGTTTTTGAAACCTATATTTGAGTCCTGCTCAGATAATAATTGCCTGAGAAGAGTCCAATCCTGTTCTGCAAATTGCTGATCTTCGAAATCCACATCTAGATCTGCTGTTTCCGAATCCATCCTCTGCTCAATTGCTTCTCCAACATCCATCTCATATATTGGAGAAAGGGTTTTTGAAGGTCGATGTTCATACATGCAGGTTTGTGCCATTGTGTCATAATCATCTATGTCTCCTGAAATAATTCACAATACTGTACAATGTAAAAATTGCAGATGATCTTCCCCTCAGGGCTGTGTAGAGCAAAATTTAACTCATTTGGGAAGGTCAATCCAACCAGGTTAAAAAAAGGGGAAGGAGGGGGAAGTAATACAAATAAGACAAAAATTGAGGCAACTTTTTTCTTATATAAAAAACAAAGCACTGTTTATAAATTAAAGCAGCAATCACCACTGGTAATTAACAGTAAGCCTCCATTATAAAGTTTCTGATACAGAAAGTGACAAGCTATGTAAGTACACATTTAATGCACATGAAATTTTTCATTTTCTACATAAATTAAATTTGGACCAGCAGGTGCATGGAGGGATTTAAGAGAGAATGATTACTGAATGGTGACTTACACTATGTCAGCTTAGAAAAGAATTAAAAACAAAATAATTTATTGACAGGCCATTTCTATACTGCACATGCAAGGGCAGCTGCAGGCAAGAGCAAGCAAACCTAAAAAAAAAATAGAGCTTTTAATGTCTTCTTGTTCTATGGTATAGCTGAACATAGGTCATCATCAGCATTTCATTACTCTTGAATACACAATAGTTATCAGCACTATTGTATATTTTTGGTGGGATAAACTGAATTGCTGATACAAAGAAGACAGACACAAACAACTAGACAGGTAATCATCTATGTTAAACAAGTTAGAACTTTTATGTATATAATTATTAGTTCTAAGTATAATCTCTCTTTTAGGAAATTAGCTTTTACTGGTAAAATTCAGAATTGTAGACACCTCAAAAGCTCTAAATTAGACTTCAGATCTGCTCCCACTGATGTATATGGCAAATATTCAGTTATATTCAGTGGGAGAAGAATCCAATTCTGTGTATAATATAATATATAAATAATTTACAACAGTAATGCATATAGCTGTTAAGTAAACAGTTTAGTGCGCTTTAGTTAAGATTATTACTGTAGTTATTGCACATCCCATTCAGACATACTCTATGTCAAGCAGACAAAACAAATACTGAATTTCCATCAAAAGTTGATGCTGTCATTGTTAGATTGGATCAAAAATAACTGAACTACAGACAGCTGTGTCCAGTCATCCTTTTAGCATTACATAAAATCTGTTGTCTTGTACTAGTCAAGTTTCTTATTAACAGCTGAGTATTTATGGATATTTCAAACGGACAAGCCTTCTGTACCCATGTGAAATACTTTAAAGTATGTAATGTATTTTTCCAACCAAAATTACTTCAGTTCATGATTCAGACAAACTGCCAATGTTTTCCCTATTAATTTGCTTTCGAATGACTGAATGTTTCTATTTCTGTACATTACCTGGAAGTAAATCAGTATTAGCGTATTCAGTAGTTGCTGGTTGACTGTCTCTCACTTGACATTCCTGAGCCAGTAATTGATTTTTATCGGGTTCTACAGGTTTTGTAGAGCCACTCTTTTGCATGTCAGAATTAGCATCTCTGTGATGAAGATCTAGATGACATGGTCTTTCTTGCGATTTTGCATCATTGTCTAAGTATTTATTGCACTGCTGAAATTCACTAACCACTTCATTCTTCGTATTTACTTTTTGCTTTTCTCCTGGTGGACACAAACTGGCGTCAGAGTACCCCTTCTCTGGACAGTCTTGTCCAGTCATTGAAGCACCTTGATTCTCCTTTCCTGGAATCTCAGTGTCACAAAGAAGAGAACTTTCACTTTTATCTAGTCTGTTGTCTCTATCCTTCTGCTGTTTGCAGTCCAGGAATCCATCTTCAATCTCCAATGAGTACCTTGAATAAAAAGTTGTCCCGTGATGCTCATGAGAAACACTGTCAAATACATCCGAAGGAGTAAGAGAATCTATTGAATGCTGACAGGATGTATGAGCTTCTAGTCTATCATCTGATCCCAATTCTTCACATTCATCTACTGAAAGTAAAACAGATCGTTTGAAATTTTTAGCTTTAGAAAACTCTTGACTTGCAGTATTATTTTCTGTTGCATCTTCAAAAGCCAAATTATCAATTCCTTGAAACTGTTGAGTAGGTACATCCGATAAAGGAAAGTTTTCTGTAACATTTTCTGCTTCAGACCTGTCCTCCTCAGTTTCATCAGCAGAAGAGGAAACTTGGTCTGTTTCTTGGGTAAACTGTGCATTGCCAAAAGTAGAGCTTTCACTTTCTCTATTATTGATCCTTCTTGCACTTTCTTGATGTGACCAGATCTCAGATCTTTTTCTTGGTATTTCATCATCGCTTGTTGAATTAACACGGAATACATCAGAACCCTCCTTTTTCATTTTCACTTCTATTCTTAGGCTGCTATCATAAATTTTTAATTCCTCAGGTGTACTCGTATCACTGCTGCTTCTCCCAAGAAAATCATGGCATAACATAGTGCTACATTTGGAAATCCCTCTTTCATTGGATCCTTCATCATCCTGAGAGCCTCCAGCATCATAATCTTCGGATCTTGGTTTTATATCATCAGAGGATGTGGTTGCACTACCAGTATCTGATTCAGGACTCTCTTTCGGATCGAGTGTCCCTGTGCTCCAGTGGTCCACAAAGGGAATTTCTGCATTTTCATGGTTTTCTGGCATTTCTGTAGCATCTATAGGCTCTATGTAATTAGGCGAACATTTTTCTTTTGCTTGTTCAGTGGCACATTTTGGAACATCACGTAAATATTCTTTAAGTGATTTGTATTCGGTCAAGGCTGATCTATCACATGAGTCATCAACTGTCAGAAATCCCTTTGTATTACTTTGAGATAAATTTTCATCCTCTTTATTGGATACCCTTTTAGAGAAGTTTGGTAAAATATTTTCACCTATTTCTGTGTTTAATGTATTACTTTTTTCAGCACAGACTTTTGTTGCTTCTGAATGTGTCATCCTTTCTCCTGAAGCAGCAGCCTTTTGATTGCTTTCCTTGGAAAAGTCTGAGTATCCATCACTAGTAGACTCTGCATGACAGTGAAATTCAGCAATATTCCCATCTGTTCTTGCATCTTTAAGCTGTTTAATTTCAATTACATCTCCACATATTTGTTTTACTTCCACTTCATTTTGGACTGAAACATTCATTTTCAGAATAGTTTGTTCAATAATTAGAGGAGAAGAAGAATCAGATTGTAATTTGTATTCCCCACTGTCAGGAGGATTCAATAATTTTTGTTTATCTTGTTGACAGGATTCCAAGAGTACATCTCCTTTGCTTTCTGCCAGCAAAGAGTTCACATATTCATTCTGCTTTGCAGAGCTGCCCTCGTTACTACGAATCTGAACTGCTGCAGCATCAGCCAAATGTTTTTCAAGTTTCTGTCCTGAAGCTCTGTGCTCAGATGTGTGAATAGTCTTCTGGACAACAGGAGATTCACTTCTCGAATGTCTTTGGGCAGAGGACTGTGATTTTAATAGAGCTTGCCCAGTTGTTTTCAATTTTGTGTCTTTATTGTTCATACTCTCACCATGCTTTGATGGAGTTTGAGTTTTAGATGTTATTATTTTTGCAGTGGCTTTTGCTACAGGTGTTTGCACCTGTTTAATACTTTTTTTCTTAGTTGAAGGATGTTTTTCTGAAAGCGTTGTCTGAGACAGATGTTGTATCACACATTTTTCTTCATTTTGTTTTGGAGACATTCCTGATTTCAGTGAATTTGGTGATCCCACCTGAGATCCTAACAAACAGGACAAAAAAATCATCAATGTAAAGTTTGTATATTTCAGTCAAAGTGTATACAATTTATGTCATTTGAGTAATAGTTATTTAACTTCTTGTGCTAAGGGATTTAAGAATTATTAAAGAATTAAAAATTAAGATCTTAAATACTAATACTGGACAAAAATACCATCTTTCTTTTATATGCCATCTGGGAAACTAAAACATTGTACAGACTGTACACAGAAGAGTTACTTCACCTGTCACTGAAGCAAGTCATCACTGGGGTAGAAAGCAGCAACTATCTAATAGTGCACAGAAACACTGCCCAGCGGTTTAGCACAGGAAGTGATGAGCACTGTATTCAATTTATATTGCAGAGGAAATGAACGTAGGCAGAATATAATTTCATTAGTTACAATATGATTAGAACGCTAGAATTAATATCCTTGCTCTGTTAGAAAATGCGGTAAGCTCTTTAATGACCACAAATTGACAGGACCTGTGTTTTATAATACATTTAACTTGAACACATTTTTTCCCCATGTTAGTCAGTCAAACTAGTATTAAAATGGTTAAAAAGGATTCCATCTTTAACATTTTGCATTGTTTCACAGCATATCATTCTCTGTAGTCTAGAATATAATTTCCCACACTGTTGAAATCAAGAACTAAGTTCATGGGGAAAACAAGTAACAGTAGAGCTGCAACTAGGGTTATCAAAAAAAGGAAGGTATAAACTAGCAATGCATAAAGAAATTAAATTCTAGTGGCAGTTCCAACAATAGAAAGATTCTCTTGACTGGAGTATATGTGCTTGCATATGACTGATTTTAAAATATGTATGTAGACTACATGTCTCTTATGTAAGTTTATAATACAGTCATTGCACCTAGCTTCTCTGTAACAACAAAAAAAAAATCAAAAGGAAGCATTTAACTGATTAAAAAAAAAAGATTCTTTTTAACCCAAATGTTTATTTAGGAAGCTAGTGGTGGATCTTTGATACATACTATAAATGTTTGATGTATAGAATTACTGTTGAACTCAGTGGTGAAGTATCATCAAAATGATAGACTGCAGAGCAGATTAGAGATAGTCTTCATAGCCAGTTTGTGGATGTTTCTGCTTGTTTAATTATTGTGAAGTTAACACACATTCATTTACATTTTACAGTTTAGGGCTGTCAGCAAAAACGAAACTTGGAAAATAAACAATTTTTCAGAAGATTTTGTCAAATACTTGTGCTAAAAAAATAGCATAAAGCTTTGCATAACAATGGAGCACTGTTTTGCTGAAACTTTACCTTGGTTTTTGGGAGAATTGGTAGGTGTGTTCTGTGCCTTTTGCTGAGCTGCAGAATTGCTACTCACAGTCCCTTTTTTCTTCAGAACAGTTTGCATGTTTTGTTCATTACATCCTTTGCCAGTTGATTTTTTTGTCACACTGGAAATTAAATACATGCATTATTTATAGATCTGTACCTTAAGATCCATAAATGTTTCATGATATTTAAACAATAGATATATTGTAATATGCACAGATATATAAGGAAAACATGGAAAATGCAACCTAAGATAATTCTCTTCTCTTTTTGAGAAGAAATGCATATATACGTGTTTATGTATACATGAAAATAACCAATTTTACAAGGTTTCAACTGTCTTCCTGTCCAGTGTTTTTGTAATTCGATCTAAGCTATTCCAGAGGTGACAATTTTACAGCCTTGTATAGTCATAACAGTCCAGTATGCAGAGTTCTGAATGACCTATAACAACATTATAAGTATCAAACAAACAAAAAGACATACAAAGTTTTATCTTTACGGTGTTTCCAATAGCTCACTAATATTTTTGCTAGCAAGGTACAACAGACAACTGTTCCCAGAAGTATTCTTAGGTTAAAAAAAAACAAACACATTAACTTAGTAGCAAGTAAAATGGTTCAAATGAGTTTAAAAAAAAAATAGCATACTGAATTGTAACAAACCTGCTTGCTCCAACGTTAGCCTCAAGCTCAGTCTTTTTTTTGTTGGTGATGAGTCCATTTGATGTTTTCAAAGACAACTTTGTTTTCCCTATAGTAAAGTGAATTGAAAGTTAATTAAAGGGGAAAATGCATGGCATACAAATACTGAAGAAATTCTAATATATACAAGTGAGATACTGAAAACTGTAGATGCTAAATCTGGAAGACTTTACCATCTTACATGGCCACATGCTGATGATAAGCGTTTTTTAAAATCTCACAAAGTAAAGTTTAATAGAGGAGAAATTTAATATTTTTAGCTGAAGTTAATATTCATTTACACAGGAAGAAGGGGATGCTACTAGTCTAGAATAGTTCTTTATTTTCTAAATTCCTTAGGATGTCTTTCAGTGTATGACCAGCCTGTGACCAGAGGAGATTATTACTTTTTCTTTTTTTAATTTTAAATTACCAGTATTTCTTTTTTCTTCTTCTATCAATTTATCCTCTTTGGTTTCTTCTGTCTGTTCACTGGCAGTATGGATATCAATGCTTGAGTGTGTTGATTTGCTGGAAGCTCCTGCCCCAGCTAGTGAGGAAGAAGATTCCTTCCCTGCGCTTTTTTTCAATGGCTTGATTTTGACTTGCACACTTGAAGTTCCCGTCAGCACTTTAGGTCTGGCACCTGCGATTTTCCCCTCTTGATTCTTTAGTCCTTTGACGCTTCCTGAATTTTTCTGTCCACTTGCAGATGATGTCTTTTCAACATCTTGCTTGGAAAGCACACTTTCAGCTTTTACATTGCCATTATTTTCTATTTTTGGCTTTATAACAGCTCTGGCCTTTGGCGAAGAAACTTTTTCTCCGGGTTTTGAATCCTTAGTAATCTTAGAAACTGTTTTTTTGCCATCTTTCCCCTTTACATCCTCATTCTTTGAAGCCTTATTAGCAGGGTTTCTATTGGTGCTTGATGTAGGTCCAGATGCTCCTAATCCATCAGATTTCATTTTATCCTGATTAGTGGAAGTATCTCCCAAGCAATCTTTCCTGCCTTGTTCTGTCCAGAATGTATTCTTTACGCCAACTGATTCACTAATGGATTTGTTTAGCTAGGAAAAAAACAACCAAAAAAAAGAAAGGAAAATGAAAAAAAGAGAAAAAAAGATTTATTCAGCTGAAGCATCCATAATCTTTTGTTTCTGACACACAGATAAAATTTTAGCAGTATATGACTCTAAAACAAGACTGGGCATAGAAATTACATTTTTATATATATATATATATATATATATAAAAATTTATACATATATATGTATGTTTCTTTTCAGCTCAGATTAGTGGCTTTCAAGGATAGAAACTAACTGCGGTGCCCAGTAAATCTCTTGTGCAATATTGCTCTATATAGAGGATATGGAAATGCCTAAGCAAAATCCCAATTTTACATTAGAAAGATTTTTCTGCGTTATTTACATGATTAGTGTCAGCTGAAAGAAACTTTTTTTTAAGTTACATATATATACACACACATTTCCAAAAAGAATAAATACTAGGAATTATGAACATAAAATAAAAATTTCATTTGAAATATATGAGATACAAGAAGTTTTTAAACCATTACTAAGATTATCCACTAGATACTGCAGTTTATTCTCCATCTCTCATGTAATTTCTGGAATACAAATAATTAAATGAATAAAATGAAATTTTGTGATACCAAAAATAATTACACTGCATCAAATCATATAAAACCCATGCTATTTTTTCTACCAAGTAGTTATGTATATTCAGAACGAGAACACTTAAATGTATTATTTCAGAGCAGAGAGTATCATAGATTGTGCTGTGATGCTTGTGACAATCTCAGAGATTCATTAGCTCAGCACCAAGCCATTTGCTTTGGGAAAGAGAGATCAGTTTCATTACATAGCAGCAGGGGAATGTGAGTTTCTGAACACAAATTCCTTTTTGAGCTACTTATTTAAGCTTATTTATTTGAAAATGTAGTAGAGTATAGGATGTGTCAATAACCTTCCAATAATGGACATTACCAATTTCAATGATTTCTATATAAATTTTCAAAAAAAAATCCATTAATATGAATTATGAACATTTGAATTAAAATGTAAATGAGGAAAACAGTAAAATTTACAAGCATTTGAGTACTTTTAATACTTGGATGTATATGTTTACCTGTGAGCTACTGAATATAGGTTTTTTGCCAAGTCTTCGATCATCACCTTTGTCAAAAGCAGCTGTAGAAGGGCAAAAAGCATTTTATTTACTATTATGTAGAAGATGAGTGAGAGACAGCCAACAGTCCAGTCTACTCAATTAACAGGTTCTGAAACTGGAAAGCAATTCTTTAGGTCCTGTAATTATTCTAGAAAAGCTAATTTTACTGACATGCAAATGCTAAGTGGAGAAATACATGTTTATGTTCAGCCCAAAAAAAAGTGGCGTCTGTAGTGAGGTCATGTAGCCATAGGCAAGTTGTTTAACTCTCTTGCTTCCCCATCTCCATGATAAGATACACTTCTTTCTCAGGCTAGTTCACTCAAGGCTTGCAGTGAACCAAGGTCTTCTCTCAAAAAAGGAGACTTTCAACCTCTGCAGAAGTTCTAAAGGCAGATGTACAGCATACAGCTTAATGCCACGAGAGATCTTATGATTGTCATGTGAAATTTTCAAGGCAGTGAATGCCTTTTTTTTTTTTTGACTGTTCTACTTTGGGAGGGAAGCGATTTCAGTTTTAAAGCCTTTGAATCAACCATGCTTGTAGAGTACAAAAAGGATATTTATAGATACTGTACAGACCGAAAATCAATATGGATTTGTTTGTATTAATGTTCCAGTTGGAAAAAGGTTTCACAAAAAAAAAAAAAAAAAAAAAAAGGTTAAAAATGAAGCAGTCAAGTCTGTCATACTCTGACATGCTATATTTATATACAAAAAAACATATCCATGTCTAACAGTAAGAAGAAAACTCTGCTGAATTCTTATTTAAGATACTAAAAGTGATTTTATATAGGTCCATAAAAATCACACAAGAAAAGATAGGCTGCAAATGGCACCACAGGGATCTAATGCTTTTCCCAACAATGACTCTGCACATTAATACACACAGTATGTTACACAAAATCCATACAGACTTGTGCCTGGGACAACGTAAATGTGGTGAATGAACAAAACCACAATATTTTGTCATTTTTTCCTTTATAGTGTGCTAATTCTATATAGGCTAAATCCTTAAAGAATAAACCACCAGTAGCAATCTGTAAGATGAAAGTTGATTTAAATTATCCCAGACAGATTTCACCTGAAGATTAAAATTAGTATGACAGTATTGCATAATCCCTTCACCTACAATTAAAAACAGATAATTCATCCAAACATTCCAGTCAGTCTGTTTACAAATGAAATGTATCACAGTTCTGAGCGATAATCTAAATGATAAAACAATTTCTGGCAAGATGGAGTTCAGACAACTAATAGCACACTACAGACTTTTTTTTTTTTTTCCATTCCATTGAAAACCCTAATGTAAAAAAGCCTTAACATAATTTAGAAGAAAAATGCAAACATGCAAACATATTAAAAGGAAAAAAAAGGAAAAAAGAAAAAAAAAAAAAAGGAAAAAAGAAAAAAAGCCAGCTTCTGAAGGTCTTTATAATCCAGGAAGAAGTCATAAACCTGATCTATAAAGTAGCAATGAGCCTCGCTTGGCTACACCCCTAAATCATGCTTACAAAGACTGACACTGCATCTTTCTCTCAACATGTAATTCTCACATAAAAAAATGCAGGCATAAACAATTTTATTACTATCAATATTCTAAATGCTTATACCTTCAACAAAAACGACATTCAAGGATGTACCTTTTCTTTGAATCAAACGTGATTTGAACAGACAGAAGTCTCCAGGACATGTTTTTCTTTTATAACATTGTACCGTCAAAGCTAGTACTCCACCATAAACCTAATCCTGTCATCTGATCCACACCCTCAGAATATTTGAGTACTTCAAAACAAAGAAATGTCCAGAACAAAAACTCCTTTTTGCTGGAAGCTGAAGTACTGCCTGTTCAAATTTTTAGAGACCACGATGCAGCTCCTTAGGGGCTCTGCAGTAGCAGACGCAATATCACAATACCAACCAACTGTGCGGTCGAGCCATCTGCATACACTCACAGCCCATGAGATACCATTATGCAAGAGACAAGCAATATTTATGCAATTATATAGAAATCCAGTAAAAGATAGAAACTGAATTCATAGAACTGCTGAAACTGATAATCAGCTTTGTGCAGATTTAATTCATCCACAGTGCTCATCTCCTTAAAAAGGAGGCAGATCTCTTTTAAAAAGAAGGCAGGTTAAGTCCTGCTGCAATATTTTCTATAATTTAGAGTAGCTGTAAACACGAACTGAATCAATCTGCATATTTTTGGTTGCTATAGTGTACACTCCCAGGAGAGGAGAAAAAAAGAATAGACAATAGAGACCTATTCACTGAAAATGAGGTGCTGATTTCCCTGTCTGCAGCTAGCCACGCTATTTTGCTTTCAGTTCTGAAACTCCACTTTAGAAAATTAGAGCACCACAAACCTTGCCACATTTTTTCCTAGCTCCCCTGATACTGCCTAATTTTTGTATACTAAACAGATTATTAAACAGCTATATTGCCCTTGGACGCCGCACGTACCTGCCTCTATTTTTTCTTGATGGTCTGGCCTCATCAGCTTCCAGCTTTCTGTGTGACGAACAGCATAGAAAGACTGAACCAGGAAGACCCAGAGCTTATCACGCAGAGCCTGGATCTTGCACGTAAAACCCTGTGTTCAAGTAACAAATCAGCAGCTGGCGAGAGGCACATTGTCATAGCAACCAGTCATTATTCCTTTCAGAATCTACTTACTCCCTAAGCTAGATCAATGATGTCATCACATATATTTTATGATGGCCTGGTAGATAGAGATGCTGTTTTTGAAAGCATATTGTCCATCACTGTAATTTTTACAATGCTTTGAAGCCAAACCATGCTAGGCATGCTAAAGCACTAAAAAAACACAACATTCCTTTTTTTTTTTTTTTTTTTTTAAATGGACTCCTTAATAGCACTTTACTATCAGCTATGTCACAACAAGGTCAAATACTCTGGGGAAAAATAATGTATCTGATTAAATTTTCATTGCTTTTACCAAGATGATCTATAGCAGCACCAGATTGTAGTAATTCATTTTGCATTTATTTTTTCTTTTTTTTTTTTTGCTGATAGTATCATTCTGGATTTTAATCTGTGTGTCATATTATTCATGAATTATTTCCAGTCTTACAGTCAGCCACATCTTACATATTATTATTCATTATTCTAATTGTGGAAAAATACATAGCATGTTACCCAGAGACAAACACCTCCCCCAGTCCAAAAAAAAAAAAAAAAGACACCAGATTAAGACACTCCCTTACTTCACAGGACAGAATCCTAAACAAAAGCAACCATTCTGTGCTTTTTACCAAGCGAGAGAAAGAAAAAAAAAAAAAAAAGAGACAGACAGACATCCCGACAGAGAGAATAAACTCTATTCCCAGTAGGTAAGAGCATTGAACATCTTAGCTTTCTGCATCACAAACTTAAAATGACAGCAAGGATCAGAACAGGTAGGGCTTAAGGGGGGGGGGGGGGGAAATGCAATTATCCATAAACTACTGCCCATATTTCCTGTGGTTCCGGCAGGACTTTGGACTGAGGTTAGTGCCTTTCTCTGTTCATCCCATTACAGGACTGAGTCACCTGAGCTCAAACTGCGTCATTTGATTTGAAATCTTTCACGAAACAATATCAGAGTATTTTTTCCTACAAGCACTTTGCGTTGTAAAACCTACCATCTCTTTCACATTTGTAGAGTTCAACAATATATCCACAGCTACAAGAAGCAAGCAGCTATTTTCAGTATTGATACTTCTTTCAATTGCATTAAAAATTAGTTCTAGAAGGTCAGGTTCGCTGCTCATTGCCTGTGCCTGAGGAAACAACAAAGGCAGCCATTTAAAACAAGCGTGTACTTTGTATGCAGAAGCCCTGCTGAACAGAAAGGGCTGCTCTCACATCAGTGTGGGAAGCGTGCCAAAGGCTCAACTTTTTCCTGGGTACCTATTCCATACCCCTTCCCCCTCCAGACTTCTACAATAGTCTTGCAACCTCTGCTTAACCCAAACTTGAGGAACATACAGCCTGTGATGAATTTGCAGCTGCACACAACTCTGAATCCAGAATGTTTTAACAACTTCATACTCCGTATTTTTAATTTGGTACTTTACTTACCAATTACTTTGGTAATTTAAAAATCGTTCACAGGAAAACATAATTTGGCAGATGACTAGGTGAGTTCTAACTGGGGGGACCCAATGTTATGAAAACGGAAACTTGTGGGAAGCTTATACATATACTTTTCTCTGTGCAACACAGAAATTGTCCCACTAAATTCACTGGAACTTCTGCATACCTTAGGCACATATATGACCACAGTATTAGCCCTTAATTTACTTCAAAATAACACTCATAAAAATGCTTAATTCTCTATTAGTTGTCCATTTAAACATACTTTAAAACAACAAAAATCTGATTATGTAACAGCCTGGACTATCAAAAGTGTAAAGACATTTTTATTTTTATATGTTTTTTATGCATGCATTTTCATACAGGCATTTTTATTCCACCATCATATAACAATTTAGGGGCATTTTACCTGCAAAAAACTATAAAAGCCTTCACTCTGCACTATATGCAAGAAGTTTGCCACAATAAAGGTTATGCATTCTTCCTGTAGCCTAGATGCCAAGGCAACAGCTTTCTCAGTCCATTTCACTTGAGGAAGACTACAGATCAGCCGGTCACTTTCCATCAAAAGGAAAGGAGCGTTCTTGTGGTTCTTAAAATAAAAACAGAAGTTAGCCTATTGCAGAGTAGCCACATAAAGAATTGCTGCTTATAATACCGTTTCTGTTCAGTTAAACACACAAATATCTAACCACGTATTAGTTTTCTTTATTTAAATAAAAATGGCTTTTGATAATTCAGGACATTATACCTACTTTAAAAGCTAAAGCAAAACCCTGCAAATCTAGTGCTTCCATTTTGCCTGCTGAGATGGGCAATCAAGCTCTCAGTAGCATTTATGGTATTTTTAAACTATATGTATATTGCAAACCTGAACACAATAATGCAAATCAGACCTGCAGAAACTGAATGGAGAAGATCCTTTTATGTCATAGAAAAACACAGTAACTTATTTTAGAAAATGGGAAGCGAAAGGTTCATACTATTTAACTGGATGTAACTATTAACAAGTTATACAACAGTTGACTTCAAAAGGGATTGTAAAACATATAGTAGCCCCTGTAAAATTAATGCTGGACCTCTTCTTCTTTCTGTTTCAAGAACTTGAAGCATTTTTGCAGATTCTGAGATGGAAAAACTACACAGTGAATTCTACATATTTTTGGACTTGGTGCCACAAGGCCTCGGAGTTAAGTGTTCAGGCAACAGAACTGTTCTGTGGGCAGAAGAGGCTTATTAAAGAATTGCAAATTTAAAACAATATAAGACCATTCTATGCATCAGTCCATAAAATTTGGGTGAATCTTGCAAAGACCCAGCCACACTAATGTTAAAATAGTAAAACGTCTCTTGACATATTATAATAGTCACAGAGGGGAAGAGAGGCCTAAGGTGGCTTGGCTTTAACTTTATGCTTCCTAACACTGTCACATTAGGGTGATACTGGAGCTGCATCTACAGTGCACTGTCTTTACATTACATATCTGAACTACTTGAGCAATGGTGCTGGTACAACCATGAAGACTCATAGATCAAAATGGATTCATCTGTGTGCATCTTAATTGAAACTACTCTAGTATTTATACTATATATTATGTACACATATACATGGCCACAGAGGTGTGTATATGCGTACATATAGTAGGAACAATTTAGTGTGCTGATCTATTAAAATGGAACATACTTTGTTGTAACAGCTATAGCTATAGTCTGCCTGACCAAATTTTCTGCTAATGGGTTAAGTTCAAAGCAGTTGCTTTAGGTCAACTTAGGCTACTCAGCTAGCAATCTTTAACACAGTTCAGAAATAAATGTTAGGTAGATCTAAGCTGAGATGATAAATACATAAGTATATATAAATATACTACCAAGACTGAATGTTTAGCTTTGAAGGACAAATTCAACATTGTCATATGTACAATAGAAAATATAGATATGTATACTATCCTGTTACTTTATTTTGAAAGATTAGCTTGACTGTAAATAGGTGACTTCTGATCAGTGGTAGCCAATGATCACCTGAAGTCTACAAAAACAAAACAAAACAAAACCACCCTACATTTCCAAATCAAAATATAGAGTAAGAGGAAAATGGAATCACAAATGCTATAGTTTGGCACCTCACCCTCAATGTAAGAGCTGAAAACAGTAATTTCATGTGCCTGTGTGTCCAAATACAAGATGCTGTGCTATGATAGCACAATTGTGTTTGCTAAACTGCTGTGTATTATTTTGTTGGACTTGTGCATGATTTTCATTAGACTATGCTACATGAAGCATAGCAACTACATCTGCACATCAAAATCTGTTCATAAATTGTTATTTTAATGAGATCTTTATATATTATAATTAATGTACTACAGATGTAATACTGTATTTATTATCTCTTGAATTACTTTGCAGAGCTAAGTAAGCAAAAACTTACATATTTTTATATGATGCACACTATAAACTACTTACCAAAGACTTAATCAACATAACAAGACAGTTGTTTTGAAGTTCAGCAGGTAAATTGGCAAAACTTCTCGCCGACAAACACTTGGCAAAATGTTTTTGTACCCATCTGTTGAGGGGAAAAAAAAAAAAAAAAAAAAAAACTTTTTCAGGTAAGAAACATCTTCACTTGTTAATGTTAAGTGCTCTCAATAAAATACTATGAGGAAAAAGATGTTTAAAACTTGAAAATTTAATAAATTCAGTCTTTCAAAATAATTTGATTTTAACTGTGAACAGAGAAATGGAAAAGATAAAGTTTATTTTATTTTACTTACTTCATGCAAGCAGCATATAGGTTTTCCACTCCCAATGAATAAGCAATAGCCATGCATTCAAGTACAGGTTGCTGTTTTCCAGGAATAGGCTACAGTTTGAAAATTATCACAATTATTGTACATTCTTACTTATACAAACTGTATAGAAGTACAAAATCTTCAATCAGAAGTACTGAGAGCTACCACAGGATTTAAGTTTGTTTGCCTTTATGCAGAACACGGAAGTGATCTGCCTCCATATACGTGAAAAAGGTCTAATAAGCCTAATGCAAAAAAAGGCTCAACTTTAAACAGTTGCTTATTTTTATATTCTTAAATTGAAGGAAAGTATTTTAAAAATATATGCCAATGAAAACTGATATATAAATATACAGTATTTCCATAATCCCACTCCAATTAAGAATAGGGTACATATGCATTGGAATGTATTAGATTCCATGTAATTTAATACAAGTTTAAGTGATGCAATGGAATGCTGCTTTTCATCGGGTGCAGATGGCAAGTTCCGTAAGGGAGGATACCGGGCTTGCTTTCACCTGCAATCTCAGTGAATTTAACAGCTCTACAGAGAACATGGTCTGCTGATTTAAACTACCCTTGGCCGCACAGCAGTTGATTCCGTCAGCGTGATCCGTAACTACCAGAATTGCAGTTCTTCCCTTTGGCTTTGTGGGTGATAAAGTAGCATGAGAATTCATAGATGTAGACTTACCTTTTGGAAAAAATTGCAGTAATCTCTCTTCAAAATGTAGATAGCTACTTCTTTCAGCCCATCTAGCCCATACATATCTGCAATGCCCAATATGTGTCTAAAGAAAAAGCAGTAACAAGAGGAATCAAAAACAAAACAAAACCCTACATTCTGATATGTACATTTTGATTGTAAGACAATTCACACACTATATATCACTTCTTTGTTCAATCAGAAGTTAGTGCAAGAAGTAAACTGGGAACTGTGTGTGAAACTCTCCAAAGAAGAATCTTTAAACAGGGACATTTACTAACCTAAAAATAATCTAATCAATCACTAATTCCAATCAACATAAGTCTCATTAGCTGCTTGAAAAATTGCCGAGAAGACCCTTAAGTTTCTCTTTATTTTAAAGATCGCAAATGAAAATATACCTCTACCAGCGGTTTTGGTTTTCATAATTTTTGTTTCTAAAGGTTACATAAAATATTAGAAATGACATAGTATCTGAGAATTGTATTGCTTCTGAATACTAAAAAAGCATAGTGAACAAACTATTAATTTTATATACTAATCAATAGCATAGAATTATTTTCTATATCAATTACTGTTTTTACACTACTGTATCTTTATTTTAGATAAGCTTTTACTAACAAATTTCTAAAATTCAGAAACTGTAGGATTTTAATATTTAGTCGCAAAGTTCAACAGATGATATATAAATTATTCCAGGGAGCAGTTATACATTTCAAAAGTAATTTAATTAGTTTAGAATTACTGTAAACTAGCAACTTAAAAGATTAGAAACTGTAGGAGAAAAAAAGTTAAAAGTTAGATTGTTTGCTCCTTTTTTCATATAATATTCCAAAAATTACTGGCCCACTTTTTCCAGTAGCTGCTGAGTAAACAAGATTTCTTCAACGGCTTTATTTTTAGAATGTCCTCAAGTAGGCTTAGATATAATGATCACCACATTTGACATCTTTGTCTTATTTATATTAGATGTTTTCTAGAAGTCTTCTTTTGACTTAACTGAGAGAAAATCGAACAGGTACAAACTGCATTTAAAAATAACTGGATCATACCCAGGATCAACTTTGTCTGGAAAGTCCAGAATACCTCCATATATAAAATGCAAGATGACACTCATTTCTATATGGTTTATGCTGCAAAAGAAAAGAAGAAAGAAAAACATCACTAGAAATAAAGACATATCCAGAATAAAAGTTACCACTTTTTTAACCAAAGTAGTGGGTCAAAGGGCTAAAACATCAAAAAGCCTTTTAGTGAATGGAAGGTAAATTACCTGATAAAGTATTTACTGCAATGTAAAATTATCTAAGAGATGGCATTGTGGGTTGCTGGCTACTCAGCAGTCTTGGTAAAACTTTATAATACTTTAAAACTTTGAGATTGGTCATAAGCAGAATAGCACCATATACTAATAATATCTGTAATAATTACCTAAACTCTAGCTTATTTATTCTGATTATATGCAGGAAAGTGTCTTTTTTTTCAAATCTTCTTTACTAGTAATGACTCAATTATTAAGTAACTGTACATCTCAAAATCACTGTATTATTTTAATTCTTGGTTTCAGGAATATATTTAATAAAAATACACTTAATGGTTCAATTACAGTGCTAACAAGAAAAGTTTCTTCTCAGAATGGAGACAGTCTCTACGGCTATATTCAAAATAAATAAGGAAAAGTAACCTGAAAGTACTTCACAAAATAACCAGTTGCTTCCCTGCATTGTCTCAGACCCAGAATGGGCAAAGGTCCAGAATATATATTTTTACATAGGAGACAAAATCTTCCAAAAGTACATTATTGTACTTAGATATGTATCTCAATGTGTAATTTTTAGTGCAGTGTACATTAATATAAGCTACTCATGCAAATGCAGCTAAGATGCTGCTACATTTAAGCAACAGACATTGATGACTGAAAACAAAAGGAAAAAAAAAAAAAAAAAAAAAAGGTTGCAACATGCTAAGCAGCAAAATCACCACAGTTGTCCCTCTATATAGTAGACAAGGGATAGCCATAAAATCAGCAAGGAAGAGTTTCCCTGCTGTCTTGACAGCTGTTATCTTATACAGAATTTTCATTATTTCAGAGTAAGCCATATGTACTTTATTTATAAGTGTTTAAAAAGACAGGATCAAAATCTGCACAAAGCAGAAAAATTAACTAGAAAAGGTACAGTCAATGGAGATGAATCTTGATACTGGAAATTACAAGAATTTGGCCTGAGAATATACTTGTGTAAGGATTAAGTACCTTCAGAGGAGAGCTTTTACTGGAAAATAAAGACTAAAATTTCTTTGATATGAAAATCAATTTCAGGGAGAGAAATACCAGAATAACTGTAGACCACCAACCTCTAAAACACATACTGCATATAGCATAAAAGCTAAGCAATCTGTTATATTTAAAGGGTATTATTTTTACCAGCATTCAAAAATAAGCAAATCAACCAAAAAATACTTTCCGATTCTGCAGTAATACTATTACATAGAGAGAAGATGACGAAAATAGAAGAAAGAACCGCCTGGCCAAGCAATTTTGTATTAAAATAAAGCAAGCATATTTTGCAGCACTGCAAGGCACATGATTCTTTGTGAAAAAAAGCTGAATCAGCCAATACCACAGAAACCAAAAGAGCTAACATTATTAGCTTGTTTTTATTGGAAAATCAAAATCTTTTGATTGATTTTTGTGATATTGAAAAGAACTAAATTGATCCCTAGTTTATCTACAAAATCTCAAGTATTCATCTTACACTCACAGCTCAGTTATTTTCAGTACTTGTACGCAAAGTCATTAGAAACAAGCATACTAGTCCAAAGTATTTTGATATACGATACTGAAACATCATTATTTAACACTATTTACAAAATATATTTGTTTGCTATTTTATCATAAATGGGATTCTCTTATTTTATAAATAACCATGAAAATAAATTACACTATCTAGTCTTTTATGGTACTTTTCACAACATCTGTGACATGAGGCAAGTAGGATAAGGGCAAAATAGTCTGTAAATACTAAAACATGCTTATAAAAAGGGTAGTACTCTCTTTTAGACAAACGAAAACTTATTTCTTGTTCATTCTGACGATATTAACAAATGCATTTTGAACATTGTTTTGTACTGAAGTCAAAATACTGTTCAGGAAATATATCATCCTGAACAGAATGTCAAGGCACATTAATCTCTAGCGCTCTGTAAGCAGCGCAGTTGCTCTGTATTTGCAGTGATTTTAAATCACCTACCTTTGCTCCCATGTGACTTGCAAAGACAACACTTACCCTTGAAGAGTGATGCGCTCTTGGGAGCTTTCAGCCCAACTTCCACTCAGCATCGCAGAAAAGTAACTAGATCTGGCACATAAAATGGCCCTGAGAGAGACAAAAAGTAAATATTATTCCACTAGATACAAATATTTATTATGAAACTCTTTGATAACATTGATGTAAATCTTTGCCCTCTACACATTAAGGGGTCATGGCATTCTGCATGCCTTTTCTTCCAGAATGTTTAGAATTTCATACCATGATAAAGAAAAGAGAAAAATTGGTACTCTAGATTTCCCAGTTAAAGCTTGCTCCCAGTATGACTTTAACATTCACAGAGAAGTCTGTTGCCACAAGCATTCTCTTTTTATATGATATGAAATTGCAAATCTATTGCTCCTTCTTTATTTACAAAATAACAGTATATATCAGCTCTATCTATATACACATACATATACATACATAGCCTTTTAGCTCTACCATTTTAAACTCTATCAGAAATTCCATTTGTACTAAAAAAGTCTATTTATTAAAATAAAAAGTATGTTTAAAACTGCCCACCTAACTGGCACACACTAATGCTGACATAACCAGCAATATGATTTGTTTTCAGCCCTATTTGAAAAGAACTTTCAAATACCTCTCTTTATACTATTACTCTGTATTTCTATAATCAAAAGGCATAACAGGATATAAAGAGGTTAATCGGATTTTCTACTACTACCGTGAAAGACAATAAAGGCCAGGAGTTTATCTAGCTCAACATCTCTATCAATACTAGATTCTTCAAGAGACCTTTGCAACCGAGGCTCCTTTTTTGAGGTAGAAATAGAAGAGCAAAAAGGAAAAGCAGAACAAAAACTGCTTTTGATTTTAACCTTCCAGATTTATGCCAGTGACAGCGTCAGCCTTGCTACATTCTATTTGGCCTCCTATAGCTGTACATGATGTTCTCATATGTGCAATTTTTTGTGACACCTACTAAGCTTCTGATTATTTATAAAATGACTTTGCTATTTATTTTCTGTAGTAGATAAATAAATGTTCTTAAAAAAATAAGTTGCATGAGAATACTCTCTTTTACATGTTTTATATCTGCTGGTTCACAAAATATAACAGAATGCTCATTTTTGTATAGGAAGAAGAAAAATTTTACCATTTCTTAGTTCTATTTGTTACTCTGGTTCTTCATAACTACCTCCTTCTTCAAAAGTCTCAATTTGAAATTTCTCATACATTGCTCCAATGACTCAGCCAGCAATAATTACACTTGTACAGAATGCTTCACATCTGATTTAAATATGTCCATGCTTAGATGAGAATTATAGCACATCTGTATATGGAAAATTCTGTACTTGTGTACACACTCACCTTCTTGTTCTTACAAAATGCAGTAATAAGTATCATGAAGATGTGAAATACAGTGTCTCTAACATTGTCAGTCTCCTGCAAATTAGTTTTAGTAATGACCACAGTTAGATCAACTATAAGGCTAAGTATAATTGAAAGGAATATTTCAAGAATTCATTTTAAATTAAAAAGTCTACTCATACTATTCACAGGTATGTATTACTTAACATACAACAGTGATAAAATAATAATTTATAAAATACATGAACATACTAAATGCATTTGAAGCCTGAAGTAAAATTATCTGTACTTTCCTATTGTCATAATTTATGCTACAGATTTTTTTACTGAACAAGTTGTGTTGCTTAGTACAGACTCTTTAGACACTACAGCAAAACACCAATGAGATATAACTCTCGTATCATTCCTCCTTGCACTATACAACATCTCTTAGAAGCTTATAGGGCTCCATGGAAAAAAAAATAAGGACTACTGAAATAAGTGGTAATACTTTATGCATGTATTACATTCTGCAATATAAGAAACCTCTCAAATCAATTATGTACGTGTTGTCACCACAAATGTAACCAAACTAGCCTTCCTTTACTGATTCCTATTGCTCACATTACGTGGTGCTCAAACGATCAAACCTTGCATCTGTTTCAAAACAGTCTGTAAATCTCTGATTTACTGCCATGATATTCTAACCAGAATAACTACACTGGCTGCAGGCAGTAAGCAGCCTAAATTGAATAAGCTCTGTTGATTGAATATTCTGATGGAGTTTCTTTTTGCATTGAAGTATTTCTTTCTCATAACTGTGAAGCTGAGAACATATCTTCCTACAGACGAGAGAGAAAAGTGCCATGTCTAACTGCAATCCATTTTGGGAATTCTGAAAATATCTCCATCTTATGATTAAAAACAAAAGCAAACTCACCATTATAACCACTATGTTCCCATATCTTCTGTAAAGATATGTATAATGTAATTAATAGAAACTACCTCCCTAACCCCGTGGATTTGCACTGAGAAAATACTGAAAGTGGATTTTTTTGATTGGTGCTCTCAGTTTTCAAAATAAATGCAATATATTAAAAAAAAAAAAAAAAAAAGCTTTCCAGTTTGCTATCTCAAATACAAACTTCAGACTGATATCAAACACACAAGTAAGAAAAAAAAAAAAAAGAAAGGATATTGCTTCTTCAATTGGCTTTCTCAGTTAGAAATTACAATTTTTACATGATGTGGAACTTTAGAGCTAAGAAAGACTGCTGTTCTCTGAAAACAGAAGAACTCTATTACATCTGCTTGGTGGGAGTAAAAAAGGTAGAATCAGGCTGTGTGCACAGATTCTGAAGAGCTAAAAAATATTCCAATTCCTGAATATTTCTAAAGATATGGTAACCTCATTCAGAAATAACAGATATATGTTAATCACCTTTTTTGCTTGCTTTCTCCAGAAAGCACAGATCTTTTAAAATGTTAGCAAAGAATACCTAGTATTTATATACAAATTTATACTAATCACATGAGTATACAAGTCTTAAAAGTACTAAAACTCAACTTTTTTCAGAATAATTTCAGCTAACAAAAGAAATCTGCATTAGTAGCAAAGTATGTCCACCTCTGAGATGAAACCTGAAAAAAATGAAACAGTTCATACCTGTGAACAGAATATCAGCAGAAAACAACATTGACAATAATTTACTGTACAGGTGACACCAGCAGTATTTTATTTTACAAG
The DNA here is from genome assembly GCA_034781795.1 of Crypturellus tataupa. Lineage (NCBI taxonomy): Eukaryota > Metazoa > Chordata > Aves > Tinamiformes > Tinamidae > Crypturellus > Crypturellus tataupa. The sequence continues at coordinate 776,422 of JAWLRI010000903.1, read as the reverse complement.
GTTGAAATACTGTTGAAATACTTTATGCTAAATACTTAATGTATATACCTGTGAGCGTGAAACTCTTTGCCTTCTACACAAATAGTAATATCTGGACAACAACAATTCTTGTAGAGCATCATTAAGTCTTCTCCTAACTCAGATGCAGTTTCTAGCTTGGAAGTACCTGCAGGGGGCAGGGGAAATAGTTACTTGAGTTCTTTCGGTGTAGACTAGGCTATTGTTAGAGTACAGATTATTTGAAATATTTGACTCTTAGGAGTCAAGTTTGCTGAATTACAAAGAAGTCTGGACTGCTGCAGATATAAATGCCCAATGTCTGATGTGCTGTCACGTTTCTACTGGTCTGGGAACTACTCCAGCCAAACTTGTATAGCAATTCATTTTTTCAAGACGTGAAAGAATAAAGTAGAGCTCAATATATGAATATCCATATTAGTGGGTTTACAACAATAGCTGTAACCCTTTCTCACATTTTTAGATCCATAACAGTTCTGAGAATATTAAATAAACAAATAAATAAATAAATCCAAACCCACCTGCTATAGCTTTCTTGCTTTCTGCATCAACTACTGGATTTTCTTCTTCAGTGCAAGACAAACAAGCAATTTCTTTTGGTATAGCTCCATTTATAGTATTCTTTTTAGTAGTTATTCTTTTGTCATCCCCAAGACAACTTCCATTTGTTATCTGAGTGTTCTGAAGAGTAGCAATCTCATTTTCTTGTATTAATTTGGGTCCCAGTATTTTTTTCATCATAGCTAGTTCTTCAGCTTCTTTAAGATTTATATCAGATGAATATACAAGCCTAGAAAATGACACTAGGTTTACTCCTGTAGTTTATGTTTGACCAAAACAAAAGATCTCACTTAAAATGACAACATTTCCTGCTTAACAAGGTTAGTGAACAGAAAGCAACAGCTGCACTGTACAGTGGCCATAGAGCTTAACTATAATGATTAAAAATTCTTTAAATGCCTCTGTGAAAGCACATAAATATTTCTGTAATGGTTCAAAAGGTACACTAGCATATCCTAACAAATAAAATTCATCATCAGGTTGCAAGGAACAAAGTTAACTTCTCTCACTTATGTTTTTATTTGATAAAATTTGTCTACTCTATATTTCCCATCTGTTACAATCATTTATTGGCAACAGCATAATCAAACCCTTTGTTTTATTAATGACAGCTCAATGATTTGTAAATTTCAGTACGGCCAAGAAAAAGCATCCAATCATCCTTTAATATCATCAAATTTATAAAAATGTTTAAAAAGCTTCTAACATCAAAATTAAAAATACAGAACCATAAGAGAATTTTGAGATTTCAATTTCAAAGAAAATTAAATGCATGAAAGCTTGAAAAATTGCAATCAAGATTATCCCAAAGCTTTCATTTTCTACATTTAGTAATTCCAGCTTCCCACTTTCCCATCTGTCTCACCAGCTTATTTTTGGATCAAGATCTGGAACTGCTAACAAAGCCTGCAGTCTGGGACTGCAGAGATCTTGTATTTATAGACAGATACTGCACTTCAGTAACTTAATGGAGTCTTAAAATGTGAATGCATAATATGTTTAATCAGTGATTTCATACCAGACAGATGAAGTTAACAAAATTTAACAAAAGAGCTACAGTTATTCTGGATTTAACAGACATATACTTAACAGATTTGCATTTAGTCACTTATTCCACGGCAAAGAGGATTTATTGTTAAGACTGGGGCCACAGTTACCAGAATGTGCTGTTTGAACATTGTCCTCTAAAGGGGCAGAAAAAAGATACAAAGAAGCAACCTCCCTTCTTACATCTTCTACTCAAAGGATTGGGTTAGGTAGGTCTCCTTTGTGTAATGTGAATAAAAGTCAGCAGCAACAGATGAATTATGAGAAGCTATGAAAAAGTTTGGGAAATTGAGAGTTTTGATATTCTGCTAGATTTAGAAAGCAAGGGCCAGGAATATGTAAAGAGTGGAGAAACTATATTTCACATTGAAATAGTAAGGCTGGTGTCCCTGCTACTCTCTTTACTTAGATTTTTGAGACTGCTACATGCTTGTAAACTTCCAGCCTGTGAACCTGGCCCAACCCTGTGTTGGTTTTCCAAAGTGCAATGCTTTACAACCCAGCATAAAAATATCACGAGACACCAAAGACAAGCCGTAACACTACAACAGGTTACTTGCTGGACCAGAGATGTGTTGTAATTCTTTAGAAAATCTAAGACTAGAAATTCAGACAATTTCCCACATGACTGTTTCTCATTTGGAACTTTATTTACTTACCTGTCCTTTCTTTGGAATCTGTGGCATATTCAATACCTAAAGACAGTACAAATTCGCTTTGCAATTTGAAGAGGAGGAATGAGAATTAAATACACTGGTTTGCTCCCAAAATCATGATTTTAACATTACTGCCTTCTCACTGCTAATAACTGAAAAACATATTCATAAATAATCTGATATTCCTCAATCTTTGAGACAATCTGTATCAGGAAGCTCAAAATACAATTCTACTGCTACTAGGCTTAAGGAGCACCTTTACCAAAACTAGAAAATTTGAAGGAATCTACAAGTAAATTAAAGTGACATGCTGTTAACCCACAACAGAGTAATTGTTTTGTAGTTATTTTACTAAAAAAAAAAAAAAAAACAAATACATTTTTCTTTTAAAGAAATATTAAATTGGACTGATTTAAAAAAATACTGCCACTGGCTTAATTACTTTCAAAAGTTAGGCAAAGTATCTGCGTATGATTTGAGAGTTCTAACTTGGACAGACTGTAGAATCACTAATATTTAAACTGGATGCAGCATATACATTATTCTACTTCACAGACACCAATAAGGTTATTAGCAGACCTTTGAGAAGTATTCCTTATCTCAGTTAAATCTCTCTAACTGCTCTTCCACGGAGAGAAGATTCTACAGTTTTTAAAACCCATCACAGAAACCATTGCTTTCCCAACACCCTTTATTTTAGGGGCTCATTTTTAAAGGCAGAATGAAGTTTTCTAGACCATCTTCTACAAAGAATCAAATTATGCTTTTCTAAGTAAAAGCTATGGAAATATTTCATACGCAGCAGAATGTGTAGCTTGGATCTCAAAGCTCTCATGCTTTTATGATTATAAATCCATCTTTTTAAAACACAGTCGTAAGAAACAAGGACCCTTGATACATCCTGAGAACATCTCTCTTCAGATGTGTAACCATCCAATTTTGTTTTCAAGACAACCAGAGTCAGAAATATTGACTTAGAACAAATAAGTCCTGTTTATGCCTTATATTCTGTTTTATTATGCACTTAACAAAACAAAACAAAACAGGATAATATCTGAGTTGAAATAGAGTTCTGGCCCCCTCCTATTAGTCATCTAAGATGTTTCTAAGTGCATCTAAAGTCTGTTTTCTTACTGTGGGCCACATCCAGTGTTGGCAGATCCCAAACAGAAATGTTGTAAAACACTAGCCCAGAGAGGACACAGAGGAACAAGGGATGGGAAAAGGTAGGCTTTATCTTAATGAGAAACAATATTTGAAGATGTAAGGAAATATTTTTGATGTCATTTCCAAAATACCTGAAGTCACTAAAATTAACCTTGTATCCACCAAGCAAAGGAAAAGGTGGCTTCGGCAGTTTGACAGGGCATCAGTGTTTATGTCCTGGAAAAGAACGAACTATTGCAAGTTTAGAATGGAGGGAACCAGAACAGATAGTGGGCAACACACTATGGGCAGACACAGACAAAACACAAATCCTACTATATATATAGGTTCTACAAGTATTATAGATTGTTTTCAATAGGAACTTCGCATAGCATATATCAAAACTTCAAGCAATAACTAGATCAGCAGTGAACTATCTTCAGTATGTATGTTGAAATGATACTGTTTTAGTGAAACTAAACTGTTAGCACAATAAAATGCCAACATAACACACACATTAACTTTTGCTGATAAATAACACTGAAGATGCAGAAAGTATATGAACTGCTTCCCACTGTTTAAACGTACTGATGTCTTTAAGAAACCCAACTGTGGCAAACATTAAGCGTGCCATACTCAACACTGGTGAACTTTCTAGGCAGCAAGATTCAGCAACACACTGAGAGCAGTGAAACCCTGTTAGAACAAGTCAGACACGCTACTTGTGCTATCCCAACCCACCAGAATCACTTAAGATCCTTCCATTTCCCTTCAGATTTTCTGAGAGCCATCTGCTTGATTTTTGTAGGTAAGATGGCTGATTTAACATAATTTATTTCTTGAGAGGAATGTTTCAGTAAATTTCTTCTCATGAGATGCAACATCAGCTGCTTCACTGCCTCACGGAGATGCCAAATTCAATTTTTAAAGTCCTCATGAAAGCTATTCATTTCAGCAGAAGAATCCGACCCTTAGGCAATCACTACTCCAGTGAAAGATTTCTGTCTCTTTCACATAAATCTGACTTTATTTATTTATTTATTTGCATAAATCCAGGGCATTAAGATGCAATGTTTTCCTAAGCAGGAGATTAGTATCACACAAATACTGAACATACTGCTGTTTGACAATTTAGCTTCTTAACTTTCCCTGTGAAATTGAGGTTACATATAAACACGGATTAAAAATGCTGTTAATAATAAAAATCTATGAAACTAAAAGAAAAACTCCTTGTTTCTGTGCATGTGGAAAGGAGATAAAATTGTCAGTTGTGACTGTCTGGCATGTGTTTGAAGACTGTTTTCACAGAAAAAAAAAGTCAACATGAAGATTTTTTCCTTACAGGTTATGACATGAAATTTAGACTATAATCTTCAAGTAGCATCTTACTTATTTTCCCTCTCTACAGACTTGGAAAGGTCTGATTATGCTTAGCACCTAACTTACCTTATATTTATACTAACAACAAATGAATGCAATTCAGTACAAAAAGTCAGGCAAGAGAATATGGTCACATGAACAAATCTATTAAGTTAGAATAGCTTGGCTAATCAGAGGACAATATTCCTTAATCCTTCCACTTGGGAAATACACACTTGGGTTTACACTGATTTGTTCCTAACTTTCTCAGTGTTCTCTGTTCACTGAAAATGGGCCTTAATGGAGCATTTTCATTTCTAAAATCCAGCATTTATTGTTTTACAAAGTTTAAAACAGTCAAATCAAATATTCTATATTCTCCATATGTATAATGCAGCGCTTGATAATTCCATTTGCCCTAGGATGGATGATTTTTCTCCAAGCTGTTACTCAAACCGTGTTATATATAGGATCATCTCATTTGTTTCTCTCACCAGATATGAATATATTTATCAACATTTTAAGAATTTCTTATTGACTACTTTTTTTTTTCCTCATTCCAAAATTGATCTTAAGAGTTAAGTGTATATTAAAGATACTACATTACTAAGATTTAATATGGAACAGAATGTTCACCCTTTAAAAATCTATTGCTTATCCATGTCTTGACCTTTACTTTTGCCCTCCTTCATCTTAATCTGATGACAATAGAACAAGAGGAGGCCCAAAGACTGGCAACAAGGATGTGCAAAAGTTTCCATTCCAGAAGGGGCTAAGTAAGTTCCAACTCATGAGTCTGGAGGAGACACAAGTGAAAGAGAAATAGTACACTTGACATTCATAAAATAGGTGCCACAAAGAGAATGGAGCAGGAATAATCTCTTATTCTCTGTTCCAAATACAAGAATATCAAATGAAACTTTACCAAACACATTTAAGCAAATGGGGCAGGGGGAATATGCAGAAGATCTGAGCTGTGGTCTCCTTACCAAACATTCAGCATTTATAGCAATTTTTACAGTGGTTTGGGCTAGACTAGGTTTGGGTAATCACAGAAGTCCACTTTGACCACTTCCAGCCTACGCACCTGGATCCTAACTGGAACCTCAGTTTGCTCGGTTTCTAACTGTTCTGAGTCTCCCTCCACAGTCTTTGTCTGAGCTCTTTCTTGCAGGTTTAAGTGATGCTACAGTTCGTTGGTTCACCAACTTATTCCTAGCCAAATAGGTTAGCCTGAAGACTCCTGCAGATACTTTCTGTATATAAGCTCTTCCACAAGAATTGTTGTATTTCTGTGGTAACCCACTGTAAACTAGTAATACTTATTCCCTTATAGGAAGCAAGGGAAGAATAACTGCTGAACCAAAAAAAAGTGTACCAGCAAGAAACCCCTTTTTGCAATTAGCTTGTTTTCAAGTTATGTGAAGCAGTTACTAAAAGCAGATGCTTTTTGCCTGATTAAGGAGCTCACCACATCAAAAGGCACAACTGACACAAAGATAAAAGCATCTTGTCAGAGGAGATTGTATAACCCATAAAAATTCAAAAACACAGGAGGAAGCATGATCTCTTTGAAAGATAAACTGGTCTACAGTCATAACTCATGACAGGAAAATGCAGAATTCTCTATTCTCAGCCCCATTAAGGGAAATGGGGCTGAGATGCAAGCTTAAAAGAATTCAGAATACATCTGCAGAAGTTCCACTTGTGTTTCTGAGGTGGCCCATACCTAATAGACAGTGAAAGTAATTTGTTAACACTTAGGATCATCTTTTGCAGACTTTGTTTAAAGAAGTATTTGCCATTTTCCGTACTTTATAATCCAACACTAGGGAACTATAAATGATAACTTTAAAAAATAGATTTTCAAAAACAAAGCAAGTCATGCTGCATTTGGTGCAACAGCTACACGCAAAGGACAGCCAAGCTAAAAATAGAGCTAAACCATCATTTTCTGTAATATCAGCTTCTGTAATATCTTCTGTAGTATCAGTTGACAGATACTCCACCTTCTGCCAGATCTTTCTTCCTTCCACATAGAAAAGATTCTGACAGATGTGAGCAACAGTGAGACTGTAATAGGTGCGACTAAGAGATAGGTGAACCTGGAGCAGTGCTATAGGATATCTGTTGTATTAATAGTGGTCGCTACCATCTAAAATGTAGCCTAGAAAGAGCGTACATATAGTACAAAAAGAAGTTAACTGCCATGCTTTCTAGCAGTTTATCTTCAAAAACTTTTTTGGGCAGTACTTAAACTAGATGTGGCATTCCTGTACTACCTAACAGAGAACTGCATAAACATAACAAGGTCAAAGCCATGGCCAGCGAACTTTGAATCAAGTGCTGATGTTACAAATTAACCCCCATGGCAGTAAATGCTACAATGACAATTGTATTCCTTTGCATTTGATCTATATTTATTGCTTTTTAACTTCATCTGACAGTCATTAGGTCCTTCTCTGTCCTTCCTTAAATCAGAACCTTTCAAAATGCATATTAGGAGACAGTATAAATAATAACTAGTTTTTCATTTCTAAGTTGATTTTTCCAGACTGAAACCTCATTTTTTAAATAATTGAATCAGTGCTGAACAAATGCAGTGTAATTTAGCCATACAAAGCTTAGCATAAACATTAAGACACACTACACAAAATAATAAATACTACTAAAGAGATTTTTCTTCTGGTAATACAGTGAAACAAGTATTTAAGTTACTTATACTCCCCCTTTCCACCCAAACCATAATACAGTAAGTAATTAACCACTTTATTTATAATGCTGGCTTAAACTAAAAGACTTTCTAACAGTATTGTAGTTTATAAATATAGTAGTATTACAATGAATTGGAAGAAAAAAAAAATCCAATGAGAGCTACAGAACTGCTTATGGAGACTTGAGACCAAGAATTTTCTTAAGAGCATGTATATGTTGCCCATGTATTCCTGCTTTAAAGTTTGTAATCCATAATACACCTCTGCAGAATTAATCTCAGATAGATATGACTCAACCTGTATTTTTTTATATATATATATAAATATATATATATATATAATATATAAATACTTAGGTTTTTTTTTTCTTTCTCCTCCAGAGACGTTAGAAAGAAATTCAATTTTGTTTTAGTTATTGCCTCTAGCAATATATATGTAGGTGGTAAGAATTAATAAAACTAGGTTCCAGACCTGTAAAGAAGAATTATTAGGGTACTTTCTCCTATCTTAGCAATATCAAGAAATAAATTTCCCTAACACACTTTAGTTTACAGTCCACCTTCACTACAAAGCTAGTCAACTGAAATAAATATTTTCTACATCTTTGCATAATTTTTTATGTTTGATAGGACGCCGGGTAAAAAGCAGTTTTTCTCCCAGAGAGCAAGATATTAATGGTGCATGACAGACTGCTGCCTCAGGAATGCTATGCTTCCTACTTATCTTGAGGCAGATTGCAGAACCCTTGAGGAATCATTTGACATTGCCAGCCTTGCAACTGGTAACCCCTTTCAAGTGGTGTTTTAAGGACATTAGAACATTAAAAGACTACAGGAAGGCCTTTATCAAGCAAAAACGTAGTGTGAACCGTATCTACAATATAGACATTGTACTACCCGTCGTGACCAACAGTGAAAAATTGTTCCTTAGAAAGTACAAGGACAAGAAAGAAAAAAAATGAACCCATGCTTAATTGCTCATTTATTTCACTCATAGACTATAAGAAAAGATCATAACAAAGTTTATGTCTCCCATCCTGCTCGAAAAAAATGCAGAGATTTGGTAACAGAGACTGCATTCCACACACAAGTGACACGGACCCTGTGTCTCTCCTGATGAAGGGAGATGGTGGCCCAAAGGAGTATATCTCACAGAGATGCAAGCCAGATACAACTTGGGAGGGAAAACAAAAACGAAAAGAAACTAAATAGAAATTGTATTTACTTGGGAGTTGGGGGGGAGGGGGTGGAGTTAAACACATAAGGAAAAAAATAGAAGCTTTGTTACAGATTTGATGAGCTCTTGTATGCTATCCTAGTATTGTGCTTCTCCTACAGGAGAGGCAGTATCCATAAATAGAAAAGCTCTAAGTTTTGTAGAAGACCACAACTTTCTCTCTCAGCCAGCAGCTCAGCATTGGGTTAGTTACAACCCCTTGTGTTGCGTGCTCTCCAAGATCTGGGCTAGCTTCCAATCAACTGCAGGGTGTAATTCAAGGCATCGTTTTATGAAGATCTAATTTGTTTGCACCTTAGTGATAAGAAACCATTGACATTAGTGAAGTCATCAGTCCCTCAGTGAAATTAGCCTCCTCTTAATGAAAGCTGTTTCGTTTCCTTGGGTGAAAACAATTCAAAGTTTGCAGTCAAAGTTCTGCATTTTATGACATGCTAGGCTAGAGGTTTAGAAAGCTTAAATATTAAATATTATTGAAGATTAAGTTAAGAACACCCCAGCATCTTGCAAAACGCACTTCTGCATTATCATGCCTGCACCAAAAGCATTCCATACTACTACTTTTATGAATATCCCTCTCGGAGTCCAGGGGCTACCAGCAGGCTCCTGGCTCCTCCCAAACTGCCTGCTTGCTCCAATAGCGATGTTGTCAGACACAGGTAGATGGCACCATTCCAACCTTGGTGAAGGAAAGCAAATGCTGCTCAGTTCTTGGCCAGAGAAGTTGTTGGCACAGAGTTTGGAAGCTCCGGTGGAGGCAGCAGCCAACCGTGCTGCTGTACTTACCGTCAGTCTGGGGTGGACAACGGGGATTTCATGTACACTCTAAGAGCTGGCAAAGGGAGAGCACTGCACTCTGGCCCTTGCACCAATCATCCTGCCCTGGGTAGCCCCACACATGGCACCGAGGGCTCAGCAAGCCTTGCTGGGATTCCACTTTGGGCAGAAAGCTCTGCTGTCATCCCCGCACCGGGGATCAGTCTGGCTTTGGTGGTGACCATGCAGCTTCCCTCTGCATGTGCCACTCGGGCACCCTCTTTGTTTTCCAGATCCGCAATGTTTTTGTTTCAAGTTACACATGACCAGAGCGGTTCCTTTGCTGTTTCCATGAGGTGGTCTCGCTAACAACTCTAGTAAGGGCCATGGACAATTTCCCAGAACGCAGCTTCTCCTCTGTTACAGAGCCGTTACGGACCCTGCGAAAGCGGGTTCTGCTGCGGAGCGTATAGCCACCCGCTGCCTGCACGTGGAGGAAGGCGGCGGTTAACAAACGAGCAGCGGGAGCGCCCTCTGCACGCGCTGCAGGAGAGGCGGAGCTGCCGACACAGCGCTGGGCACGGGAAAGTTTGAGAGCGAGCGCTGGGCTGCGGGGGGAACGACCGACCCAGGAGGGGCCGAGCCCGGGGTCCCCCGGCGTCCCCCGAACTCCGCCCGCGCCGCCGCCGCGCACTTACCGCAGGAAGCGCCGCAGCTCGGCGGGCCCCACGCCGTCCAGCCGCAGCTCC